>JAJHSJ010000004.1:28044543-28491443 GCA_021015155.1 Magnolia officinalis | reverse complement strand
GGCGAAGGGAATCGGGGTCTAGTATTGAAGAGGAAGGGAGAGTGCCCGATATTGCGTACCTGTAGCAGTGAGGTCTTCACGTATTTATACTTAGCTATCGAATGATCCGGATCCGATGATCATGGCACGATTCCCTCAATCAGGGAGATTTTCGTATCGTGGTGATGTCGTACGCAATCCAAAGATCACGTAACGCGCGACATACGTATCTGCGAGCGACATAATCGCTCACACCTCCTTACGGCAGTTTCTAAGTCTGGCTTACCCACGTCTCCTTAACGGTCGCTTCTAAGCCTGGCATGAGGGACGTCCACCTTTGAGGGTGGGCTCGGCTCGGCGCAGTTGATGGCGACCATCATGGTCCGAGCCGATCCCCCCTTCGGTTATGTAGGAATCTCGTCTTTCAGGGTCGGGCTCTGCCTGGCACAGTTGTGATAACATCGGCTTCGGCAGACTTCTAAGTGAAGGATGTCGACCTTAAGCTTGTGTCAACGAGTGTGGGTTACAATCCGCGCGGACGATAGATGGGTCGGAGGAAATCAGCCGACACACTCTTTTCGTTTCATATTCTCTGTCGGGCCTTGTGCCTGGATCTTGATGGTGTTTATTCTCGGGTCGGCCATGGGGCCGGATCTCCCGTCCTCATTATCTGGACTGAGCTGTTATTTACTCGTCCGATTGGATCAGGGTACTGCCCGGCCTCGGAGTTATAAGGGGCTCAGATTTTCCCATAACAGAAGCCCCCTACTCTTCGAGTTCTGTAGGAGCTCGGAGAGTAATCATACGGGAGACCGATTACTTCGTCCACGGGTTCCTCCGAGCACGTCGGAACCTCAGCGGTTTTGAATTATTACGTTCACTGGATTTCCCGCCCATGAATCGACGCGTGATGGGCACGTTGCGTCGGTTAATCTTTCGAATCGTCGTACGCTTATGGGTTGCTACCACGTATGCCCGTCATTATTCGAATGTCTTTTCCCTTATCCGAAGCACGCCGCTTGACAGAGCTCGAGCCAATGGGGCGGTGCCATGTCAGCTCCGAGTGATATCTACGCCGATTCGGCTGCGGCCATCATTGCTGGTAATTAATGCATAGATGCAACTGAGCTTATATAAACCTTCTTTCGGAAGCTTAAGGTTTGTTTCTGCGTGTTGTGTCGAGCTGATATCGGAGGAGGCGATTTCCGGCGAAGGCAATTCCGGTCGTTCCGAATTTTCCGTTAGGCGATTTGGACCAGTCAAGTATTTCCGGCATGAGCGATTTCTGGTGAGTCTTCTTGTGCTTCCTCGCACCCCTTCTTTTTCGAGATGTCATCGGACCTGGAGTCTGTGCGAGGTTACGGTAACGACTCTGAGTCTGAGAATTCAGATAGCAGGGTAGGGGCCTCCGAAGGACCTTATGAAGCTGTGCCCTTATACCCTCCGCCCCGAAAGCAAAAAGGAATTGGGGCTCGGACCCGCAAAACTACCATTAGGAAGTCCACCCGACTTCCTCAGACTACCGCTGTCGAGGTTGTCGGGATGCCTGCGAATGTGCGGACATCTGAGGTAGTCCCAGGGGGTTCCGTGTTGTCTGAACCTCAAATAGAATGGATCCGATCGGAGTTCCAAATCCCGGATTCCGTTCAGACAAGGGCCCCTGGGGCACTTGAAACTGCCGATGCACCTGCTAAAGGGGAAGTCGCCATTTTCCTATGTGCACTTAATGTGGGATCCGTCTTCCCCTGCACCCCTTCGTCCGATCTATGGTTGTCCGCCTCGGATTAGCCCCCGGACAGCTGACCCCCAACGCCTGGAGAGTACTAGTCTCTTCCTACATCATTTGGCGGCTAGTCGGGAATTCTAAGCTGACCCCGGAGGAACTGATGAGCCTGTACTTGGTCAAGCACGACAGCAACGAACCATGGTATTACTTCGCGACCCGAGGCAGCAAGGGGTCAGGACTGGTTTTGAATCTTCCGTCGTCCAATAAAGACTGGAAGAACAAGTGGTTCTGGGCCGCGGGCGAATGGGAAGCTCCGGCGTCTGAGATCGGATCTCTGTCGGTCCGGGTTCCAACCATTTTTCAAAAACCAGGTCGGACTAGTTACCTTCAATCTTGTCTTTTTGTTTTGTCAGTCGGACTGAACTCTTTATTCCTTGCTGCGATAGCTTTTCCCAGGGGGACACCGCTCCTCTACTCCAATCAGAAGAATTGAATCGCCAAGGCGAGGGCCCGATCGGGGGAGCTACGCTCCTGGTCAGATCTGATTACCGCTGCCAACCTCCAGTTATCTGGACTGTGCAAGTCTCCACCCCTCCCGACTTCTTTTAGTGAGTGTTCTGTCTGTTTATTTCAGAAGGATGAGATTTGCCTTTTATGTCGCTAACTCTCCGTTTGTGCAGGCATGACCGAAGCGTCCGGTTCTCGGAGGAAGAGGGCAACCCTGACGGCAGAAGAAATGCTGAGACCCGCGACCCAGACAAAGACCATTATTCGGAGGAGGGAGGTGACCCCTTGCGGGGAAAATCCTTCCGGTCCGAGGTCCGTGTGCATGGTTGTGAGTTCGATTCCTACAGACGGCGCCAAAAATGTTGAGGTCAAAATCCGGATCGCCCTCCACTCTTTGGGTTGACCCTGGTCCTGCACAAAGGGTGAGCAAAGGAGACCCTGGCTAAGCCGGGGGACCTTCCGATGCCTAAGTCAGGCGAAGGGAATCGGGGTCTAGTATTGAAGAGGAGAGGGAGAGTGCCCGATATTGCGTACCTGTAGCAGTGAGGTCTTCACGTATTTATACTTAGCTATCGAATGATCTGGATCCGATGACACTGCACGTTCCCCCCTCAATCAGGGAGATTTTTCGTATCGTGGTGATGTCGTACGCAATCCAAAGATCACGTAACGCGCGACATACGTATCTGCGAGCGACATAATCGCTCACGCCTCCTTACGGCAGTTTCTAAGTCTGGCTTACCCCACGTCTCCTTAACGGTCGCTTCTAAGCCTGGCATGAGGGACGTCCACCTTTGAGTGGTTTCGACTCGACTCGGCGCAGTTGATGGCGACCATCATGGTCCGAGCCGATCCCCCCTTCAGTGTCCGAGCCGATCCCCCCTTCGGTTATGTAGGAATCTCGCCTTTCAGGGTCGGGCTCTGCCTGGCACAGTTGTGATAACATCGGCTTCGGCGACTTCTAAGTGAAGGATGTCGACCTTAAGCTTGTGTCAACGAGTGTGGGTTACAATCCGCGCGGACGATAGATGGGTCGGAGGAAATCAGCCGACACACCCCTTTCGTTTCATATTCCCTGTCGGGCCTTGTGCCTGGATCTTGACGTTGTTTATTCTCGGGTCGGCCATGGGGCCGGATCTCTCGTCCTCATTATCTTCTTGGGTCAGCCATGGGGCCGGATCTCCCGTCCTCATTATCTGGACTGAGCTGTTATCTACTCGTTCGATCGGATCAGGGTACTGCCCGGCCTCGGAGTTATAAGGGGCTCGGATTTTCCCATAACAGTACCTTCAAATTTTCATTATATTTGAGATAGCAGCAATGGTTTTATAAGTATTTTATCAAATACTTTCTAGGCAAAAAAAATAAATAAAATAAAAAAAAAAGTGTTAGTTTCATATACATACGTTCTTTGCCATCACCCACACTTCTTTGAGTCATTTCATCAAACACTTGGTGAGCAACAATAACATCAAAGTAATCGAGTTATCTTGCTTCAATCCGAGTTTGATCTGAACCGAGCCTGAGCTAGGGCCAACTCGAACTCATTTTCAAGCTAAAAAACATCCGCTCAAACTCAGCTTCAAACCGTGTTGAATCGAGCTTTTTCGAGTTGAGCCGAGCTAGCTCGGTTCGTGTACACCTCCGACTGTAAGGCCTCACCGCCATCGGTGGGGCCGGGGTCTCACCTAGTCCGGCCCCGTACAAGATGTCTTTGACTTTGTGGCACGTTGGAACTCGCACAAAAAAAATAGTACGCTGGACCACCAAATTACTTGGTCCGCGGGGCTGGATCATAACAATCGGCTCACTTATTTCTCCAATCAAGATATTCAAACCATCTGATCATTGACTCAAGCGATCTGATCAGAATAATTTTCCAGTTGGATTTAGATCATTTCTCATTATTTTGAGCCGTCCATTTCATGCCATTGATTGAATGATGAGGATCCTCCAAATCAAAGCAAATTTAGGGGCTACGTGCTAAATCCTCAGTAAGGCTCACCTAATGAATGGTTCAGATTATGCCGATTTCATTGTGAGGTGGGCCCAACCAGGATGTTATGTCCGATGTATCTGTTAAACGCAAATTAGTTTATCCGTTAACGGAGCTTGGATAAATCTTTTCAGATTATCAAAAAGAAAAAAACACCTACTTTCTTCATTTTTTCACGTTGCATGTGAGTCCTCGTTCTACTTCTTTTTTTACAACCGTTTATTATTTTGCCCACCTTTAGAATAATTTAATAATCCAATCTTGAAGTTTTCTGGGGGATCCTTTATCCTCCATGAGGGTCATCATACCAACGGTTTGGATGACTGATCTATGGACCCTACGTGCAGGTAAGCCTCCCTACGGTAGAGGTTGGTAAGCCTACATGCGTGTTAAGCCCTGCCCATCCACGTGCAAGCACTTGTGCCACCCTATTTAGATCAACTGCCTAAAATCCAGACCGTTTCACTTAGGAGGGCCACTGTGTAGAAAACAACAGACGGCTATAAAAATTTGTGGGCTTAGCAAACCTAACGGATGGATTTGGTACCAAATCTTATATTCGCATTTGGTTAGCTCTATTAAAATATCAAAATAAAAATGAATAATATATATATATATATATATATATATTATATATATATATATATATATATATATATATATATATATATATATATATATATATAATTTAAGTTGATTAGCTACTAATGGAATGGCAATTCAAACAGACACTCTAATCTTAGGGGAGATGAACCCAAATTAAAGAAAATTAGAAATAATAAAATGGAAATTTTTATTATTAATATTTTAATAAGAATAAAATAAATTAGTTATTGAGAATGCTCTTAGTTGCATTCATTTACTTGGACAGTCCAATTGATCCATCTGAACTGTTCATTGAATCTGCAATTCATTCCATAGGCTACCATTCAAAAAATGAACCGATTAGATCATCCAATATCCTTGATTTGGCTTTTTTTTCTACAGTCATCCGTTTTTTAAGCCATGGATGGGTGGTTACAATTGCCTAACAAAAATGATCTTTTAAAATCATAAGTGATCCATAATGAGCCATAACAAATGGATGGATCAAATTGTTTATCGGGCCTTTTTTTTTTAATGATCTTGACCACCCTCTTAAAAATCATTGATCAAATGGGTCTTATGTGTCAGATTAGTCTTTTTTTTTTTTAAATAGTGGCCCATTAAACGTGTGGTGAACGTAATGAACGGTATAGATCAATTGATTCAGCTTTCTATTTGTCCTAATTCAACCAGAAGCACTGTAATATAGAGTAAGATCACTGGAGTATTTGTCCGCGTCCAATTTATTAGGATTAGTATAATCTTTATATTGGCCACAATTTAATGGACGCGGATTGCGTCCTACCCCCGCCGGGACAGGGATCTGTGGGGCCCACCGTGATGTAAGTATTTTATCAATACCGTTAATCATTTTTCTCAGATCATTTTACAAAAATGAAACAAAAAATGAGACAGGTACAGGTCTTATGTGGACCACAAAGTGGGGATTGAACGTCCACCATTAAAAACTTCTTAAGAGCTGGAGAAGTTTCGGACCAAGCTGATATTTCTGTTTTCACTTAATCCACGTCCACATGACCTTATGAATAGGTGGCTGGTAAAAAAAACATCACGGTGGCCCTTAAAAATGTTTCAACGGTGGATGTCATTATCACTGCAGCTTCCTTTGGTGTGGTCCACTTTGGTGTGGTCCACTGGAGCCGTGGACCTGCTTAATTTTTAGGTTAACATCTTAAAATGGTCTGAGAAGAGCGATGAACGGCGTTGATAAAACACTTACATCACGATGGCCCCACAGATCGCTGCCCGGACGGATTACCGTCCGGGCGGGGGTAGGACGCAATCCGCGTGCCAATTTTTAGGGTCAGTTTGGGCAGTGGGATTAGAAGGGATTAGGTGGGGATGGGATTCATCTGGTATTGTGCCAATTCCACTCCTTGTTTGTTTGGGAGGAATGGAAATGCTTGGAATTACATTAAATGGAATTGCATTGGGTTGTGTGCTAATTTCACTCAATGTTTGGAAAGTTGTGTGGGTCCCAACATAATGTGTGGGCTATATCCACACCGTCCACCCATTTATCGAGATTATTTTAAAGCATGGGCCAAAAAATCAGGTAAATCTAATGCTCAAGTGGACTCCACCATAGAAATCAATAGGGATTGAATACTTACCGTTGAAAACTTCTTTGGTACTACGTAAGTTTTGGATCTATCTGATTTTTAGGCCCATGCCATAAAATAAAGTTACGAAACAAATGAACGGTTTAGATATAACACATGTATGTTATTCTTAGTAATTTCAAATGATGGTGGGTATATTCATTCAATGTACCACCGTATTATCAACAAAGTAGGGCATTAATTTTATCCCATGGTAATAGGGGACAACCCCTGCCATGTGTAATAATTATGTTTTTTAATCCCATCCCCACCTAATCCCTTCTAATCCCACTGCCCAAACTGACCCTACTGACTTGAGGAAACTCGTACACCAGACACGTGGCACATGTGCATACAATTCAAGAGTATCCAAGTCACGGGACCCATTGTAAATGCTGCATGCGCCAATAAAAAATTGTGCTGGTCAGGCGATCTCAACCATCCAGTCCGTCCAGTAGAATTTAGACCATATGCTGTTCTTTTTAATCGGATGCTGTACGCGAAGACAAGCGCCGACGCTCCTCGTGCTCCGAGTTGTACGAACGGTTCAAAGGAGATCAAAGTTGCATGGCCCCCAAAATGATGTATTTTTTTTTTTATATCAACCCTGTTCATCCATTTTTTTTACATCAGACAAAAAATGAATAATATCCAAAACTCAACTGGACCACACCACAGATAGCAGTGGGGAGAATGATTTTCAATGTTAAAACATCCGTAGGGCCCACCATAACGTTTATTTCCCATACAATATGTTGATAAGGTTACAAAGACCGGATGAAGAGGAAAAATAAATATCATATCGATCCAAAGCTTCTGTGACCTTAAAAGGGTTTCAATGGTAGACGTTCAATACCTCACTGCATTTTTTCAGTGTGGTCTACTTGATCTTTATATCTATCTTATTTTTTGGCTCAAGTCTTACGAAGATCTCACAAAATGGATGGACGGTTTGGATATAACACATACCTCGTGATGGGATCCACGTAACTTGCTGACATCAATACACCACCTAGATAGCTGGTATATGGTACACCAGCCAATCCGCTTCCTAAGGCCTTCTGATGTCCACAAATCTCAAGTCTAGATCTTTCACATCAATGTTATTCCAGAAACGGATTGGCTACTCCCCCTGACACCAGCCAATGGCTGGTGGTCGGTGCTCCGTGGGCCCCACCATGATGTATGTGTCTCATCTATGCCGTTCATCTATTTAAACAGATCATTTTACGGTATGAAAACAAAAGGGAGTTATATCACAATCTTAAGTGGACCACATTACAGGAAACAGTGTTGAATGAGCGTCGACCATTTCAAAACATTTTGGGGCCAATAAAAGTTTTGGATCAAGCTGATTTTTGTTTTTATTCCTTCATCTTGGGCTGCATGACCTAATCAACATATTGGATGTCAAATAAACAGTACAGTGGGCCTTAGTAAGATTTTAATGGTAGATATCCAATAATTATTGTTTTCCTGCGATGTGGTCCACCTGAGATTTATATACCTCTCATTTTTGGAAGCAACATGTAAAAATGGATGAACGTAAAGGATGAAACACATACATCATGGTAGGGCCCACAGAGCACCGACCATCGGCCACGGGGCTGGTGTCAAGGGGAGTAGCCAATCCGTTCCCTGTTATTCCGGGTTTCTAATCAGTTCATGGTGGGGGACCACTATTTGGACGGCCTGTATTGCTCTTTAATGAGTTGGCACACTTTTAGGAAGTTGTGACTGACGCACATTCAAGCTTCTCTGTTTTTATTACAGAATCTTCCTGACCAGATGAGTGCAGCGTAAAATAGCCGCGCCAGCTATCCCGAATCTGACGTGGCAGTCGGGGCCGTCCCCCGCCAAATCTCCGTGGCAGATCGTATCTACCAATCCAGACAGTCCACGTGCCGACCTTATTGGGCGCCAGGCTGTTGAGAGGATTGAGATCGGACGGCTATCGAATATCTGCCGGTATCCGCAGGATCGGGTCTTGAAATCGCCCCGAATCTTTCGAGAACCGGCCCCGCTCGGCCGGCAGAGCGTAAGTACGGAGGATGGGACGGTGGAGGACTCGCTGTCCATTTTCCCACGACAGCTCGGGGAAGCGGACCTAACGGAAAACGACGGCACGACTTGACGCCGTCAGTCCAACGTCAGCCCCGGACAGGAAGCGATGCTGAAAAAGACGTGAGATTTCCAGATTCTCGAGTCCATTTTCCGGCGAGTTTTTGGCGTTTGGAATGCCCGGGGAAAATAAAATAGTTTTCCGGTAGTAGGGACATGCATGCAGTGATCGGGACCGTCCATTAGGTAGGCCCCGACATGATAGGGACAAAGAAAATTAAATGTTTTTACAAACAATTCTATCCATTTGATCTACTGATCGATAATCATAGAATGGTCAATTTTACACGTTGATGCCAATTTCTGGATGGCTGGGATCATTAAAATAAGTGGACCGTCCATTGCCCTTATATGGTGGAACCTACCTTCATAAGCTTGTTTTTGGATGGTTAGGATCATCAAAATAAATGGACCGTCCATTGCCCGTCTATGGTGGGACCTGCCTTCAGAAGCGTGTTTTTCACTCATTCACGTCGCCCTGGCAGCGGGCTGAGATTGGACTTTGCCAGTCCGAAGATTTCAGGTTTTCTAATTCCTCACGCGTGTGAAGAGCCTCGCATCAACGCTCAGTCACATGTGCGCGTGTGTGAAATGTGAGCTTTCGATCCGCTTAGCTACCGTGTTAGATCTTCTCACGTGAAAAGAAGACCATTTCATACTTGAGATGCGGTGAAAATCTAGACTAAATTTTTTTTTACTGATGTGGCTACTTTCTATGTAGTGGCCCACCAATACAGTGAAATTGTCTTATCTGTCAAGGAAAAGATGTTAACAGTATTTCAGTTTTGAGAAAATATCTGCATATCATGTACTTATTTCTTATTTTGAAACTTTTGTGAATAAATATTTTCCTTCATAGTGCGATCTCAAAGCCTGTTTGTTTCACCAGCGATGAACGTATGCACGTGAACCATCATAGCCAGTTAAGATAAATTTTTATCTATATTTTTTCTCCAATTTAACTAATTTTGAATTACAATATCTCATTTGAATAAACTTACATGTGTTGAAATCTTAATATTTATAAAAAGAATCCTACTGATTAGTGTTGGGGGTCTTGCACAAAACCTTAGGATCTAGCCCTCCACAACAAACCAGAATTATGGATAATAAAGCAATGAAAATAATCAATGCATCAATCACACATCACACAAGAGAATTTTACGTGAAAAACCCTCAAAGAGGTAAAAACCACGGGACCTCGTCCAGATCAACAATCCACTATGAAGTAAAACGTTTACAACCTTCTTCACTCACGCAGGAGTGGATGAACAATGAAATAACAAAAAAAATCAAAGAGATCTCACCGATTACGAGGACGTAGGAGCGCTGAGATATAGACTGCACCGTAGATCACCTCCATGAGCATAACCTCCCTTCTACAAGCTTCATCTCTCTCTTTCTCCCCCCCTCTCTCACCTTTGATAAACCTCTTCTGTTTTTCTCATCAACACAACGTCCCTAGAAAAACCCTAGGGACCCTTTTTTATAGTTTTAGGAAACTCCTTTCCGCATCCCAGTTGCGAAAGGACTTGCACATCCCAGTTGCGAAAGGACTTTTCGCATCCCAGTTGCGAAAGGACGACAGGTCAAAAAACTCATCAAATCTCCCCCTTTTTGACCAGGAGGGATTCACCTTCTTTAAGTCAGCCAGGTTTCTACAAACCTCAAACTTAGCTCTTGAGCAAGGCCTTGGTCATCAATCTGACCCATTATCATCCGTGTGAACATCTCAAGCTTTGTACCACCTGTTCCAAAGTATCCCTGATCAGTGATACGAATCTCTATGTGCTTGACTTGGATTCTTGCTCAAGTGTATAGCACTCTGACTATCGCAATAGACAACGTGCTCCTCCTGTAGGCTAAGTTCTTGTAGGAACCTTTCATCCAAAGCATTTCTTTACATGCCTCTGTGACTGCCAAGTATTCGGCCTCTGTCGTCGATAATTTTACGACCTTCTGTAGCTTGCTCTGCCAAGAAAACCGTTCCCCCTGCAAACGTGACATGAACCCCGATGTAGACTTCCTGGAGTCTATGTCACCTGCCATATCTGGCATATGTGTAGCCCTCTAACACAGGTTTACCGTCACCATAGCATAGGCTCAACCTGGACGAGCCTCTTAGATACCGCAATATCCACTTCACCGCTGCCCAATACTCTTTGCCAGGATTGGCAAGATACCGGCTGACAACACCAACCGCATATGCTATGTATGGGCGTGTACACCATAGCATACATCAAACTTCATACAGCTGACGCCGTAGGGTATCTTCTGCATCTCTTCCACCTGCCTTCGTCTTGGGACACTGTCTGTCACTCAATCTGAAGTGACCATCTAGTGGAGTACTGACCGGCTTCGCTGAATTCATATTGAACCGCTCTAGGACTTTCTCAATATACCGCTCTTGTGACAGCCAGAGCTTTGCTGCTTCTGTCAGGGTTATCTCCATTCCTAGGATCTGTCTAGCCGGGCACAAGTCTTTCATAGCAAAAGACTTGCCCAACTTGTTCACCTGTCGATCTTCTTGATGTCTCTTTCCCATGATGAGCATGTCATCAACGTATAATAGCAGAACTAAGAAATCACCATCTGAGAACTTGCGCGTGAACCACACAGTGGTCCGACTCCGTTCTGTCATACCATATTTCAACATAAACGAGTCGGCAACTTTTTGTACCATTGTCGTGGAGCTTGTTTCAGCCCATACAAACTCTTCCTCAGCCTACACACCATATGCTCCTTACCCTTAACTTCGAACCTCTCTGGTTGGTGCATGTAGATCTCTTCTTCCAGGTCACCATGGAGAAAGGCAGTTTTAACATCTAACTGCTCTATCTCCAGATCCATGCTAGCCGCCAACCCAAGTAACACCCGTATGGATGTCATCTTCACCACTGGTGAGAATATCTCTTCGAAGTCTATGCCTTTCCTCTGACCAAAACCTTTCACCACAAGTCAAGCCTTAAACCTTGTCTGTGAATTCTTCTGCTCAACCTTCTTTCTGAACACCCACTTGTTGCTCAAAGCTTTCTTGCCCTTAGGCAGTTTCACCATGTCATAGGTGTGGTTCTTATGCAAGGATTCCATCTCCTCTTGCATAGCTTTCAACCACTCCCCCTTATGCTCTCGGCTAGGGCCTCAGAATAATCTTCTGGCTCTCCCCCATCAGTCAGCATAATGTACTCATGTGGCGAGTACCTCTTGGACGGTTGTCTGTCCCTAGATGACATCCTCACCTGTGGCTCAACAGGTGGATCAAGTGGGGGCTGCTCCCCTGGTCCATCTTTTGAAGGAACTCCCTCGTTCTCTGCACCTTGCTGTACTCCCCCGTCATCAGGCACCACGAGAGGAATAATCGGATCCGTGTCCTCTAGCTCACCTGAACTAGACTGATTCTTCTCTGACTTACCAATGTCTTCTATATACTGATCTTCAAAGAAAACCACATCTCTGCTCCTGACGAGTTTCCTCTCGGTCGGATCCCACAATCTATAACCAAACTTTTCATCACCGTATCCCAAGAACACACACTGCCTGATCTTCATATCGAGCTTGGACCTCTCGTCCTTTGGTACGTGAACGGATGCCCTGCATCCAAACACCCTGAGATGACTGTATGATAGATCTTGTCCAGTCCACACCTTCTCAGGTACTTCTCCATTCAACGGGGCTGATGTGCATTGCTTCTCCCCAGAACGTCTTGGGCAATTTCGCATGGGATAACATGCATCTGATTCTCTCAACAATTGTGCGATTCATTCGCTCAGCTACACCATTATGCTGGGGGGTCTTGGGAACCGTCTGTTCATGCCGTATACCCAGGGACTTGCAGTACTCGTGAAAGTCGCCAATATATTCACTACCATTGTCAGTGCGGATGCACTTCAATGGTCTACCTGTCTCTCTCTCGACCATAGCATGAAACAATTTAAACACACCAAAGACCTCGTCCTTGGATTTCAAAGCATAAGCCCAAACCCTCCTAGATGCATCATCTATAAAAGTAACAAAATACAATGCCTCACCCAAGGTTTTTTCCTCATAGGACCACAAACATCAGAATAAACTAAATCTAATGCATGCACTTTATTAACATGAGAAGCAGTTTTAACAAATGAAACTCTATGTTGTTTCCCTGATAAACAATCAAGATAGGTTTTGAGAGGTGTACCTGTCACGTCTGGAAGAAGCCGTTTCTTTGCTAGTACCTGAAGCCCTTTTTCACTCATGTGGCCTAGATGCCTGTGCCACATGCCAATAGCTAAATCTTCCGCTGCGTTCAACCCACCCTTGCACATACTGACACTTGCCTTGTAAAGGGTGCAACACTTCTTTCCTCTTGCCACGATCAATGAACCCTTGATGAGCTTCCATCGCCCACCAGCAAACCGGCTTTCATAGCCATCATCATCCAACCTTTCCGTCGACATCAAGTTGAGGCGAAGGTCTGGGATATGCCTCACATTCCTGAGAATCAATGTGTAGCCCACATCGGTCTTCACACAAATATCACCAACTCCCACGATCTTCGATACGCCAGAATTTTCCATCCTCACAGTCCCACAGTCACCTGACTTGTAGCTTATGAAGAAGTCCCTGTGTGGAGTTGCATGAAAAGAAGCTCCTGAGTCTATCACCCGATCGGTGTCCTGACTCGTAGCCGTGAGACATACGTCATGATCTGCAGAAAGGATAACTACAACGTCGCCATCTGAAGCGACCGCAGTGGAATCTGATTCATCTTCCTTCCATTTTCTTTTTTTGTCGTTTTTCTTACGAAGACATTCATGCTTGTAGTGGCCCTTCTTGCCACAATTCTAGCATTCAACATCTTTTCTGTTACTCGATTTACCTCTTGATTTATCTCGGGCCTTCCCACCCTTCCTGTTCTTTCCTCTCCCCCGTTCCTGTGTCACAAGAGCCTCTTGGTCAGTAGACCCCTGAGACTTCCTCCTTGTCTCTTCATTGAAGAGACAGCTAGTCACCTATTCCATGGATATCTTTCCGTCTGGCACGGAGTTACTTAGAGATACCACCAATGTCTCCCAACTGTCAGGCAATAAACTAAGTAATAGTAAAGCCTGCAATTCATCATCCAGGACCATCTTCATAGAGGTGAGTTGGTTCACTATATTGCTGACCTCATTCATGTGCTCGGCCACAGAACCACCATCTTTGAATTTGAGATTCACAAGTCGCCTTATCAGAAAAATCTTATTATCGGCTGTCTTCCTCTCATACAACCCTTGTAATTTCAGTCATACGCTAGCGGCTGAGGTTTCTGTAGACACATGGTGGAACACAGAATCATCCAACCATTGTCTAATAAACCCTACCGCCTTTCGGTCCGTCTTCTTCCAATCATCATCAGTCATATCCTTAGATTTTGCTGATATGCCTAAAATTGGAGAATATAGGTCCTTGCAATAAAGCAAGTCCTCCATCTTAGCCTTCCATATGGTCCAGTTAGAACCATTGAGGCTGATCATCCTTGAGCCACCTTTCATAATTCAAAACCGATCCTACCCATTCAATGAACTTAGCTCTGATACCACTTTGTTGGGGGCCTTGCACAAAACCTTAGGATCTAGCCCTCCAGAACAAACCAGAATTATGGATAATAAAGCAATGAAAATAATCAATGCATCAATCACACACCACACAAGAGAATTTTACGTGAAAAACCCTTAAAGAGGTAAAAACCACGGGACCTCATCCAGATCAACAATCCACTATGAAGTAAAACGTTTACAACCTTCTTCACTCACGCAGGAGTGGATGAACAATGAAAGAATAAAGAAAATCAGAGAGATCTCACCGATTACGAGGACGTAGGAGCGCTGAGATATAGACTGCACCGTAGATCACCTCCACGAGCATAACCTCCCTTCTACAAGCTTCCTCTCTCTCTTTCTCCCCCTCTCTCTCACCTTTGATAGCCCTCTTGTGTTTTTCTCATCAACACAGCATCCCTAGAAAAACCCTAGAGACCCTTTTTTTATAGTTTTAGGAAACTCCTTTCCGCATCCTAGTTGCGAAAGGACTTGCGCATCCCAGTTGCGAAAGGACTTTGCGCATCCCAGTTGCGAAAGGACGACAGGTCAAAAAACTCATCAATTAGGCTTAGGGGTCGTTTGTCAAGGGAATTTAAGGGGATCTAATGGGGTTTCAAATCCACTGATTGTTTGGCAACATAAAGTAAATGAAGGTTTCAAATCTAGGGGGTTTCAAATCCCCTCTTCAAGCAAGTTTGAAATCCACGGTGACAGCTTCGATTACACCTATAATCATTTCAATAGTTGCAGGTGCAAAATGTGTGTCACTATACTATTATTCTATTGGGCACATGACCCACTAATGATGATCAGCATCATCCAAACATTGTCCATGTAAATAAGCATTGTCCAAACATTGTCCAGCACTGTCCAAACATTATCCATGTAAATCAGCACCTTCCAAACATTGTCCGGCACTGCCCAAACATTGTCCATGTAAATCAACGATTAAAAATCGTTGGTTAGTCACTTAGACATGATATTGTGCTTGTGGCCCATCCGAGACTTGAAATTTCATCATTTTCAGGCAAAGCACATATTTCAGCGGGCTTTAAAAAAAAAAAAACACACACCCCACACACTCACGCTAGTGGAATTTCACCACCTATGGGTACTCAAACCCTTGACCGAGTGTTGAAACTCCTGAGAGTCTACCATCCAAGCAACCATTGTGTTAAAATTTACTTATCTCACTAATTAGAGATATTAAAGTTGATTTAGTAATTAAACTTAAACACCCGTAAATATACCATGCATAACTACTTTTGGATTAAACTTGATTTACACTGCAGGATGCTAAACACGAGGGATTTCAAATCCAAGGGGTTTCAAATCCAGGGGGTTCCAAATCCATGCTCCAAAACAGGCCCTTATATTAACCGTTTTTCTTACTTTTCAATTATTTATCAAATGATCAATAAACATGAATAGTTAGCATTTCTTTGTAGGTGTGATCCTGGAATGTCTCATCCATGATAGGCCTATAATTTAGATAGCTCACCACCTATCACAAACTCCATTCATCCATTACCTGTTAGACTTTAACTTCAGTCCCAACCATTTATATAAGATGTAGTTCACAAAGTATATCAGTTATGGAAATCTGCTAATAATATAGCCTTTCTTATTGGTAAAAAAAAAACTTCGATGATGTTGCAGAGTAAGTTGGTTGATACACATGTACCTAATAATTGTTGGGGGACCGCGGAAGCACACAGAGATGAATCTAAGATAACAATCCAATAGTACCAAGCAAACACAAAGAGAATACAACGATTCAATGTAGAAAAATCCTTTCAAAAAAAAAAAAAAAAAAAAACCACGGCACAAAGCGACAGATGATCACTATGAAAGAAGAAATTACAAACAGAAAGATCTTACAGGATTCGAACAACCCCGAATCTCACCATTGCTACACCCTTTGAAACCCTGAGATGATTTAGAAACACTTAGAATACCTCCCAATCCCGTTTACACCCATATATATAGCCTTGGAAAGAATCCCAAACGAAATAAAAAAACAAATCCCACAAAATTCGCAGCTTTGCGAAAAATCTGCACAGAATCTGTCGATGCCATCGAACACTCATAGATGGCATCGAAACTAATCCTTCGATGGCATCGAACTAACACATCAACTGTCCAGAGACAAAACATGATTTTTCAGAAATTCTTAATGGCATCGAAGACTCATCAATAGCATCGAAAAGGTGCCTAGTTAGTCTAGCAATCAACTGAAGAAAATTCAAAACACATTGATAGGATCGAGAACTATTCTATGCCATCAAAGGTGACATCGAACAAGCTGTGAATGTCATCGACAGACCCTATATCTAACTCGGTTTACGACATAAAATACAATAATAATTATATAGAAAATACGCATATGGCTACACCGTCCAAATTATGGTAATCAATATAGATGTACCATGAATGAAAATTAAACATAACTTAGGACCTATTTGTTTTTGCCATTTCCCTAGAAATGTAAGGGACTGTTTAGCTTTTCAATTTTCTATGAAATGCAAAGTAAATGAGCCATTCTTAATATTTCCAGATGTTTGTTTAAATAAGAGATGTGTCTCATAAATCGTTAGTCAAGTTCAGTAAATGAAGTAGATAAAGTAAATTGCAATAATTACATTATCGCATTATAAAATACCATTTTTATAGTAATTTGTGGGTGAAACAAGCAAGGGCTTTTACCTAAATATACCTAAGGTTTGCTGGGAGTGCTAAAATAACATCGCTTTTTATATTATTATTTTTATACACGTTTAACAACTTTTTGAATTTTTGTTAGATAAAAATGTCATGTATTGAACCTCATGTCAATAAAGACTTATGTACCTCGTTTTTCACACCCGAATATTCTTTTATTACTATTTTCCAATTAGCTCTTTAAAAAAAAAAAAAAAAAACCATTGTACTCTGGTAATCTTTTTAAAATTTTTTACTATTTTTCGTAATCTTTCATATTCTTCAACTATTCTCCCCGATAAAACTACTATCTCATAAAAATAGGTTTTATGCTTGTTTAAAAAGAAAATGAGAGAAAATGTCCCTAAATGATTCTGAAGTCATTTGTAAGTTTTTCGAATTTTCTTTCCAACAACCACAAGATCATTTGGATCCGACTTGTAACGAGGGAATTGAATATTTTTGTGAGATTGCACGATATTAGAAATGAGAGCGAACATGACCAAACGCCATCATAAACTTTGGGTTCACTTTTGAACAATCAATTAATGTTCAAATGATATTATTTCGAAGTTATTTGAAATTTTATCAAATTATCTTCATAATAAGTTCAAGATCGCTCTGATCTAACTTGTAATGAGTAAATTATGATTATTTTTGTGGGATCGCGTAACATTAAAAATGAGAGTGAATGCGACTAAACACCAATATAAGCTTTGGGCCCACTTTTGAATATATAAATAATGTTCAAATAAGATAATTTAAAAGTCATTTAAAAATTTATTAAATTACCTTTCCGACCAGCACATAATCATTCCAATTTAACAGGAACAAAAGATTTATTATGATTTTCATGGGATTGCATAAAACATTTTACATGTAAGTAAAAAGTTATTAGCCAAGGGAGCCTCTTCTACTAGGATGGTGATTGTGTACTGGCAGTGCGAGTGACCACATGACTATGGGATGGTGCTATGTGATGTGTTTTATTCCCGTCCTTAATACATTTTGAATTATTATTTTAAAATATGAGTCAAAAAATGAGTCAAATCCAGGTCTTAGCATGGATCAAACCACACCCAGGAGTAGAGAGTGATAAAATCTTCTTAACCACACACAGGATTGATGAGTAAATACCTATTATTAAAATCTTCTTTGGAGTCTACTTAAATGTTTATTTGCCATCCAACTTATTGATTAAATTATAAATAAATAAAAAACAAAAATATCACCTTCTATCCAAAACCTTATGACCAGGAAGTTTTTAATGGCAGGCGTTCAATCACCAATATTTATTGCCGTGTGGTCCATCTTATATTTTGATCCATCGCATTTTGGCCCATATGCTAAAATGATACGCAAAGATGGATGGACGGTGTGAATAAAAGTCGTCACGGTGGCCCCTATGCGTCGGTCCGAAAACCAGCCGGGGCGTCCGAGAAGAAAGACACCGTGAAAAAAGCCAAAAAGAAAACCCGACACGCGAGCAGTGAGGATGTCTACATCTTACGGTATCGCATTCGCATCACCGTATCTCCTGAAATAATGACTCTGTATATCTCTTTCCTGATGTCGCTTCATTTCCGTCAGTCAAACCGTTGACTTTACTTCATCCGTTTCCCTCCCTTGTATAGATAGAGAAGTTGGGTCGATAAGATCTCGTATTTTACATCTTCGGCCGGAATCCAGAGATCGCCCACAGCCGAAATATCTGTGGCCAGTATCGTCCTAATATCTTTTTCTTGGTTCTCGAGCTCTTCTCTTCTCTCTCTCTCTCTCTCCAACGTCTCTTTTTAAAACCAGGCAGATACGCTCTAACCAAACTCATTTCCATTTCGGGCTCTCATCTTTTCTCCTCGTCGGAAATGTCAACTGCCGCCTCATCTCGCAGGTCTTCGGCTGCCGGAGAAACGGCTTGTGGGTCAGAACTCCATGTATTGGCTGTGGATGACAGCTTGCTCGACCGGAAGTTGATTGAAACATTGCTCAAGAGCTCTGCTTATAGAGGTAGGCTGCAGTTTATATTTACCAAAATGCCATTTTTCATTGTTGGGGTCCCTCCTTTTGTAAATTTTTCTTGAAAGCAGGGGTTCTTTTGTAATATTTTTTGGTGCAGTGACGACCGTGGATAGCGGGAAAAGAGCATTGGAGTTGTTGGGTTGGGGCAATGAAGTCTCTTCCAAGGTAAATTTTATTTTTATTATATATATATATATATATATATATATATATATATATATATATATATATATATATATATATATCTGTCTTTTGTTTTCTTAATTTTATGTGTTTTCTGAAATGGGTTTTCTGTATTTTTCCTGAATGTTTGATGGATTTTGGTATTTGGAAGAAAAAAAAAAAGGCTGTTCTTATTGGGAAAATACATGTGTTTTTGGGCTTTATTTGAAAATATTTAACCCCCACACGGTAGATAGAATCGGGTTTTTTTTAAACCATCCCATGTAAATATCAACTTAGTTTCTTCTGTTAATTTCAGTGGCAATAATGTAATTTGAAGGTCTGGGAAAGGATATTTACACCCATACTTTCTCATGCAAACCCCTTTCTTTTCCTCTCAGCTATCCATGTGGTGGTGTATGTATGTATCAAAAAATGGGGTCTAATCATCAGCTCCTTTCTTCCATCATTTCAATGAAATTGAAAATGGTTCTTTTTGGTAATTTCCACAGAAACCGAAGGTGAATATGATAATCACCGACTACTGCATGCCAGAGATGACGGGATTCGATCTTCTTAAGAGAGTGAAGGTAAGAAAAAGAAATCTCAATTAATTAATTAATATTGTATTAGCATGAGATTATTAGTTTTAATTATTATTATTTTCCTAATTAATTAATAAATATTGTATTATCATGAGATTATTAGTTTTAATTATTGTTATTTTCCTAAATTTCGTAGGAGTCGTCGACGCTCAGAGAAATCCCCGTCGTTATCATGTCTTCCGAAAATGTCCCAAATAGAATCAGCAGGTAATTCCTGTAAAGATTAGGGATAATTTCGTCATAAAAGCTTCCTTTCTAATGTATCAAGTCCCTGTTGACAGATGCTTGGAGGAAGGAGCGGAAGAGTTCCTATTGAAGCCTCTTCGGCCGTCGGATGTGTCGCGATTGCGTGATCATATGATTACATGAACGGCAAGGATGGATTGGTTGAAATTTTCCTGAAAATCAAACTCAATTTTACCAATTGAATCCTCGGTTTATATATATAAATTTTCCCTTTTCGGAAAGGCTGTAAATTTTTGGAAATGGAAGGGCATTTTGGTCATCTTGGAATATTACGCGTGTGGGGAAATGATACAGGGAACGGTCACATGCATCCCTACACATGTGGGTCGTGCCAAATGGGCACCGCCATGGGAACGGTCACATGCATCCCTACACATGTGGGTCGTGCAAAATGGGCACCGCCATGTGAATGCATAGGTTTTAGTGTACGCGGATTTACTGCGCAGAAAGTTGCCGTAAGGATGCTGGGTGGGGCCCACCGCGATGTTGGTGAGAAATCCACTCCGCTCATTTTAGGACATGCCACAGAAAATGTACGCGGATTAGCTACTGACAGGTTCAGTAGCGTGACGTCACCAAGTTCTGTGGGCCCACCATCATGTTTTATATCCACACTGTCCATCCATTTGGAGAGATGGGTATTAGGGCATGAAATAAAAAATGAGTAAAATCCAATGCTGGAGTGGACCCCACCACAGAAAAAAGTGGGGAGAGTGAACGTCCACGGAAGCGGATTGGCTGCTATACCAGTACCACGGAAACGGATTGGCTACTCCCCCTGGCACCAGCCCCGTGGCTTGTGGTCGGTTCTTTGTGGGCCCTACCATGATGTATGTGTTTCATCCATTCCGTCCATTCATTTTTAAAGATCATTTTAGGGCTTTATCCCAAAAATTAGAGGTATATAAATCTCAGGTGGTCCACACCACATGAAAACAATAGTGATTGGATATCCACCATTAAAATCCTCCTAGAGGCCTACTGTACTGTTTATTTGACATCCAATCTGTTGATTAGGTCATGCAGCCCAAATGAAGGGAAAAAACAAACATCAGCTTGATCCAAAACTTTTATAGCCACCCAAATGTTTTAAATGGTCGACGCTCATTCAACGCTATTTCCTGCAACGTGGTCCACTTGAGATTGGGATATATCTCATTTTTGTCTCATTCTGTGAAATTATATGTGAAAATAGGTGGAACGCATGGATGAAACACATACATCATTGGCCTACATAGCACCAACCACCAGCCACTGGCTGGTGTCAGGCGGAGTAGCCAATACGTTCCCCTGTACCACAGATTCAGCGTGTCGCGCGAAGACGAGCAGTGACGCTCGTCGAGCTCCGAGTTGCACAAACGGTTAAAAGGAGATAAAAGTTACATGGCCTCATCGTGATGTGTTTATTATATTTAGACCATCGTGATGTATTTATTATATTTAGATTGTTCATCTATTTTTAGAGATCATTTAAGAACATTATCAAAAAATGAATAATATTTAAAGATTATCTCGACCACACCACAGATAGCATTGGAAACAATGATTTTCACCATTAAATAATTTGCAGGGTCTACTATAATGTTTATTTTTCATTCAATCAGTTCATAAGCTCACAAAGAGCCGAATGAAGAGGAAAAATAAATTTTATATTGATCCAAAACTTCTATAACCCCAAAAAGGGTTTCAATGGTAGGTGTTTAATCCTTTTAGTAGTGTGGTCCACTTGATGGGTAGATCTTTCTTATTTTTTGTCTCAAGCTTTGAGACGAGCTTGCCAAATGGATGAACAATTTAGATATAACACACATTCGTGATTGACTCACAAAACTTACCAACGTTAATGCAGCTATATAGCTGGTGTGAAGTACACGAGCCAATCCGCTTCCGACGTCCACAGTTAAAAACTCAGGTACATAAGTTTTGTGTAATTTTTTATTATTGACCTGACGTACCACTTACTTTTTTTATTCGACCATGAAAAAAAACCTACCTTATCAAACTTAACCTCTACTTATACGGACAGACTCATCAAGATGAAAATACTTCTACTTTTTATGGCCCCTAAAAAAAAAAGGGCATACAAGAGAAAAGTCTATTGTGCTGGTTTTTTCACAAGTTTTCAATGAAGCCGATATTCATGTTTTCCCTTCTTTTATGTCTGCGTTGACAAAAGAATATGTTGATCTCAATTAAACATCATGCTCGACCTTAGAAAGGTTTCAACGGTGGGCATTACTCTCCCCACTATTCTCTATGGTAGGGTCCACTACAGATTTGGATCTGCCTCATTCCTTGGATCATGCACTAAAATAATCTCTCTATATGAACGGTCCACTACCGGACTTAGTGACGTCGCTTCAGCAGAAGTACGGCTACTCAATATGTCGGTAGCTAATCCGCTTCCCAACAAATAGGCTAGAGAAAAAATTGGAAAAAAAAATTCCTACAGTTGAAATCTTTCTAGTCTCCACCTTCATGTTATATGCCATCTGTTGGGGACAAAATGTGTTAAGGTCGGAGACTCGGACTTGGTGCCTCGGGTCGCCAAAGGATGGTTTTAATCCGAGGGAAGATTACGAGCCGACGAAACCGAGGCAACAGTTAAGTCGGCTCAGACGACGAAACCGAGACAATAGTTAAGTCGACTCGGACGACTTACCAGCAACTATGGCGTGCCTCGGCCGATCCACTTCAGATCAACCGAACGAAGGAAAGACAATGCGAAACAAAATGTCATCCCGAATACCTTGGGATGAGATCTTCTATCCCGGAGATCACGGGATCGGATAAGTATCAAAAACGGATAAAATCTAATCTCCGTGATACTGGGAGGAGATCTCGTACTCGACATCGAGAGGAGAATCCTCGTACGATAGGAGGCTCTCGCATCTATAAATGGAAGGGCCCAATCACCTTGAAAGGTACGTAAAAACTCTCTCCCAGAACCCATCAAGACTATAAGACCCAGATTCCTAGCCTGACTTTGGCATCGGAGGGTCCCCTGCTCTAGCCAGGGTCTCCTTTGTTTGTTTCCTGTGCAGGTGTTCGAGGGTCTGAAGAGGGTGGACCAGATTTTTGCATCAACAGTTTAGCGCCGTCTGAGGAAATTTCTTACGAAAAACCATCTTACGCTCTCCTCATGGTGACGACTCGTAGAACGGTCCCAGAAGAAGACCGGAATGAGGTTGCGGTTACAGGGCCATCGGGTCCAATAGCAAATCTGGCGGCCCTGAACCCACCTAACAACAGCCAGCAAGCCACGGCCGGAGCAAATAATAATCAACGGGCTCGTAATAACGGAGGTTTGGACCAGGAGGTTTTAGGAAATCCGGTCTGACGTAAACATGATGAAGCAGATGTTGGAACGAATGTATCAACAAATGCAGCAGCCTTTGCCTCCCCAAGGGGAGACAACACACATCCCGACTGCGGTAGAGCCTCAGCCATCTGCGCCGTAGTCGCTCCATTCGAGTCAACCACGAGGTGTTTCCGAGCCGCCTCCAGCCCAATTGGCTAACGCCGCATTGCCCCCGACCGATCTTCGACATGAAATAGATAGAAGAAGACGTAATCGACCTCCGATAGAGGATACGGCGGAGAGCGGTGAACCTTGGAAAGCCGACATTCAAGACTTTAAAAGAGAAGTGCGGGAAGAAATGGCGAAAGAAATGGCAGATATGAGGCAAGGACGGAGCGCTTACCCTGCCAGATCCGAGGCAAGAGCGTCCCCTTTTGTTGACGAGATAATGCAAGCTCGGTTGCCTGAGAGGTTTCGATTACCTCAAATTGCTCCTTTCACCGGCAAAACCGACCCGACAGAGCATATCGAATGCTTCAAAACCTATATGGAGCTCCATGATGCCTCGGACGCGGTGATGTGTCGAGCCTTTTCTCTTACGCTGACCGACGTAGCTCGGCTGTGGTTTAAACAGTTGAAACAGAAGTCCATCAGCTCGTTTACCGAGCTGAGTGGCGCCTTTCTCACCAACTTCATCGGCGGAAAAAAGAAATTAAAGCCCCCTGCACATTTGAACAACATAGTCCAAAAGCAGGGAGAGCTATTGAAAGATTACATCAAGCGTTTCAATTTCGAATCTCTTCAAGTTCGAAAACATTCAGAAGAAATAGTGCTCAATGCGCTCATGCAAGGAGTCAGAGACAAGCCGTTCATGGCGTCTCTAGACAAAAATCTGCCCGACACTTTGGCAGAATTTATGACACGGTCGGATAAATATGCAAACGCCGAAGAAACGCGGATCATGCGTGAAACCAAATCTTTGCTCAAAGAGCCGGCCAAAAAAGAAACCGACTCGACCGAAGGAAAGAAGCGCAAAGATGATCAAGCGCGTGACGAGCGAAGGCTGGGCAAACAACCAGATCGGAGATTCTTCATATATACCCCCCTGAACAAAACTCAGGAGCAGGTACTGATGGAAATCAAAAGTGAAGGCTTTGTCAACTGGCCCAATAAGCTCAGAAGTAATCCCAATCGGCGGGACAAGGACAAATACTGCCATTATCATCGTGATCACGGGCATAACACAAGCGACTGCCGTCATCTAAAGGAAGAGATCGAACGACTCATAAAGGAAGGCCGACTCAAAGAACACGTGGTCAAGACCGGGATAGCCGAGGGACGTCAGACCGAAAGTCAACCCATGGAAGAAATTCGGACAATTATCGGCGGTCCGCGAGGCGGGGGCGATTCAAACAATGCTCGGAGGAATCATGCGAGGAAGCTTAATCAGCCTGAGTCCGAGCTTTTGATTATAGATCGACCTGCAAAAGAGAAGAAAATGGCAAAATATTGCGTTACATTTACAGAGGAAGATGCCCGAGGGATCCATCACCCCCACGACGACGCGTTAATTGTCACCTTGACTATCGCTAACTGGAGAGTATTTCGAATACTCGTTGATACGGGATCATCTGCAGACGTGCTATTTACTCAGGCGTTCGACAAGATGGGAGTAGAGCGATCCATGCTACGTCCCGTTCGGACCCCGTTAATCGGTTTCTCCGAAGGACAAGTACTGCCTGAGGGGATTGTCTCGCTACCGCTTACCGCTGGTAGTGCCCCGCATCAGAAGACAATGATGGTCGATTTCTTGGTCGTCAATCAACCCACAGTATACAACACCATACTCGGCCGACCTTCTTTAAGTCTTCTCCAGGCCGTGGTATCCACATACCACCTTTCACTGAAATTCCCGACTGACTCGGGAGTAGGAGTCGTCAAAGGAGACTAGCAAGACGCGAGGCGTTGTTACATGATAGCTGTAAAAGGATCTGCCGACGGAAAGCCGGTCAACGTATCAACGATCGAATCGTTGGACCCACGGGACGAAAGTCATGAACGAGGGCAGCCGGTTGAAGATCTTATCTCAATCCCCTTGCTCGAGACAGATGGGTCCAAGACGGTACGAATTGGCTCGTCCTTACGATCCCCCTTGAAGGAAAAGTTGATAGCCTTGCTGCGCAGGTATGCCGACGTATTTGCTTGGAGTCATGCAGATATGCCCGGAATCGATCCGTCTGTAATTACTCACCGACTTAACATCGACCCATCCTATCGACCGATCTGACAGAAGCGGCGACCGCTCGGCCCTGAACGATATGCCATTATTGAAGAAGAAGTCAGCAAGCTTCTCCAGGCTAGCTTTATAGAAGAGATACAATATCCGGAATGGGTCGCGAATGTCGTGCTCGTAAAAAAATCTAACGGGAAGTGGCGGGTCTGTATTGATTATACTGACTTAAACAAAGCCTGCCCGAAGGATAGCTTTCCGCTCCCAAGGATAGATCAACTAGTAGATAGTACCGCTGGACATGAACTTCTCAGTTTCATGGACGCATATTCAGGGTATAATCAAATTGTAATGCATCAAACAGATAAATCAAAGACTACCTTTGTCACCGACAAAGGTCTTTATTGCTACCGAGTGATGCCATTTGAGTTAAAGAATGCCGGCGCAACTTATCAAAGATTAGTTAACAAAATCTTTGCTCGGCTGATTGGTCGTACCATGGAAGTATACATTGACGATATGCTCGTCAAAAGTGTACACGCAGCAGACCATGTAGATGATTTGGAAGAAATGTTTCTTATCTTACGGAAATTTCGGATGAAGTTAAATCCGAGTAAATGTGCCTTTGGGGTGAGTTCCGGAAAGTTCCTCGGATTTTTGGTTAGTCAACGAGGGATAGAGGCAAATCCCGAGAAAATAAAAGCTTTGCTTGATATGGAATCTCCGAAAAACATCAAAGATGTCCAAAGATTAACTGGATGAGTTGCAGCACTTAATCGGTTCCTATCCAAAGCCACGGATAAATATCTCCCTTTCTTCAAACAGTTGAAAGGTCGGCAAACAATGGACTGGACGGAAGAATGTGAATCGGCATTCCAGCAATTAAAATCGTGTCTCGGTTCTCCACCTCTCTTATCAAAGCCCGAATCAGGGGAGTCTTTGCTCCTCTACCTAGCAGTATCCGAAGCGGCAGTTAGCTCGGCCCTGATTCGAGAGTCCGAAGGAAAGCAGCTACCGGTCTATTATGTTAGCAAAGCCTTATTGCCGGCAGAAACAAGATACCCAAATTTGAAAAAAGTAGCACTGGCTCTGATAACTTCGTCTCGCCGACTTAGGCCATATTTTCATGCCCACACCATCATCGTGATGACCGATCTTCCACTTCGTCATGTTCTACAGAAACCAGATGCATCCGGCCGACTCACGAAGTGAGTGATCGAACTAAGTGAATTCGACATTCAGTACAGACCGAAAGCAGCGATCAAAGGGCAAGCCGTAGCTGATTTTATTGCCGAATTAACGCCATCAACTGACCTCTCGGCCAACACTATTCCCGAAAATGCTGCAGTTCCGACGACAGCTATTCCCCCGTCCCAGTACTACCCTGTTACCTGGAAATTGTTTGTCGACGGCTCTTCCAACTCTAAGGCAAGTGGGGCTGGAATAGTGCTGGAAACCCCCGATCATACCTATATGCAGTATGCCTTACGACTCGGATTCCAAGCGTCGAACAATACAGCGGAATATGAAGCGTTGTTGCTCGGCCTCCGTCTCGCAGCTAGCATGGGAGTTACGCACCTAAATGTGTTCAGCGATTCTCAGTTGGTCGTTAATCAAGTTACCGGTGTATATCAGACACGAAAAGATCAATTAAAGGCGTATATGAAAAAAGTGAAAGAAATGATCAGTGGATTTCAATTATGTCTTGTTACTCGGATCCCTCGTACAGAAAACGGTAAAGCCGACTTATTAGCGAAGCTCGCCTCCGCCGATGAAGATGATATACCCCAGTCTGTTCCTATCGAATACGTCGCTAAGCCGAGTATAAATGAACCAATTAGCTCGGTCGTCAATACAATCGATTCGGAACCTTCCTGGATCGACCCAATCATCCAATATCTAGATAAGGGTAAGCTGCCTGAAGATCGAGCTGAGGCTCGACGAATTAGGGTCCGAGCCTCCCGTTACACCATACTCAACGGAATCTTGTACAAAAAAGGTTACTACGCTCCGTTGCTACGATGTCTCAAACCCAGCGAAGCAAACTATGTGTTATGCGAAATCCATGAAGGAATCTGCGGAAATCATTCTGGAGGGCGATCTCTCGCCCATAAGGTCTTACGACAGGGATATTATTGGCTCACTATCCAACACGACGCTCGCAAACTCGTCCAAAGATGCGACAAATGTCAAAGGTTCGCGACGATTCCGAGACAAGCTCCCGAGACACTGATGCCAATGACTGGTCCTTGGCCCTTTGCACAGTGGAGTATTGACATTATAGGCCCACTCCCTATGGGAAAAGGTCAGACCAAGTTTGCTGTGGTGGCAGTAGATTATTTCACGAAATGGGTCGAGGCAGAGCCATTGGCTAAAATAACCGAGCAGAAGATCACTGACTTCGTGTGGAAGAATATTATCTGCCGGTTCGGAGTACCCCGCACCATCATTACCGACAATGGAAAGCAATTTGACAATAGAAGCTTTCGCGAAATGTGCGACAACTTCGGAATCAGAAACGTGTATTCTTCGCCTCATCATCCTCAGACTAATGGACAGGTTGAGGTAGTTAACAAAATCATCAAGCAACATCTCCGGACTAAGCTTGACGGGGCCAAAGGAACTTGGGCCGAAGAACTTCCAAAAATTCTTTGGGCCTATCGAACTACAGCTCGGACCGCAACAAGAGAAACTCCCTTCTCACTCGCCTATGGCTCGGAAGCCGTCACTCCCGTTGAAATCGGATTACCGTCGGCTCGAATCACTTCGTTCAACGTGGAAGAAAATGACGAACTCTTAGCACTCGGGCTCGACCTCCTGGACGAGCAAAGGGAAGTGGCACGATTGCGTACGGAGGCCTGGCAACGACAAGTGGCTCGATTTTATAATACCCGAGTCAAGACCAGGACGTTCCGGATGGGAGATATAGTTCTCCGAAAAGTGTTCTCCAACACAAAGGAACTTGGATCGGGCACATTGGATCCCAATTGGGAAGGACCCTACATCGTCTCGGGGACCATCCGACCAGGAACGTATCGGCTAAAAGACCTAAATGGACAGTCATTGCTTCATCCCTGGAACGCTGAGCATCTTAGGATTTATTATCCTTAACTCGGCACTCAAAGCTTGAGAGACTAAGAAAGATTAGAACCAAGTTAGATGAATAAAACCAAGTGTTTCCTTTCATAAACCAAGTGTTTTCTTTCATTTACATTCTACATGGGTTTACAAAAAAAAAAAAAAGAAAAAAAAAAGAGAACAAAACTGGGCCTGATCATTGTCCTGAGGCGTCCCCAGATGGACCGGCCTCATCCCCATTTGTGGATTCGGCAGCTTCCGGATTCTCGGATTCCGAGGCTCCCGCCCCCTCAAGTTCGGACAGATCGAGATCAGGGAAAGCTTTTTTCATTTCCTTGACGCATTCTAAATATCCGCCTTGGAACAGGCAGTCCCTCTCATCTTCGAACTCCGCAGACTCGAGAAAGGCTTGGACGGCCTGGTCTCTGGCCTTCTCGGCCTCCTGAGTCTTCTCATTGGCTTGTTGAATGAGCCCCACCGCCTCAAGCTGAG
The DNA here is from genome assembly GCA_021015155.1 of Magnolia officinalis. Taxonomy (NCBI): domain Eukaryota; kingdom Viridiplantae; phylum Streptophyta; class Magnoliopsida; order Magnoliales; family Magnoliaceae; genus Magnolia; species Magnolia officinalis. Next base: position 28,462,516 of record JAJHSJ010000004.1, on the reverse strand, counting down.
CCAGAGCCAAATCGTCCACACAAGAAGCGTGAACTGCGAGAATTCGTCGGTTCTCTTCTTCAGCCTGGGAAAGGAGAGCCAACACCCGAGCTATCTCAGCTTGCGCTTCATCGAGAGTTCTCCTGGAAAAAACCGCCTCTGCTTTTGCGTCTTCGGCAGCTTTCCGAGCAAGGGCCGCCTCGCCCATCAGGACACCGACTTGTATCTCGGCATTCTCGCGCCTCCCTTCGGCCTCCGATAAGAGGGTCTGCAGCCGATGGGCTGAAGATAGTTCCTTACTGGCCTTAACCAAGCAAGGAGCAAGTTCAAAAAGCACCCTCGTCGCATGACCAACGGTTTGTGTCGTTGGGGCATTGTAGAGGCTGATGAACTCTTTTTCGCTCCCATGGGCTAAGGCCCAAGGAACCATCCCTGACACCACCGTCCGCAAGACGGACGACTCCTCTTAGCTCGGCTCCTCCCTTCTGGAGGATGTAGCCCTCGCTTCCTCCCCTCTGGAGGAGGCGGTCCTCGCCTCCTCTCCCTGTCTCGGAACATCCGACACAACATGTCCCAAGTCGGGAGCCGCTTGAGGCCCTGTAGCCGTGACTTCCGTTGCCTCCGATCTTTCCTCCGGATCAGAAATCACGACGACGATGGGGGCGAAAGAACTGACGGGATCCTTCTCCTTCCGCACTACTCTTGGTCTCTTCTGTGGTCGAGGTTCTGACAGAAGAACCGAGCGTGAGGGAGCTTTAATCTTCGAGACTGCCCTAAGCGGAGGCCGAGCTCCAGTCATCTCTGAGGGGGCTGAGTCAGGAACAATCCTGAGATGAGGCCGAGCTTCGGCCAAGTCTGAAAAGAAAGACGAAGAAAGTTAGAAAATATTCAAAAAACACATAAAGATACGTCTTCAATTACCTGTGACGGCCGAGTCTAGACCTGCGAGATGAAGGCGCTCGGGCTGCAGAAGCACCTTCCAGGACCTATCCGCAGAATCCAAAGCTTTCAATTCCTTGATCCGAGCTAAGGCACTGGATCCGAGCTTTTGTCGTTTCTTCGGGATATCTGCCAGACACAAGTTCATCAGATTCAAGACAATGTGAGAATGAAAAGAAGAAAGGCCGAGCTAAAAGAGACGCCGAATCACCTGCTTTTTGGAACGCCCGAGGAACACGAGCCTCGTAAGGCCCAGATTCAACCGTCTCCCAGCGACCGCAAGCCCAAAACCAACGTTCTCTCCAATGTTTGTTGGAAGTGGGAAGGTCGGTTATTATGGATCCGCCACCACCCCGCCAGGCAGCAAAGACATAAAAATCAGGGTAGTTCGGATTTACGCGCACTTGGTACAAGTGGAGGAATTTGTCGACAGTTAGCGGCGGCTGCTCCAACTCGGCCCACAGCACTGCACATCCAAATAAGTTCCTCCACCCGTTCGGGACTATCTGCCCCGGGGCTATCCGAATCCGAGATAAAACGCCTCGGACAATGGGCTGGAGGGGCAGACGCAAGCCGCATTGCATCGCGACTTGGTAGATCGCGACCGCCCCAGCAGGAGGGTGGTCTGGCAAGTCATTCGAATGGGGCAGATATGTAATAACCGATTCGGGGATGTGATACCTGATTCGGATTCTGTCCAAATCCGCCTCAGTCAAAACCGAGGGAACCGGGCCACTTAGATCATCCCCCGATCCTTCTCCTTCGGACTCGGCCTGCACCGGGCTTTCAACAGGCACCGACCCACAGGTTCCCCGTGTCAGCCTATCAACAGGCACCGACCCACAGGTTCCCTGTGTCGGCCTATCAGCGGGAACTGACCCAAACGTTCCCCCGACAATCAGCGTCTCTTCTTCCTCCTCTTCCTCTTCTCCTTCCAAATCCATTGGAAGGTTAGGCCTTCCCGGACGAGTTATCAGAGACGACCCACCACGAGAGGGACCAACAGAAGCAGGGCGTTCTGCCGGAGCTTCAGTGACCCTCTCGGAGAGAAAAGCAGCATTTGCGTCGACTGCTATCTCTGTCAGTAAAGAAGGCGATTCCGCAACGTTCCAAAAACGTTGCGCTTCGCCTTCGTCTCCGGAAATTCCCTCCTGGGGACTTTGAGAACCTCTAGCCGCCATTATCGATAATCAAAAAAGAGGGAAGGACTCACCGGAGAGAGAAAGGGAAGTGAAAATGGCGTCGCTGACAGTTAAGAAGGAAGAAGAAGAAGAGGAACTGGAAAGCTTCAAAAGGAAGTGGAAATGGCGTCGCTGACAGTTAAGAAGGAAGAAAAAGAAGAGAACTGGAAAGCTTCAAAGGGACAGCAGAGCGGGAATGGCAGTAGAAATTTGAAATGCGGGACCTCCCCCCTTTTTATAAGGTTACCAGATAGCGGAAGCAATTAATGAGGAAATGATTCGACTTCTGTCTCGACTCCTCCGTTCGACACGTGGAACGCGCCGACCAACGACGTTAATGACCTTGCTACGTGTCCTACCCTCATTGGCAGACTGAATGGTTTGACGGCTGTCAGCGCACGCGACGTCAGGAAATGAATCGTCTTCATCAAAGGCGACACAGAATGCATTAAATGCTTATTTATTGTCTCGGACTGAGCTGTGAACTGACTCGAAAGCTTGCTACTCCTTAGTGTCATATGAAACACACGGAGTAAGGGGGCTTACTGTTGGGGACAAAATGTGCTAAGGTCGGAGACTCGGACTTGGTGCCTCGGGTCGCCAAAGGATGGTCTTAATCCGAGGGAAGATTACGAGCCGACGAAACCGAGGCAACAGTTAAGTCGGCTCAGACGACGAAACCGAGACAATAGTTAAGTCGGCTCGGACGACTTACCAGCAACTATGGCGTGCCTCGGCCGATCCACTTCAGATCAACCGAATGAAGGAAAGACAATGCGAAACAAAATGTCATCCCGAATACCTCGGGATGAGATCTTCTATCCCGGAGATCACGGGATCGGATAAGTATCAAAAACGGATAAAATCTAATCTCCGTAATACTGGGAGGAGATCTCGTACTCGACATCGAGAGGAGAATCCTCGTACGATAGGAGGCTCTTGCATCTATAAATGGAGGGGCCCAATCACCTTGAAAGGTACGCAAAAACTCTCTCCCAGAACCCATCAAGACTATAAGACCCAGATTCCTAGCCTGACTTTGGCATCGGAGGGTCCCCTGCTCTAGCCAGGGTCTCCTTTGTTTGTTTCCTGTGTAGGTGTTCGAGGGTCTAAAGAGGGTGGACTAGATTTTTGCATCAACACCATCCAAATCCTGTATAAGGTCACTCCCACTCGCATTGGGATGAAGTGAAAACAGATACAAAACTTTCACGGCCATAACAATGTTTCAACGGTGCATCCAACTCGTTTTTGGTCACATGTCCTATAATGAGCTAGGAAGATGGACGGGGTGGCCCCACCTAATATCCTTGCGCAGTAAATCCGCTTCCGGTTTTACTTCGTGGCTGTACGTTGCTCCCTCTGCCGTGTTACACCTAAGTTTTTGACGTGGGCAATTCTTGCTCTGTACGGTGGACATCAGGAGGTGAGCCAGATTCACGGTTTGGATTTTACGTACGCATCACGGGTTGGTCCCACGTAGCTAGAGCTTGTGTGATCATTCCCTCGTGACGAGGGAATCCGTTAGCGTGGCAGATTCTGTCACGTTCATCCAGTATTAATGTCGTACGATGTACATCGCAAAGTTCAGAAACGGCTCCAATCTGCCAATCCTGAACGTTGCTTTTCACGGAGGCGGTTTGGCTAGTGACGCTGCCACCGTCCATGTGGCTAGTTGTCGGTGCTATGTGGACCCACCATGATGTATGTGTTTTATCCACGCCCTCCATCCATTTGAAAGATAATTTTAGGATTTCATCTCAAAAATGCGGTAGATCTAAATCTCAGGTGGACCACACCATGGGAAAACAGGTGTGGTTGAATGTACACCATTAAAAACCTCCAAGGCCCCACTGTAATGATGATTCGATATCTAACCTGTTGATTAGGTCATAAAGAAGGTAAAAAATATATATTAGCCTGATCCAAGGCTTTTGTGGCCCCCAAAAGTTTTTAATGGTGGGCATTAATCAACACCGTGCAGTCCACTTGAGATTTGGATCATCCTCATTTATGGGATCATACCATAAAATGGATGAAACACACATCATGGTGGCCCACAGAGCACCAGGGTGAGTAGCCGATCCGTTTCGGAGACTATGGGTCCCATCTATTGTATCTTCCTTGCATCCACGTCTTACATCCGTTTGAGATTTCTTTTGAGGGCATGATCCTAAAAATGAAGCAGATTCAAATCGGACGCGGATTTACTGCGAAAGCCTTTTGCAGGAAGTTCCTGCCCAAGGTTTCTATCTGCGAAAGCCTTTTGCAGATAGATGTTGGTGAGAAATCCAACCCCTCTTATCTGTTTTTGAAGCTCATTTTATAGTGTGAGACCAAAAATGAGGAGGATCCAAAACTCGAGGAAACAGTGAAGATTTAGTGACCACCGTTGAAACATTTATATGGCCATAAAATTTTCGTAACAGTATAAGTTTATGGTGTTTTCACTTTATCTGAGTGAAAATGACCTTATAAACGGTTTAGATGGTATATAAACAGGAAGGTGGAGCCTAGGAAGGTTTCAACGGTGGGTATTCCTTTTCTCACTGTTTCATCTCCTATGGCCCACTTGAGTTTTGGATCTCCTTATTTTTGTGGCATATCTTAAAATGATGTCAAAAAACGGATGGACGGATTTGATTTCTCAAAAACATCACAGTAGGCCCACTCAGAAACCTTGCGCAGGAACTTCCTGCGAAAGCCGCGTCCATCCAAATCGCAGTGGGAACCACAGGTGGGAAACGGGTGATTTGACCATTAAAAACTTCCCGCGGGCCACAAAAGTTTTGAATCAAGCTTATATTTGTGTGGTACCTTCATCCAGGTCTTTCCAACCTTATCAACAGTTTAGATGCAACAAAATAAACATTCCGGTGGACACCATAGTTTCCTTTGGTGTGGCCCACCTAAGATCTGGTTCTTCTTCATTTTCGGGATAGTGCACTAATCTGAGCTGTCTAAACGGATGGGTGGTGTGGATATAAGTCACATACATCGGCCCACCTCCGCGCCCACCATTCACGTCCCATCCATCGTCTGGGTGAGATTTCTGACAGCTCGGATATTTCATCCGTGCTCCGTTTAGTTAGGACCCACCTAATGGACTGTCCACGTATGTGAGTGGTCGTACGTTAGTTGTTTTGGGCTGGAATTCTCAAAAACAATGGTTTCGAGCGATATTTGGGCCCTACCAGATTGTATACGCCACATAGGGACGTGTATTTCTCACAAACATCACGTTGTTAGGAAAGCTACACACAGGGCTGTAGATATCCGTGCTCTTCTTAAGCTCAACCTTGAGCTCAGCCTTGAATTTATCATTGGAGCTTGGTTTGTTTGTCAAATCTTTTTAGTCAAGCTTGAAGCGAGTTAGTGAATCGAATTAAGGTGAGCTTACATCAAGTCGAGTTTGCTCTCAACCTAACCCAACCCACACTTGACTCAACCCAACTGACCCAACCATCAAATCAAATATTCATTTATATATATATATATATATATATATATATATGATAGAGTTATAGAGGTATCTTATTGTTGGTGCAGAGAGAGAGAGAGGGGAGAGTTCGGACGCAGGCCGTATGGCTAAACAAGTCGGGTAAATGCTGAGTCAAGCTCGAGAGAGAGAGAGAGAGAGAGAGAGAGAGAGAGAGAGAGAGAGAGAGAGAGAGAGAGAGAGGAGCTCGAGCACAACAAGTTAAGTAAAGAAGGAAAATGATAAGAAAGGGATGGATGGGTAGGGTATGGTTAAAGTTTTTTTTTTTTTTTTTTTTTTTTTTAAATATAATAATATATATAATATAATATATATTCGAGTTGAGCCAAGCTCGAGCTTCTAGCCAAGTTGAGTTCTAGTGGAGTCGAGTCAAGCTCTATTATGTTTGAAGTTGGCTTGTTTTCAAAATGAGTTAGGTCATATGTGTAACGACCCGTAAATTTTCGTACATTGGCTCGAGTACCACCTCGACCAGAAATCAATTAGGATTAAATCCTTTAAAAATTTAACAAAGTTAACTAAGTACTAAACTCGGTTAGCCATGAAATCCGTTGGGATCGCTTTAAATACGATCTGCAAGACCCAAAACTTGCAGAATCAGTGACTCTAGGTTACCTTAAAGTTTAGAACCAAACTCATTTCCCGGCTGCTCTCGGGAATGAAACGAAACTTCGTATTAGGTCTAGATCGCACATCGGGAGTCCGATTAACACGAAGCTAAGGAACTAGGACCGCCCCACTGGGCTTGACAATCATCTCAAAAATCAGCTCTGGCCGATGTCCCACGGCCATTCGTTTCGATCCGGAGCGAGGGTGTGTGAAAAAACACTATTCTCATCCTAACATAAATATCAGGAATAGTGATCTGGCATCATTCGGTTGCGCGTCAGTATTAAGCAACCTGACCATCAGAATCAGACCAAATTACACCCTCGGATTAAGAAAAATTTCAGGAACATATACATGTACTTGGAATTTCTGATCGTGGCCCACTGACCGTTGAACTGAAAGTGGTCCGCCACGTGCGATCTGGGAATCCGATCGAGTCGAAAACGTAATCCCACGTAGATCCATAGGTGGTGAGCTTAAGTCTGACGTTTGGCTCAAGGAGGGCTACCAGAATCTCTCTTTTGAGCTGGAAAAGTGGTGAATATCCTATATTAGCAGTAACCCTTGAACCTGAGTCTATTTTGAGAATGTTTTTGGCTATAAAAGGGGCTTAGAACAGCCCCTCTCACAGCCATACGAATTTGGGAGAAAAACCCTAGAGAGAGAGAGAGAAAAGAGAGAGAATAGCTTGGAATTTGTGGGAGATCTTCCTCCTGCTGCTTTCATTCGTCACACGGCCTACACCGCTCCATTCCAGGTGTTTTCCCGGCGGTATCCATTCCGTTTGAAGGTAAGAAACCCTAACCCTAGGTCTGATTTGAGGTAGAATCGTTGTAGGTTATGTACAGGCTAACCGATTCCGCTCTTTAGGCTAGAAAACTCCCGTATACGGAAGCTCTACTACCCTTGCTGATTTGTTGGGATTCCAAGGGCAAAGGTGAGGACTTTAAGTGTATAAGTTACGTTTCTCAACGCTTTCAATGTCAGATAATGATAGATTCATGATCTGCATGTAAATGCACATGTACAAAGTGCTTTCCGTTTCCTGTTTCGATTAACGTTGTAGAATATGGAATTTCACATACTCTTGGTATACGTAGAAATACCGTATACGTATTTTTTTCGGGAAAATGTTTGACATGTTTATTTAATGTATGATTATATAATATATGGATAAAATACTATTTTGGCGAAAGGAATCGCTGAAATACATGTTCGCGTGTAAATGCCTAGTATGTTAAAATTGTGCATTCTAGAAATACCGCGTATGTGCAAATTTTGGAAATATAATTGTTATGATTATTTGTTGTATGAATACGGTATACGCGGATAAAATAACCGCTTGGCGATAGAATAGCCCTAATACGCGTTTTGCTAACATACGTCATGTATGTTGGAATAGCGTACTCTAAGTGTTTGTGTAAATGCTTGTGTGTACAAATGCGTGAGTGTTAGTGCCTTAGATAGGCGCTGATATGGGATTTCCGACTCCCTTAGAGACATGTAGGATCCCCTCCATGCGGTGGTTCACTATAACCGCTCACTTGTGGCGTGTATGTAATTGTATCCCTATGTGTATAGTGCTTTACTACATGCTTCACAACATGCTTTACAACATGCTTTACTTCATGCTTTATAACATGCCTGCTAACATGCTTGTATTACTTGTTTATCATGCTTTACTCCACATGCTATTGATGAAAACTGTTTGAGTTTGGGACTATGTCTATAGTCCAAACATTCGGTACCAGACTTGCGGTTGTGGCTGAGATTCATATCGCCACAAAGGACGTGTCTGGCGAACCCGAGTCTTACTTCGGTTGGCGATAGTGGTTGGCCACACGGAGTGCTTTTGCGCTCCATACCGCTCAACTTGTGGTGCGCTCGAGCTAGTCAGGCTCGTCAAGTAAACCGAAATGTATTTGTGTGTTCACCATGTTTGGTCGCTACTGCTTGAACCTATGGTACCAAACTTACCAGTGGCGATCCCGTTTAACCATGGTACCTTGATCCGCTAAGTCGCATGAGCCGGGTATGGTGGTATGGGACACCGTGGTCGAGCTGTCGGCCTATGCTGGGGCCATGTGCCTCCCCGTAGTGACCATTGCGCAACCAAACTCGTGAGCCGAATACGGTGGTATGAGACACTGTATTCGAGTTGTCGATACTTACGGCGAGAGTGGAGTACGGTGAGACCTGTGCTCGTACTGACGGGCGACGAGTCCTTCGTAGTATCATCGAGTGTACTCCAAGTGTCTGTGATTGGCGACGAGTCTTTCACAGCAACTAGAGTATGAGTTGAGCCGAGTACGGTGAGACCTGTACTCGAGCTGATGGCTAGTGATTGAGCCGAGTACGGTGAGACCTGTACTCGAGCTGACGGCCAGCAATTGAGCCGCATACGGTGAGATCTGTATCCGCGTTGACGGGTGACGAGCCCTTTGCGATGCCTTCACTACGCTTCTCAAACTATAATATCGTATGAGAATAACTAGGATTGACGACCCTAGAATGGATCATGTTGGGAATGATACAAGGGAGGTACCTTAGTTTCCCAATACTGCTGGTTGAAATGGACTAATAAAAACTTGGTAATCATGAGCATCATCGCACCGCATGTGCTTTGTAGATGTGGCGCACTGAGGGAGTAAGCATTCGCGAACGTAAGATGATGTCGCTTGAGGGTGGTTTGGCAAGGGCATACAGCATCATGTCATTTCATTTCCGCACTTAACAAGAGTAGTTAGACTTGTTTGATTTATACTGCTTTATCATTACTGCTTGATTGAATTGATAACATGTTAACCTATGCTTTATTGTTCCACTGAGTTAGCTACTCACTCCCACGTTACGGGGCGGTGTTTGCAACACCCATCAGACTCTGTCGCAGGTGTAGATGGCACCTTGGTTCAGGAGCCGGAGCCCGACTTCGATGAGGATCAGGAGGAGTTCTCCTTTATGCAGTACTCTGACGGCTTTGCTTAGGCCGGCTGCATCGCGGGGTTTTCAGGGCTTCTCTTGAGAGTTGTATTTTGGTTTTTGACTTAGAAACAATACATGTATATTGGTACTCAGTTAGTACTCATACTCTGGAGTTCATGAAATTTTGTTACTTTACATACTTTGAATATAAAATTTCAGTCTTCTGCTTGCCTTCATACAATTGAACTGGAGTATGAATTACTGTTTTGGTATAATCTCATTCATGTTTATTGCGCTAATTCAGACAACATTTAACCATCATTGTGTATGTTGCATAAGTGATGCGTTGGAACTCGGGAGTTGAGTTCATACTCGACCCCCGAATTTCAGGGCGTTACAAGTTGGTATCAGAGCATGATTTTGATTAAAACCGGACCTGAGTTATGTCCCCACTACGTACGCTGACGCGTTACAACTTAGGAGGGTGCGCAAAAATATAGAAACAGTCTTAGGGTTTCCCGATTTCGCCGTTCGACGAAATTCACTAAAAACAGACGCGTTGATCGAGTTTGTACTCGATCCTGACCGCACATACGTACTCTAAATCACTCCTAGACCGTCTATTGACGTGTCCAGGTCACAATCCACCAAAAATTAGTCGTTAAAAATCAGGAAAAATCAGATTAGATTAGAAATTTTCCGGAACTAACCGTTCTGGAGCTGAACTGAGTCCGTGGGCCCCCCACGTTAATCCATCAAGGGTTCAGATCAAACCAGGATGCATTTGGCACCCTGGGCATGTGGGAAACAAGGCCCCACCGCGGCGGCGCCGCGGCTCGGGCGGCGGACCGCGGTCCGGCCAGTTTTTCGGCGTGGGTCCAAACATGAGGTTGGTCGGCCCAACCTCCTACACCCCCTGGCACGTGCTATTTTGGCATTTGTTTGGGATTTAAGGGGCTGGACCACCCTTCTCCCTCATTTCACCCCCTCTCAAGCTCTCCAAACCCCATTTTCGATTTTTCTCAAAACCCATCCCTCCAAACCTTCAAATCTTTCATTTTCTTCCATAACTCACACACCCCAACCTTCCACAACAGCCCTAGCCTCCTCCTTTCCCCATTTTCTCAAGTTGGAGCTCTCATACCCCTCCGTGGAGCTCAAAAATCGGGTAATCTACTAACCCATTCCATTTTCTTCTTGTTTCTCCTTCATTTCCTACCTCTAGTGCCCCTTCCACACCTATTGGATTGTTGTTGTGGAGGATTAAAGAGATCAGCCCCTTGTTCCCCCATTTTGGCAATTTTCCATGGCCCTCCTAGGTGTGGTGGCTACTATTTTCTCCATTTCTTCCATCCTATCTCTCATGGGAAAGAGGAAAACCGCGGCCGATGACGCCGGCCCAAGTAGGCCAGCCCATTCCCGAAGAAGATCCGACGTTGGGGCCGGCACTAGCACCGTTCGAGAGTTTAGGTCGAAGCGAGACTTGAATCCTGACCATCCCGTCGGAAATGCTTACCCGATAGGCATTGAATATGGGCGCTTCACGGGCCGCAAGGTTGTGTTTGAAGCTCATGTAGATGAAAGGGTGTTCGGGCTACACCCACTGATGGATCGCCTGGTGGACATCGGATGGAACTCTATGTTTAATGGCGAGTCCCCTGCATGTGAGAACACGGTTCGCGCTTTCTACGCCCACATCGTGGACGCATCAGTAGAGCCTCTTCAGTTTACTGTTTCGGTGAGGGGCATTAGGCGCATGATTACGGTGGATGAAGTGGCTTGGATCACGAAACTGCCGCTTGGTCAGGTACACCCTAGTGACAACTTCTCCAGAAGTGCACGGGAAAGAGATCGCCGCACGTGATATCTCTGTGGTCATCGGGTTACTTGGAAGCGAGGAAATTGCATTGCGGCGACAAAGATGGCCAAGGACTTCCGTTTACTCCATCACATTTTCACCTACAATGTGTACCCACGGTCGGGTAACCGCACGGAATGTACTCGGTTGATGGTGGACTTTTTGTACAAGATGGGACATGGGGACGACATATGCCTGCCCACATTCATCCTATCCCAGATAGTTCATGTGGTTCGTTCTGCCAGGAATGATCTTTCGCTCCCATTTGGCCGTCTGATCTGCAGAATGACTCGTAATGTAGGCTACAGATTGAATATGGAGGATCTTGCACCAGTCCGAGTCATAAGTGAAGCGACACTCAAGAACATGAAGATCGGCCCTCAACAGCGGCAAGCCCGACTCGACGAGTCTGGAGATGAGTCGGATAACGCCGGCGAGGAGAGTGTTGACCTCCAGGCAGAGAGTGATGAGGAGCGCGGTGATGATATACAGGAAGAAGAACCTGAGGCTCAGGACACCGAGGAGAGTTCACCCCCTGCGGCTCAGGAGCAGGGTGTGGATCGAGATGCTTTGGATGCACGTTTGGCCCGTCTTGAGGAGGGTCAAGCCGCCCTGCAGCAAGAGATTGGTCAAGTTCGAGCCAAGCTTGAAGAGAATGAAGCCTACATGAAGAAGAGTTTTAAGAAGATGTCCCGTACGTTGAAGGTCATTCTGTGCTGTGCGCAGGACAAGAATGCTCCTCCTCCACCGCCTGCTTCGAATGCTTAGTCATCCATGTTGTTGTATGTTGTGTTTGCTTTGGTTACCGCGATAGGCGGTTTGTGTTTTCATGCAGATGTTGTATTACGTAGTAACATGTTTTAGGTGTTTGATGTAGTGGATGTATTGGCTATCATGTGATTCTCTGTCGTGATTCATGTAACTCTGTATTCCATGTATTATGACAATTTTGGGTAAATGAAAAGCATGTAGCCTCTTTTGTTTTGATGATGTGTGGAATGCTTAAGTGCTTTATGAAGTGTGTTGTGCTTTCTCTCACAAATGATCTACCCTATGTTGTATAGGGCATGCCGCGGCAGTACACACGGCGCACGGCACATCTTCTTCTGACCGGCTCTATGGACCAGACTCCTTCTGGTAGTAGCGGTCCTGCGGACCGTGGGTTGGGATCTGATCAGCCTCCTGCTGGTCCTACCGGTGGACAGCCACCTTATACGCCCCCGGTCCGTGAGCAGTATCGACCATCATCTTCTGCACAGCATGATTCTCAGGCTGCTCCGCCGCCTGATAGGTTTGAGCAGCTGATGATGATGATGCATCAGCAGCAGATGCAGCAGCAGCAGCACCAGCAGCTCATGGCCACTATTGCTGAGGCATTGTCTCGTGGTGGTAGTGCGACTCCACCTACGACATCTGCGCATCCTGATGAGGATTCTGAGCCTCCTGCTCGGTTTGAGGATGCGCCTCTGCCTACACCCGTCGCACCTCCTACTGGAGATGTCGGTACTCGTGGTTTACTCGAGCGATTTCAGCGCTTGAGGCCTCCCTCATTTGTGGGTTCTCACAGACCCGAGGAGGCGGAGTTCTGGCCAGACCGCATCTCCAAGATGCTACGGATGTTGCATTACTCCGAGGCAGAGCAGGTTGAGTTGGTTACCTTCATGTTTGAGAGGGAGGTCAGCTTATGGTGAGACAGTGTGCTGCGCACGGTCGCAGTAGACTTTGTGTGGACCTGGGAGGCTTTCGAGTCTCGGTTCCACGAGAAGTATTACCCGCAGACGTATCGGCATGAGCGGGAGGATGAGTTTCTGCGCCTCAGGCAGGGAGGCATGATGGTGACGGAGTATGAGCACCGTTTTACCGAGTTGGGCCGCTTTGTCCCAACCATTCTCGTCAATGAGCAGATGAGGATGCGGCGATTCACTGAGGGCTTGCGACCTGACATACGGTCGAAGCTATGCTGCCTCAGTATCCCTACGTATGCGGCGTTGGTCCACATGTCTATGACGGCCGAGCAGGATGTGGACCGTTTGGCCCGATCGCGTGGTACTATGGTTGCGAGACCACGGCAGGATTTACAGAGCAGGCCTATCTTAGGCAAGAGGCCTCGGGCTGATTCTCCCCCCAGGGCCGCAGCGCCAGTTGTTCCCATGAGACGCCCGTTGGTGACTTGCACGTTTTGCGGGAAACCGGGACACCCTGCTGAGAGCTGCTTCTCGCGCATGAGGGCTCGCGAATTTGAGCCACCGCAGAGATTGGGTCGCCCTTATCCACAGGCCATATCAGCTCCGCCGCTACAGACTGTTCCTGCACATCCTTCGTTCCGACCTCCTGTGCCGCCCCTCAGGCCGCCACAGCGACCCTTGGCTCCTCAGCCGAACCGCCAGCAGCAGGCTCGTGTACATACGCTTGTTGCCGAGGCACCAGAGACGTCGATTTCGGCACCGATGACTTTTGAGGGTACACTTATATTGGATGTATATTTCCTGTTTCTTATTTGTGGAGGGGGACTGGGTGTACTTACTATTATTTCTTGTGGGGCGGTGAAACGTCTATCTTTGCATACGATTCCCACTAAGGGAATGAAACTCACTACGGCTACCGGGACCTGTTCGGATGTCACACGGTTATGCGAGGGTTGCTCGATAGTTTTGGGTAGCAGCACAGTGCTCGTCGACCTTATTGTTGCTTCGTTGTGGCACTACGACGTTATCCTTGGCATGGATTGGCTCGCCAAGATGAGGGCGGAGATAGATTGCGATGCTCGGATCGTGACTGCCTATGGACCTGATGGCACAGCTTTTACGTTTCCAGTGCAGGTCAGTTGGCCCTGTCGAGTTGATTGTTATGCTGCTTTACTTGTGCCGATTGATGGTCCGACACTAGAGGGTACGCCGGTGGTTCGGAAATTTGTTGGTGTCTTTAAGACTATTCCTGGCTTACCTCCTCGGCGCGAGATTGATTTTACGATTGATCTTACGCCTGGTGCGACGCCCATCTCGTTGCCGACTTATCATATGCCTCCATGTGAGATGGAGGAGCTGCGGAAACAGATTGACGAACTGGTAGAGAAAGGTTTTATTCGACCTAGTGTGTCTCCTTGGAGAGCACCTGTGTTGTTCGTGAAGAAGAAGGACGGGTCGCTACAGTTGTGTATTGATTACCGTAGGTTGAACCAGGTCACGGTGAAGAACAAGTATCCTTTACCCAGGATTGATGATCTGTTCGATCAGTTGAGGGGGGCGAAGTATTTCTCGAAGATTGACCTTCAGTCAGGGTACCACCAGTTGTGCGTGAGAGAGGAGGACGTGCAGAAGACAGCCTTTAGGACGTGCTTTGGGCACTTGAGTTCTTAGTGATGTCGTTCGGTCTGACGAACGCACCAACGTGTCATGGTTTGATGAACCGGGTATTTCGCCCTTCCTTTACGATTCGTCATCGTCTTATCGAGTGATATACTCCACGAGTCACGGACACTCAGTACCGCCGCGAGCGCAGTCGGGCCGGAAAGCGACACGGGCGGGAGAGCGCGACCATAATGACGCGCGTTTTGGCCGGCTAGGAGGTCAAGTCCTGAGACATGTAGTGTCCAAGGATGGGATAGCAGTGGACCTTGCTAAGGTAGCCGCGGTTCAGGATTGACAGCAGCCTGAGTCGGTTATTGAGGTGAGGAGTTTCCTTGGTCTGGCTGGGTATTACAGACGTTTCATTCGGGACTTCTCGAAGATTGCCAGGCCATTGTCTCAGTTGACTCGGAAGGACCTGAAGTTCGCCTGGAATGAGAAGGCGGAGGTAGCTTTTAAGGAGCTGAAGGACAAGTTGACGTCCGCCCCTGTGCTAGTATTGCCAGAGCAAGGGGTGAAATACACGGTATATACTGACGCGTCTCGCGTTGGTTTGGGTTGTGTGCTGATGCAGAAGGATAGGGTGATTTCGTATGCCTCGAGACAATTAAGGAAGCACGAGGAGAATTACCCTACACATGACCTGGAGTTGGCAGCTGTCATCTTTGCATTGAAGCTCTGGAGACATTACCTCTACGGTGAGGAGTTCGAGCTTTTCTGCGACCACAAGAGCCTTAAATACATATTCACACAGCGGGATTTGAATATGAGACAGCGCCGATGGATGGAGACCTTGAAGGACTTCAAGTTCGAGGTTTCCTACCATCCTGGCAAGGCGAACCTTGTGGCAGACGCGTTTAACCGCAAGAAGGCGATTGCATTTGCGGCACCGCTGATGATAGCCGAGTGGGACATGATGGAGTTTGTGCGGGACTTCGAGCAGAGACTCACTGTCGAGGAGCCTTTTGAGTGTGTTGCGCACGTTCGGTGCGGCCACTTATTGACGACAGGATTGTTGAGGCCCAGGAGGGTTATATACGGCTGTCTGAGCTTCGAGAGCAGGCTAGCGACGCCGTGGACTCCGAGTGGAGAGTTGGTTCTGATGGGGGTTTACGATTCCGTGGCCGCCTATGTGTTCCTGATGTGGCTGACTTGAGACGCGAGCTTCTCGAGTCTGCCCATAACTCGAAGCTTGCGATGCATCCTGGTAGCACGAAGATGTACCAGGATATGAGACGGACTTATTGGTGGGATAACATGAAGGCCCACATTGCTGAGTATGTATCTCGATGTCTGACGTGCCAGCAGGTCAAGGCAGAACATCGCCGACCTCCTGGACTACTTCAACCCATGCCCATAGCGGAGTGGAAGTGAGACTTCATCTCCATGGACTTAATATCAGGGCTGCCGAAGACGAGGAAGGGACATGATTCCATTTGGGTGATTGTGGACCAGTTGACCAAATCGGCCCATTTCCTCCCTATCAGAGTCACGAACTCTGTAGACGAGCTAGCTAGATTGTACATCAGGGAGATCGTCCGTCTGCACGGGGTTCCTTTGGAGATCATGTCGGACAGAGACACGCGATTCACATCTATCTTCTGGACTCGTATCCAGGAGGCGATGGGTGTGAAGTTGAAGTTCAATACAGCGTTTCATCCTCAGACTGATGGGCAGACAGAGCGGGTGAATCAGATTCTGGAGGATATGTTGCGAGCATGTGTATTGGACTTCAAGGACAGCTGGGATGACTGTCTTCCGTATGCAGAGTTCGCCTACAACAATAGCTTCCAGGCGACTATTGGCATGGCCCCATATGAGGCTCTATATGGTCGACCTTGTCGGGCACCGCACTGTTGGGCAGAGGTTAGCGAGCGTAGCCTGATTGGCCCGGAGTTGGTACAGACGACTACAGAGAAGGTAGATATTATCAGGCGTCGATTACTCACAGCGCAGAGCAGGCAAAAGAGTTACGCCGATACGAGGCGGCGACCGCTGGAGTTCGAGGTTGGGGATCATGTGTTCCTTCGAGTTTCCCCTATGAAGGGAGTCCTTCAGTTTGGGAAGAAGGGGAAGCTCACACCGAGGTTTATCGGTCCATTTCAGATACTGGATCGAGTGGGTGATGTGGCGTATCGTCTCGCTTTGCCTACACCACTTGCTTCTGTACACAACGTATTTCATGTATTGATGCTGAAGACGTTCCTGATCCTTCGCATATCATCAGTTGGGAGCAGGTACAGTTGAGTGAGGATGTTACGTACGAGCTGCGCCCGACGCGTATCCTTGATAGGAAGGAGCAGATACTACGTAGCAAGGTCATCCCACTTGTGAAGGTACTTTGGACACATCATTCCGAGGAGAAAGCTACCTGGGAGACTGAGGCCGAGGTCAGGAAGAACTACCCTCAGATTCTCGAGGACTACGAAAAGGCATAAATTTCGAGAACGAAATTTTTTGTTTAAGGGGGGTAGATTGTAACGACCCGTAAATTTTCATACATTGGCTCGAGTACCACCTCGACCAGAAATCAATTAGGATTAAATCCTTTAGAAATTTAACAAAGTTAACTAAGTACTAAACTCGGTTAGCCATGAAATCCGTTGGGATCGCTTTAAATACGATCTGCAAGACCCAAAACTTGCAGAATCAGTGACTCTAGGTTACCCTAAAGTTTAGAACCAAACTCATTTCCCGGCTGCTCTTGGGAATGAAACGAAACTTCGTATTAGGTCTAGATCGCACATCGGGAGTCCGATTAACATGAAGATAAGGAACTAGGACCGCCCCACTGGGCTTGACAATCATCTCAAAAATCAGCTCCGACCGATGTCTCACGGCCATTCGTTTCGATCCGAAGCGAGGGTGTGTGAAAAAACACTATTCCCATCCTAACATAAATATCAGGAATAGTGATCTGACATCATTCGGTTGCGCGTCAGTATTAAGCAACCTGACCGTCAGAATCAGACCAAATTACACCCTCGGATTAAGAAAAATTTCAGGAACATTTACATGTACTTGGAATTTCTGATCGTGGCCCACTGACCGTTGAACTGAAAGTGGTCCGCCATGTGCGATCTGGGAATCCGATCGAGTCGAAAACGTAATCCCACGTAGATCCATAGGTGGTGAGCTTAAGTCTGACGTTTGGCTCAAGGAGGGCTACCAGAACCTCTCTTTTGAGCTGGAAAAGTGGCGAATATCCTATATTAGCAGTAACCCTTGAACCTGAGTCTATTTTGGAAATGTTTTTGGCTATAAAAGGGGCTTAGAACAGCCCCTCTCACAGCCATACGAATTTGGAAGAAAAACCCTAGAGAGAGAGAGGAGAAAAGAGAGAGAATAGCTTGGAATTTGTGGGAGATCTTCCTCCTGCTGCTTTCATTCGTCACACGGCCTACACCGCTCCATTCCGGGTTTTCCCGGCGGTATCCATCCGTTTGAAGGTAAGAAACCCTAACCCTAGGTCTGATTTGAGGTAGGATCGTTGTAGGTTATGTACAGGCTAACTGATTCCGCTCTTTAGGCTAGAAAACTCCCGTATACGGAAGCTCTACTACCCTTGCTGATTTGTTGGATTCCAAGGGCAAAGGTGAGGAATTTAAGTGTATAAGTTACGTTTTTCAACGCTTTCAATGTCAGATAATGATAGATTCATGATCTGCATGTAAATGCACATGTACAAAGTGCTTTCCGTTTCCTGTTTCGATTAACGTTGTAGAATATGGAATTTCACATACTCTTGGTATACGTAGAAATACCGTATACGTATTTTTTTCGAAAAAATGTTTGACATGTTTATTTAATGTATGATTATATAATATATGGATAAAATACTAGTTTGGCGAAAGGAATCGCCGAAATACATGTTCGCGTGTAAATGCCTAGTATGTTGAAATTGTGCATTCTAGAAATACCGCGTATGTGCAAATTTTGGAAATATAATTGTCATGATTATTTGTTGTATGAATACGGTATACGCGGATAAAATAACTGTTTGGCGATAGAATAGCCCTAATACGCGTTTTGCCAACATACGTCATGTATGTTGGAATAGCGTACTCTAAGTGTATGTGTAAATGCTTGTGTGTGCAAATGCGTGAGTGTTAGTGCCTTAGATAGGCGCTGATATGGGATTTCCGACTCCCTTAGAGACATGTAGGATCCCCTTCATGCGGTGGTTCACTATAACCGCTCACTTGTGGCGTGTATGTAATTGTATCCCTATGTGTATAGTGCTTTACTACATGCTTCACAACATGCTTTACAACATGCTTTACTTCATGTTTTACTTCATGCTTTATAACATGCCTGCTAACATGCTTGTATTGCTTGTTTATCATACTTTATTCCACATGCTATTGATGAAAACTGTTTGAGTTTGGGACTATGTCTATAGTCCAAACATTCGGTACCAGACTTGCGGTTGTGGCTGAGATTCATATCGCCACAAAGGACGTGTCTGGCGAACCCGAGTTGTACTTCGGTTGGCGATAGTGGTTGGCCACACGGAGTGCTTTTGCGCTCCATATCGCTCAACTTGTAGTGCGCTCGAGCTAGTCAGGCTCGTCAAGTAAACCGAAATGTATTTGTGTGGTCACCATGTTTGGTCGCTACTGCTTGAACCTAGGGTACCAAACTTATCAGTGGCGATCCCGTTTAACCATGGTACCTCGATCCGCTAAGTCGCATGAGCCGGGCATGGTGGTATGGGACATCGTGGTCGAGCTGTCGGCCTACGCTGGGGCCATGTGCCTCCCCGTAGTGACCATTGCGCAACCAAACTCGTGAGCCGAATACAGTGGTATGGGACACTGTATTCGAGCTGTCGATACTTACGGTGAGAGCCGAGTATGGTGAGACCTGTGCTCGTATTGACGGGCGACGAGTCCTCCGTAGTATCATCGAGTGTACTCCAAGTGTCTGTGATTGGTGACGAGTCTTTCACAGCAACTAGAGTATGAGTTGAGCCGAGTACGGTGAGACCTGTACTCAAGCTGACGGCTAGTGATTGAGCCGAGTACGGTGAGACCTGTACTCGAGCTGACGGCCAGCAATTGAGCTGCATACGGTGAGATCTGTATCCGCGCTGACGGGTGACGAGCCCTTTGCGATGCCTTCACTACGCTTCTCAAACTATAATATCGTATGAGAATAACTAGGATTGACGACCCTAGAATGGATCATGTTGGGAATGATACAAGGGAGGTACCTTAGTTTCCCAATACTGCTGGTTGAAATGGACTAATAAAAACTTGGTAATCATGAGCATCATCGCACCGCATGTGCTTTGTAGATGTGGCGCACTGAAGGAGTAAGCATTCGCGAACATAAGATGATGTCGCTTGAGGGTGGTTTGGCAAGGGCATACAGTATCATGTCATTTCATTTCCGCACTTAACAAGAGTAGTTAGACTTGTTTGATTTATACTGCTTTATCATTACTGCTTGATTGAATTGATAACATGTTAACCTATGCTTTATTGTTCCACTGAGTTAGCTACTCACTCCCACGTTACGGGACGGTGTTTGCAACACCCACCAGACTCTGTCGCAGGTGTAGATAGCACCTTGGTTCAGGAGCCGGAGCCCGACTTCGATGAGGATCAGGAGGAGTTCTCCTTTATGCAGTACTCTGACGGCTTTGCTTAAGCCGGCTGCATCGCGAGGTTTTCAGGGCTTCTCTTGAGAGTTGTATTTTGGTTTTTGACTTATAAACAATACATGTATATTGGTACTCAGTTAGTACTCATACTCTGGAGTTCATGAAATTTTGTTACTTTACATACTTTGAATATAAAATTTCAGTCTTCTGCTTGCCTTCATACAATTGAACTGGAGTATGAATTACTGTTTTGGTATAATCTCATTCATGTTTATTGCGCTAATTCAGACAACATTTAACCATCATTGTGTATGTTGCATAAGTGATGCGTTGGAACTCGGGAGTTGAGTTCATACTCGACCCCCGAATTTCAGTCATGACGTCCTTACACTGACTTTTCACTCTTACTGTAACATCCCGAAAAATCGAGTGTCGAGCATAAACTCAACACTCGAGTTCCAGAACGTCACTTATGCAACAAAATGAATGATGATTGAATGTTGACTGTATTAGAGTAGTGAACATGAGTGAGATTAAGCCAAACAACATATCATACTCCAGAGATAGTTAAATTTGGAAGCGAAAGACTATGATAGATAGATAAAATATATAAACTATGATGAGTTTTCGGAGTGTGATAACATTACCAGGTTAAAAAATTTCAAGTACATTTCTGAAATATACCAAATGTGTGAGTGTAATGCCTTCTATTCTAAATACCATAGCCCCGTTAATGCAATACCAGGTCTTCATAAACCTGACAGAGAACAACATGTAGGAGAACTCCTCCTCCACATCACAATAGTCCGGCTCTGCTTCATAAGCATCGCCATCACCTGAAACTCAACAAATCTGGTTGGTATGTACAACACCGTCCCGTAACGTGGGAGTGAGTAGCTAACTCAGTGGAACAATAAAGCATAGGTTAATATGTTATCGACTCAGTCAAGCAGTAATGATAAAGCAGTACAATCAAACACTCCTAACTACTCTTATTAATGCAAGTATGGATGCATTCATGATGTATGCCCTCACCACACCCTCCCTCGTGCAACACCATCTCACGTTCGCGGCATGCTTTCATCCCTCAGTGCTTCACATCTTCCAGGCACATGCAATGCATGATGAACATGATTACCGAGTATTTATTAGTCCATTTCAAACAGCAGGATTGAGAAACTAAGGTACCTCCCTTGTATTATTCCCAAACATGATCCATTCTAGGGTCGTCAGTCCTAGTTAATCTTAGACGATGGTGTGTTTTCTAGGTCACTGCAAAGGCTGCCAGGGCTGTTATGCACAAAGGTTACACCGCTCCCCCATCACCTCTTTAACGATTCATCACTATACAGAAATAGACCTAGTTCATACTCCCTACACCGCGGCAAAACTCTAAGGCTCATCGCAATTTCAGAGTATACTCGAGGTCACTACAAAGGGTTGTCAGGGCTGTTGCTCGCATTCATTGCACCACTCCCCCATCACCTTATCAATGTAGGCCGACATCACGAATATAGTGTCCCATACCACCATAATCGGCTCACGAGTTTGGTTGCTCACTGGTCACTACGGGGAGGCACGTGGCCCCAGCATAAGCCGACAACTCGACCACAGTGTCGCATACCACCATGCCCGGCTCATGAGTCTTAGCGAATCGAGGTATCATGGTTAAAAGAGATTCCACTGGTAAGTTCGGTACCCTAGGTGTCACGCCCCAAACTCAGAAACCGGGCTCACAAAATTTTTAATCGCCGAATCCGGCGCCGACAGCCTCCGTAATACCCCATTCTCGGCTCCCAACGCCCATACACCAGATTCCGATCCTGGGATCCTACAAGGAGGATTTTCAGCATAATTTTTTTTTTTTTGTAATGGAGCATAACCACAAGCATAACCAAGTCACAAAACAATAACACCACATATCCACTATATCAAAAACTTTTAAGTACAATGCGAGAAGGGAAATACAATATAATGATATCAAAGAAAACTCCAAAAGCTCCAGAAGACTGCTGCAACCTAACGCCACCTGCACGCATCTATCGTGCATAAGCTTACAAAAGCTTAGAGGGTGGTGAAAGTGTGTGCAAGGCGAGTGCCAAGTGTACAATATCAGAGTAATGCGGAAATATGTGGTAAGTTCATGAATGCTATCAGCTATACTAAAGCTATGTAATGCAAGGCATGAATGCTGTCGGTCATACCAAGACCATGCAATGCGAGGCCTATGTAGCCAAATGTCATATGCGAGATGCAAAGCAAACGTGTCAGTACTCATAAGTACACATATCAGTACAGTTCCTCTCTAGATATCACCGGGGTCTAATACACCTCACACTGACTGCCTCCTCCCTAGCTGCACAGTCAAGCAAGTGGAAGAGACCACATTATCCGCCTGACCAGTAGTCTACCAATACCTACCCGACTCGTCGATAGCGAACACATTTGCGAGCTGGTCAAACTCAGCTTAGCTTATAGCCCCCTCACTCAGGCAGATAAGGCCACACCCCTTTCCAACCGACCACGACACAGTGGGAGACGCGGCCTACTGGTATTCGGCACTCGGGCGCTCGTGTATCCACTCGGTCTAGACGTTGGAGCATCTCGTGGTACCAAAAAGGTTCTGGGACTTTCAACTAAGGACATCCTAAGTGCCTACAGTGCTAGAACAAAGTATTTCCGGTATCCGATACGGCCATCCACGATGTGCCTGTGGAGCCACGGCCCTGATGTTGCTAGGGCGTGCAGTGATCAAGTCACACATATGCGAGATGCATGATTCACACCGTACAATCATGCAGCAATCTCACGCGTACCACGCGATCATGTGGGGCACTCCGTCTCATAGGGAGTCCCGTAAATGTCTCAGTCCAACGACTTATGATATGATCAAACATTCCTCATATCAAGCATATAAATGATGTGTATGGGTATGAATCATGGAGCTATACTAAGCATGTTATAAAGTAGTGAACTATCAACAAATGTGGGCCTACTAATGGGCCCTAGGGAGAGTTATAATGCGGACATTTAACCAACATTATTCTTACAATGTGGACGTCAAACCAACATTTCTCCCAAGGAATAACCTGTCATCAAACATTATTACACACACTATGGAGGAATCCCTCATTACAATGGACCTATCCACATCTCATTGGGCCTCGACCCAAAGTCCTCAAATACATCAAATGGGCTGCCTCATATGGGCCTTTCATAATTCAAGTGGGCCACATCAATGGGCCTTAAGTACATTGCAATGGGCCATGTCCCATGGGCCTTTGGAAACATCACAATGAGTCTTGTAACATAGTTCTCATATATATCAAAGTTGGACTTAACAACGGGCCACGAATACCTCGAATGGGCCTAATCACATGGGCTTATGTACATCAAAGTGGGCCTCAACAATGGCCACAAATACACATCAAGGTGGGCCTCAATACGGCCATAATTACGCATCAAGGTGGGCCTCAATAACGGCCACAATTACACATCAAGGTGGGCCTCAATAACGGCCATAAATAGTTGAACGACTTGGATGCAACACATGCATCATGGCGGGGCCCATAAAGGTCCACCAAATGCTATATACAATATATATATATATATATATATATATATATATATATATATATATATATATATATAATATATATATATATACATGCACATACCCACACACACACGCATACACACACGTGCACACACACGGGCACACACACACTGCCGCACCCACACGTGCAGCAGGGAGGGTCCCACCGTCCAGGGTGGACGGTGCGGCTGGAACACATTCATCATAGTGGGCTTCCACCGTCCGTCTGGACAGTGGCAGCAAGGCACATACATCACTGTGGGTCCCATGTGGGGCCACCTTAATTGTTATATGTCATCCAATCCGTGCATAAGGTCACACATGCCAGGGTAAAAAGAAAAAACAAATTTCAACTTGATCCAGAACTTTTGTGGACCCAGAAATGTATTCCAATGGCAGCCGTTAGACCCCACTGTTTCCTCTGACGTGGGCCACCTGAGCATTGGATCAGGCTGATTTTTGGAGGACGGCCCACTGACCCAAAGGCCCACCTCATGAACGGCATGGATGACATACATACATCATGCTGGGGCCCACGACTGGAGCCGTGGGACCTGCTTGGCCGCCCGCCTACCAGCGCAGTAGCGCCTACTGCACTGTCAGTGGCAGCAGGTGCTGTACATTTTTTTTTTTTTTAAATCATGGTTTTTCCATGGTTTTTCATACACAGGGCACACATCAGTACAATCCGACCCCGCTAATGAATTCTACTATCCATAACAAATCCATCAAGCCCAATATTGGGTACCTTTTGGTGTGTAGAAAAATCCAGATGACTTTAAACGGTGGGAATTAGTGTTTTCAATGTTATGGCCCACAAGAACCTCGGATCAACTTCATTTTTCGGCTCAACGCCTAGAATGTGTCGGGAAAAGGAATGGACGGCGTGGATTGACTACATACATCAAGGTGGGGCCTACATGAGCACCCACTTCCAAGGCTTGAAAATTCAAGCCAACATTTGTGTTTTCCTTCCCACGGCTGGACTGAACACATTCATTCAGGTGGGCCCGGTTTAGGTGGGCCACCACCTGGAGGATGGTGTGGGTCAACACATATAAGGTAGGCCCCACTTATAAATGGCTTAGATAAAACCATGCCTCATGGTGGGGTCCATCCAAGTGGGCCACACAATCACACCAACATCACATGAAAAGAAGAATAAAAGGAAAGAGAGGGAGAGAGAGAAAGAGAAAGTGGGACACACATGGGATGGAGGGACCCCGATACTATGAGCCCTCCCTTGCATTCCATCATACATCAAACAGTAATCAAAGTGGGCCATTGGCCACATCTTAGGGTCCCAAGTGAGATCCATACAATTGATCGGTAGGCCTCACTTGGCCCATCATAAAAACATAGAAATCTATCCTGTCAAAGCACCCACCGGTTGATCTCTTTGGTCCGTTGGAACGCCACCCTCCTTGTGCTCCTCTTTGATGGTGGAGATGGGAAATGGATGGCTAGGATGAAGGGTTTTGGAATGGATCAAAGGTGGGCCTCACACTTGCTTGTTTTCTCTCATGGAAGAGCTCCCAACATGGAATTTTTTTTTCTCCTTTGGGGTTGCTTGGAAAATGTGAATGGAAAAAGAGAGAGAGAGAGAGAGAGAGAGAGAGAGAGAGAGAGAGAGATAAGGAGAGGTGATGGGTGTCATGGGTGAGTGATGTGAGGTGAGGGATGGGTGGAGTGTGAGATGGTTTGACTTTGGTGAGTTAAAGCATGGGTTGCTTTACTTGTGGAGAAAGGTGATGTGTACTTGACATTGAAGTGATTGATTGATTGATGTGATTGATTGATTGATTGGATTGATTTGACATGTTGTAGAGATTCTCTCGGGATCGTAAAAGCGCAGCGTTTCTTCGAAATAAACGTCGGCCCGCATCATCTGGTCAGGGTATAGGATCGGTGCGTAAGTCGCGGCGTTGGAACTGCGGCGAAGGTGTGGTCGCAATGATACAGGTCTCGAATTAAACTGACTTGAATCTAAAGGATACGACTTACGGTCATGCGCAACATCGATTATCAGTCGCGGATTGCCGGACTTCGACGGAAAGGATCGCAGGATTCATCGGAACAGTATGAACTAGGATACGGGTCTTACACTAGGTTCAAGCAGAGGCGTCCAAACATGGTGAACATACATAAGACAGATCGGGTTACTTGACGACCTCGGCTAGCTCGAGCGCACAACAAGTTGAACGACATGAAGTGCATAAGCACTTCGCGTGGCCAACCACTATCGCCAACCGAAGTACGACTCGAGTTCGTCGAACACATCTCACGTGGCGGATGAATCTCAGCCACGAATTTGATCCCGTTACCGACTGCCTGGACTATACAATAGCCCCAATCACATTCAATTGCAGATAGGTAAAGTAGTAATGGATCAAGATTCAAATCATACAATCAAAGTCTAGTATTATCCGTTTAGGGCTGCCAGGGCTGTTGCACGGAATCGTTGCACCACTCCCCCATCACCCATGGCGGATCATACAACATAAATATGAATTTAAACATATGCATTACATAGATAAAATCATAGAAGCAGTTGAGCATGTTATGAAGCACAACACAAGCATAAGTCTGTACATATTCAATTCCTAATCACACAACTATCCAAGGAAATCATACACATAGTTAAAAGAGTTGAGAATCATATCTCAATACCCTTATACATTACAATTTACTAACTACTACTCATCCAAACTTTTTAACAACCACTTAGACTACATACACCAACATACATGTCATATGTTGATCACATAGGTATAAGGCCAAATCCTTTCACTAGGGAGTTACCCCAATCATAACACGCATACACCCACAAGGATAGTCATGGCAAGCAGGAATCCAAGTTCCATATTCATTCAGTCATTTCCACAAACACTTGGGCCACACATTTTAGCATATATAGTGTATATTGGCCGTGGCGTGATTTAGGGCAAATCCTTTCGTCAAAGGGGTATCACCAATCAAACAATCATGAATCCATGACAACTAGTCATGGCGAGCACGAATGAGAATTCTATACTCATTCAGTCATTTTCACAAACACTTAGAATACACTATTACAACATACATGATGTATGTTAGCAAAACATGTATTAGGACTAACCTTTCGCCAAGCAAGTATTTTATCCATATATCGTATATTCATACAACAAATAATCATGGCAAACACATCTCCAAGATTTATACGTATACGGTACTTTCTAGAATACACAATTTCAACATACATAGTGTATATGAGCAAAACATGTATAGGGCGAGTCCTTTCGCCAAACAAGTAATTTATCCACATATAATATATTCGTACAACAATTAATCATGTCAAACACATTTCCAAAATTTGTACGTATACGGTACTTTCTACAAATACTTAGAGTATGTAGAATTCCATATTTTTCAGCTTTAATCGAAACGGAAAACGGACAGCACTTTGTACATGTGCAATTGCATGCAAATCATGAATCTATCATTATCTGACATTGAAAACGTTGAAAACCATAACCTATACACCTAAAGTCCTCACCTTTTGTCGTAGAATCGTAACGGAGTCAATAGGTTTGCTAAGCTTCCGTATACGACAGTTTGGCCACCTAGAGAACGAAGTAGGTTAACTATTTCATAACCTACAACCATCAACACTCCAAATCAGATTAGGGTTAGGGTTTCTTACCTAAAAACAGAGCTGGAATCGCCGGGAAAGCGATGAGAACGGAGCGGTGGAGCTCATGGAGCGGCAGGGAAGAATAGCAGGAAGGATCTCTCACAACTCCCACACTTTCTCTCTCTTTTCTCTCTTCTCTCTCTAAGGCTTCTCTCAAATTCGTATGGTTGCAATTAGAGAGGGTTTAAGGTCCTTATATAGTCTAAAAACTCACTGAAATAGACCCCAGGTCAAAGTATACTAAGGTTATAACCAAAACGGGTCAGTTTCAGCTTAAAGGAGGACTTCTGGCGGGCCTCCTTGAGCCAAAGGTCGGGCTTAAGCTCACAGACACCGGATCTACGTTCTATTAAGTTTTCGTTTCGGTCGGGATTCTAGATCATGCGTGGCGGACCAGTTTCAGTTCAACGGTCAGCGGATCTTGATCGGAGATTCTGAGTACATGTAAATGTGTATGAAATTTCTCATGATCCGAGGGTGTAATTTGGTCTGATTCTGACGGTCTGGTTGCTTAAAACTGATCCGCAAGCGAGAGGTGCCAGATTACTATTCAAGATATTTTATTTTGAAATAATTTCACATTTCTCACACTCTTCACTCCGAGCTTAAGCGAATAGCGCTGGGACACTATCTGGATTTGATTTCCGAGATGGTTGTCAAGCCCAACAAGGTGGTCCTTAATTTCGTGTTAATCGGACTTCCGACGTGCGGTCCAGATCTGATATAGATTTTCGAGATGCTCCCGAGAGCAGCCAGGTAATGAGATTGATCCTAGATTTTAGGGTAACCTAGCGTCAATGATTCTACAAGTTTTAGGTCTTGCAGATCGTATTTAAAGTGATTGGTGCTAATTTCACAGGTACTCTAGTTTAACACTGGCTAATTCTCGCCTAATTTCTAAAGGATTTAGTCCTGGGTGATTTCGGTCTGAGGTGGTACTTAGTCCTTTCTAGCAATGTTTAGTTTAAGTATTGTTCTTTATTACCTAAACTTTAAGATAGTGTCTAAGGTGAAAGTACTTAGAAAATATTGGAAGAACAAGGTTGTGAAGGGTGGGATTTGTGAAAGAAATGGGTTCACAAGCGATTTTTAGCCTTTGGGACTGAGTTTTGACAAGTTAATAAGATGTTAGGATCGACCCATTGCCTAAGGACGTCTAATCCCAGGTTGGCAAAAATCCGGGCTGTTACATTTGAACTAGATGATGTAATTCTTGCAAGATTCCTTACGCAACTGTCGGAAACATGCGAGATCGGCTATGATAATCTCACTGTCCTTGGAAAAGAATTGGGCATATAATTTTTCTTCCATCTCCTATCAGGTATGGATTGAATTCGGTAATAAGTTGGAATACGATATGAAGACCATTGCCGTCAACAAATGACTAGATATTTGCAACTTGTGATATTCATTGTTAACTAGTTTACTACACTGCATAGTAAATCAACTAATGTGTTCAATAGTCGATTGACCAGGATCACTCGAGAATAAGGCAAAATCCGATCAGTAGTTTAACGACAATGGGTGTTATCGATCAATTCATTTGGGATAAGGCTTATGGTAGATTGGGATAGTATTGCAACCGATAACTTGTCTTACAACCTCTTAAACCATTTGCATGATTTGGTTACGATCTATCCATTGCGGTTCAACCATTTACAATGGATCGGGACTCACCCGGTTCTGTCCCTTATGAAACAATGGATTTCTGGGAAAATATTGGAAGGGTTGTTCTTTCGACATATCTTGATTCAGAACTTCAAGAACAAAATTCCCAACCTTCCGCTCTAGTGGCCTAAACTCAGCGTGCAATGGAGCATTCCGCCCATCTTGGATTGGAACGAGAGGTGAGTTCCATTGTAAGGGAGGTATCAGTGGTGGCTGAATCATGTTATTGAAAGAACTCCCTACAACATAATATTGCATTGTTGTAGGTGTTCTTTCGGTGATGATGACCATCAATCGGTACATGGCCTTAGTTTGGTTAGCTATCCATTAATTCACAGTCTCAAATTGAACACGGAATTGCTTGTCTTAAGCATGTACCAACTCTGCCTTAGCTCTCTCATATTCCTAAACGTGTTAAATGCTCATTTGCACATCCTGAAGTTTGACCTCTATCTCTTCAAGAGATGTGGTTTGAGAGGTTGATGCCCCCTCCTGGTTCAATGGACTGAGTGTTGGACTATTGTTTAGATTCAATGACTCAGGGGCCGCTTGAACCGGTATGCCCTTGGTCAGAGGTGGTACGGTTGGTGTCAGCTCCAGCAATTCGATTGCTTCTTTCACTCATATTTTCGATTGATCAAATCGTAATGTGACATTAGTAAGTTAACCAAAGCGAGGGTCCCACCAGGTGTGCCAAGAGATGTTGTTGTTATTTCAATCTCGGTAACGTGATTAGTGTGTGCATGCTAAAATTGAATTTGCAGCTCAATTCAAACCGAACAGCTTATAACCCTAAGCGGTAAGATAGGCAGATACATCAGAAATCGACTGTATATAAACACCAATTATATTATTGTAAAATTCGTTCCATGTATCTCAGAAGATCTTTAAATACATCCGCAACTCTGTCCTAATTACATGCAACCTTTCTTGATTGGCTCTTGAAGGAATTAAGGGCGTGTTTGGCCGGGCGCTGGATGTGAGCTATCCTGTGATCAGGAGGGTTATCCTGCGCCATCTCATCCCATCCTCGGTTTAGGATGGCGGGATGTACCTCGCCTCGTAAACACCGCCCCTTGCTAACATGGATTATGCCAATCCCAGGATGTGATTTTTCACCTCTATGTAGGGCCCACCAAGATATCAATGAGATATCCACTCCGTCCATCATTTTCACCGGCCTACATTTAGCTATAAATCTATTTTAAGGCAAATATAAAATAGTGAATGGGGCACACCACAAGAAGCAGTGTAGATGCAAACCCATCCATTTGGGACGGTCCAAACAGGCTGCTGTTTATCCCATGGGCTATCCCAAATCCATGGGATCAAGGGACAAACACTACACCACCATCATTACCTTAAAATCCATTCCATCCCACCTAGTCCCATAGAATTGGTCCGGCCAAACACGCCCTAAGATAAATAGAGATAAACACTCGTAACCATCACTAGCTATAAATTAATATAAAACTGGAAATTTTCAACGGCTCCACTGGACTCTAAAAATCAAAGATCAGGATCACCAATGAAGCATGATTACAAGAAAGATTTTATTTATGGCACTAAAGAGAATCTAGTCAATTCACAGCAAAGGACCATCAAAGCATGTGGGTCAAGTGGATAACGATACTCGCTGGATCGTGAATCTCGGCGGAGGCAAAACGATCACGAGTATGCATGTTCAGTCATACTAATTCAACTGTTAAAAATTGCATAGAGGCAGAAAAAGGGTGTGAGCGGATTAGGTGCGGCCCTTACTGTGGAGCCTACCTTCATGTATTTATTTTACACCCACACTGTCCGATCCTTTTTCTAGGTCATTTCAAGGCGTGGGCCTAAAAATAAGCTGATCCAAATCTTAGGTGGACCAAACCATAGGAAGCAGTTGTGATTGACCGTTAAAAACTTCTTAAGGGACATAATGTTTTTGATCTAGGTGATATTTGTTTTTCCCCTTCATTCAGCGTTTTGTAATCTTTTCAACATGCTGTTTGGCAAATAAACGTTATTGATACATTTTCGTGGATATTAGGAAGTTTTTAATGGTGGGTGTTCAATCACAATTGTTTCCTATAGTATAGTTCACCTGAGATTTGGATCTAATTCATTTTTGGGTTCGTGAAAATGATATGGAAAAATGGATGGACAGCATGGATGTAGAATACATATATCAAGGTGCACTCCAAGATAAGGGCCACACCATCTCGGGGGAGCCCTGGCGCACCTAATCCACTCCCGTTAAGGGTAATGGGTTGTTTGGCACAAAGGATTTGGGGGGGGGGGGGGGGGGGGGGGGGGAGGAGGGGGTTTCAAACCCAGGGTTTTCAAATCCAAGGTGAAAGTTTGGATTACATGGAAAATCTTTCCAAGAGTTACATGTGTAACATGTGTGTCACTAGACTATTAATCTATTAGACACATAGCCCACTAATAATATTCCAAAATAATTAGATTATCAATTGCATCACTATAATTACTTTAATACCATGATCATCGCTGTCCAAATATTGTCCACCTAAATCAACGGTTAAAACTCGTTGGTTAGCCATTAGGATGTGTTCTTGTGCTTGAAGCCCATCCGATACTTGGATTTCATCATTTTCAAGCACAATATATATTTCAGCCTTCTTATTACAACCATTATGTCTAACATTACATAAGTTCACTAATTAGATATATTAAAGTTGATTTATTAATTATATTTAAACTCCTGTAAATATATTATCCATAATTACTTTTGGATTAAAGTTGATTAAGAATCCAAATCGAGAGGGTTCGGCCCGGTGGAAAGTGGGATTGACTGTCTATCAGAATGCGGAACGACTCTACGTAGATGGCATCCGCTCCGTCCATCAATCGCCCAACCATGTATTTGGCCTTGGGCCCAAAAATCAGGCCAACCAATCTCACGTGCGCTACACCATAGGGAACGGATGGGATGAGTAAACCCACATTAAAATCCTAACGGGCCCCACGTAAGTTTTGTATCAGTCGAAGTTTCCGGAAACAAGGATCCTCACTCCCGTTTGTAAAATAATCTAAAGCTGTAACTCGTCCGTGGGGGCCACCGTAACTTTTCAAGCCATCCAAGCCGTCCACAAGGGTCTCCTCACCGTGAAATTGCGGCATGGATCCAACCATCATGCGCGACAACATTTGCTAGTCCATTTCATCATCAAATCATTCAAAAACCTCTAAGCACAAGCTAGCCCATTGGATTGGATGGTTGGATTAGTATGAGTTTTGGAGCATACCACCTTCACTATTAGGTGACATTTGTGGACGAGTCAGATGACATACATTCTCGACAAGGCCCAGTAAGTTTTCCCCACGATGATGTGTTTTATTCGCGCCATCCATTCATTTTGCCGGCTCATTTTAGAGACGAGCAAAAAATGAGGCGGATCAAAATCTCAGGTGGACCACACCATAGGAAATAGTGGTGAATGAATGCTCACCATTAAAAACTTATGGACCCACAAAATTTTGTAACATAATCAATAGGTTGGATGGCAAATAAACATTACAGTCGGCCCCAGGAAGTTTTTAATAGTGGGTGTTCAATCATCACTGTTTTGTTTTGATATGGTCTACCTGGGATTTGGATCTTCCTCGTTTTGGGGATCATGCCTTAAATAATGATTAAAAAATGGATGGACGGCGTGGATAATACATACATCATTATGGGGCCCACATAGCACAGTCCAGTAGCGACGTGGCTACTGTGAATTTCAGTACGCAATATGCGTCCCTCTCAAGTCTCAGCAGATAAATGTCTGGTGCGAGTGGAAACGGATTGGCTACTCCCCTGACAGCAGCCAATGGCTGATGGTCGGTGCTCTGTGGGCCCCACCATGATGTATGTGTTTCATCCATGCCGTCAATCTATTCTCCTAGATCATTTTATTTCATAAGAAAAAAAATGAGTTATATCCCAATCTCAAGTGGACCACATTACAGGAAACAGTGTTGAATGAATTTGGACCATTAAAAACTTTTTGGGGGCCATAAAAGTTTTGGATCAATCTGATCTTTGTTTTTTCCCTTCATCTGGGTCTGTATGACCTAATAAACATATTGGATTTCAAATAAACTGTACAGTGGGCCTTAGGAGGATTTTAATGGTGGATATCCAATCACTATTGTTTTCGTATGGCGTGGTCTACCTGAGATTTATATTCTCATCATTTTTTATATTAAGCCATAAAATGATCTGTAAAAATGAATGAACGGAATGGATGAGGAACACACGTCATGGTGGGGTCCACAGAGCACCGACCAGCAGCCACGGGGATGGTGGCAGGAGGAGTAGCCAATCCGTTCCCGGTGCGAGTCAGGCAAGAGTTTTCCAAAGAATAGCCATCCATGCTGTGGCCCAGTAGATAGACGTACTCGATGCATTATCCTGGAAAGAGCGGCATGGATGATGGACATGACTCATCCATCTGTTTCATCATACCATTGACGGATCATATCCCGAAAATCTCCCCTGTAAGGCAATATCAAACTCTTTACAGGCCCATTAAACGGACGGTGAAGAATAGAAATAGAAGAATATTCCGTTCGTTGGAATATAAGACATCAATGATAGCCAACCTAATTGATGCATCACACTGCCACGTGTACGGTGGAGATGGCTCTACCCTGCCACGGTTTTTACGGCTCGTTACCGTACTGTCTCCCTTCGTAACACAGTAATCGCCAGCTTCAAGAAAAAATTAGCACCGTAGACGCTTACTTGCGTTTTTTTAATTTTTTAATTTTTCCCTGAACGGAGTAGATTTTTCAGGTACAAAAGGTGCGTTTTTGACATAAATACTTTTGATTTTCAGACCAAAACAGTCAAAAAGTAGCGATTACTCGGATCGAAAAGAAAGAAAGAAAAAAAAAAAGTAGATGGAAGGACACGTCTATAGACTATAGTAGAAAAATTACCCCAGCTTCAATCCCGAAAGTGGAGGACGCATCATCGGTGGATCTCTAACTATGGGGCCAACCTTGATGTATATACGTTACATCCACGCCGTCCATCCGTTTTGACAGATCATTTTAATGCAAGATTCAAAAAATAAAGCCGATCCAAATCTTGTTTGACCACACCATTAAAAATTTTTAGGGCCATCCGAATGTTTATTTGTCATCCAACCTGTTGATAAGGTCACAAATACCTGGATGAAAGGACCACATAAATATACGCTTGATCCAAACTTTTTTGGCTGCCAAGAAATTTTTAAACGGTTAATCACAACTATTTCGTGTGGTGTGGTCCACCTGAGATTTGGACCTGCTTCATTTGAGGGATCGTGACTAAAATGAGCTGTAAAAAAGGATGGACGGTGTGAATGTAAGACAAATACATCAAGGTGGGCCCCACAATCAGCGATCCACCGACATCGGTGGCTCTGTGGATCCATCGAAGCCGATGGGACATGAGTCCAAGACGTGGACCCAATCAGTGGGCCCCACAGAAGCGAGTACGACTATAAAGGGAGCTCTAAAGAGTCTTTCTCCCTTCTCCCACTCTCCCTCTCTCTGCAATGTCTGCTTCTTCTCCGGCGAAAAGGCCGAGGACCTCGAAATCCCGTCCACGGGCCTTATGGACGGAAGAGGACGAGATCCGCCTCTTAAATGCCACGCTCGTGATGGCAGGAAAGAAGGCCGAGAAAGAACATGGCGGCGACTCGGTCGCTTCGCTCTTCGACGAGATCGAGAGCTCCGTTCGCGGTGGTTTCAACAAAGAACAGTTGGTAGATAAGCTCAAGGGACTGAAGCGGAGATTCCAGACCCGCTCTCCGGAGATTTCGATCCATAGCGCCCATGATCGGAAGCTGTTCGAGATTTGCGAGAAGATATGGGGCGGAAGGCCGTTGGTGGGAGAAGAAAAAAAAGAATCAGAGCAAAACGAAATGACCGGATCGAAAGAATGTATGATTTCTGAACTTGATTTTAGTGATCTTTTTTTTTCTTCCAAGTTATGCTTTTAATTTAGGGATGATGAAGGTGTGTGATGGTTTTGATATGTTAATGAGGGAAGGGTTGGAGCGTTTGGATGGTTGGAATATCAAGGAATTGAAAGATAAATGGCGTTTGCAGGAAATGAGAGAGATGGAGGTTTTCTGTGATCGCGTGGCATTGATTCGGGATCAGATGGACTTAATTATAGAAGCGCTCAACCCTTCAAAATCTCAACCATTTTCATGAATCTTTTGCTTTTATGCTTCTTCTCCTTCTTCTTCTTTTTCACTTTTCTAAGCCAGGGAGGGACGCTGACTAGGTGGTGTTGCCAACACCACCCCGTCGGTAGTGTGTGGATGTGTTAGGCCCAACGTTATAAATATGTTTTATATCCATGCCGTCCATCCGTCCCGTCCCCCCATTTTAGGGCATAAACCCAAAAATGGAGCAGATCCGTAGCTCAAGTGGACCACACCATAGGAAACAATGGTGGTTGAATGCCCATTGTTAAAAACTTACTGGACCACATAAATTTTGTATAAGACTGATATCTGTGCTTTTCCT
Organism: Magnolia officinalis; assembly: GCA_021015155.1. Lineage (NCBI taxonomy): Eukaryota > Viridiplantae > Streptophyta > Magnoliopsida > Magnoliales > Magnoliaceae > Magnolia > Magnolia officinalis. Next base: position 28,427,119 of record JAJHSJ010000004.1, on the reverse strand, counting down.
TTAAGTGACCTTATCAATAGTCTGGATGAAAAATAAACGCTACGGTGGGCCGTAGAAAGGTTATAACTGTGGGTGATATTATCCCCACTTTTTCTTGTGATGCGGGCCATTGATACGACAACACCACCTGATCGGCTTCTCAGTGAAATTAACTTGACTTTCCTTCTACTATACATCCATATATTTTAATGTTGTATATACATTACTATGAATATTTAAGACTACTTTTTGGTGACTTTTGTTAAGAAGACTTTTTTACAAGCAAATTGAGGAGAGAGTGATGTAAGACTTTTATTAGGTATACCACGTGATTATCAGTTTTGATCTTTATTTAGATTCAGCATACTCATGAGCCTTATTACAATGGCCAATGGGGAAGCGGATTGGCTGGTGTACCACACACCACCGACCTGGCTAGTCTGTTTAGGTCACCGAGTTCCGTGGTTCCATCCATTCAAACCGTCCATCCATTTGGTGTGCTCCTCGCAGGTCTTTAGTCAAAAGCGAGACAGATCTAAAGATTAAGTAGACCACACTACAAAAAGCTGCGGGGATTGAAAGTCTACTATTGAAACCCTCATGCTCTTTGTAACCTTAGGGGGCGTTTGGCGCATGGTATTAGATAATGGGATTAGGTGAGATAGAATTGCATTTGGTCCCATGCCAATTCCACTTCCCGTTTCAGAAGAATAGAAAAGCTTGGAATTAGATTAGATGGAATTATATTGGTCCGTGCCGATTCCACTCAATGTTAGCAAGTTGTGTAGGTCCCACCATGATGTGTGGGCTATATCAACACTGTCCACCCAATTTTCGAGATCATTTTAGAGCATGAGCCAAAAAATCAGGTAGATCTAAAGCTCAAGTGGACCCCACCGTAGAAAGCAGCAGGGATTAAATACCTACCATTGAAAACTTCTTTAAAGCCACATAAGTTTTGGATCTGCCTCATTTTTAGGCCCATGCCATAAAATGAGGTTACAAAACAGATGAACGGTTTGGATATAACACATGTGTTACTCTCAATAATTTCAAATGATAGTTAGTATATCCATTCAATGTACCACTGTATTACAAACATATCATGTAATTAAGCTTATCCCATGTTAACAGGGGACAATACCTGCCATATGTAATAATTATGTTTTTGTAATCCTATCCCACCTAATCCTTCCCCATACCATGCCCCAAACACCCCCTTACGAATAGATTGGATGGAAAATAAACATGACGGTATGCACTATGAATGTTTTAATGGTGAGAATCATTATCCCCACTGCCATTTGTGGTGTGGTCCAGTTGAGATTTGGATATGATTCATTCTTAGGCGTGTGTTGTAAAATGATCTTGCCAACTGGATGAACAACGTGGATATAGCCCATGTAACCTTAATCTCCTTTGAACTGTTCCTACAACTCTGAGCTGGAGGAGCGCCCATCTTCGCACGACACGTGTCCACACAGGTCAATTCAGTTCCTTACAGTTGTGATGGATAAAGATAAGTTTAGCTGGTGTGTGGTACACCAGCCAATTCAGTTCCTTACAGTTGTGATGAATAAAGATAAGTTTAGCTGGTGTGTATCATTTTTTCTTGGGAAGAGTAGTTATAATGGTTTAAACTAGTTTGGATTGTAATAATATTATTATTATTATTAATACGCTTTGCCCTGTATATAAAGAAACTCATCCCTTTAATAGCATTGTTAGAAAGGTTGTAACATAGGAAAGATAAGTCCATTTCTTTGACAGGAAGAGAAATGTCTTCTTATGAGGTATTTTCAATATCTTCATAATTAATACATAGACCAATCCATTATTTCACATTCTGTCTAGCAAGCGAAACTTTGTAGCACAACTATCTTGTGGACAATATCATGGCCACTCAGCAAGTGGACCCTACTTGATGATATCCTGTCTCGAAAATCAGGCTGATCGATCATCAGGTTAGCCACAGATGATCGAGAAAATGGTCAGTTAGGCAAAAGAGTGATGGTCGAGATCAATGTGGCCCACCAGATCAGTGTGCAGATTGGATTTTCAGGTAATGTGCTTTTGGGATGGGCCTCAATTATTGGTTGCAAGGCTAGAAGGGACCTGGGTGCACGTAATTAGCCTACATGCTGCTTCTAGACATGGAAATCGAATGTGTATTCAATGTGGATCGTCTGTAGCACGCCTAATCTATGATGGGACTGGATAGAAGTGAGGCCCACATGCCATCAATCACAAGTCGCCTTACATTAAGTTAGCTTCGGGGCCCAAAAATCAGCCCAAACAGAAGCTCAGGTGAGCCGCAGCACAGGGCACAGGTTGAGATGGGACGCTCACCCTTGATTTGCACAGGACACCTACTATGTTGTATATATGGAATCCAGGCCATCCACATGCTTCATCTGCCCCGGATGAAGGGTCAGGACAAAAATCAGACTGTTTTTCTGTAACTCAAGGTGGGCTGTGAGTTAGAATCAAGGGTGAACATCTCCTCCCACTTTGTCCTTGTGCTGAAGCCCACTAGATATTTGGATCGAGCTAATTTTCAGGACCTGGTGGTAAACTGAGGGAACGCACAGTATGGATGGGTTGGATGTAATGCATACACCGCGTGGGCCCACTACCACTGGAGGGGAGGGAGGGTACATCTTCATCTTCACTATCTAAATGAAAAGCCCAAGCCCACACCCGGCCACGAGCAAACTACCCAACTAATTATTTTAAAGAAGTTGTGCATTTTAGGGCATAAGCCCAAAAATGAAGTAGATTAAAAAAAGTTCAAGGGGACCACACCACAGGAAACATTGGTAATTGAACTCCCACCATTGAAAACTTCTTTGGGCCACAAAAGTTTTGGATCAGGCAAGACGTAATGAGATGGAACAACAGATGGACAGCATGGATATAAAACACATACATCATGGTGGGCCCCACAGCATCCAACACATCAACACACCACCGCTGGGGATGGTGTTGCAACAGCACCTATTCCGCATCCCCGCCTTCACTGCTCTTTATACATAGGCAAGCCCAGGCCATCACAACTAGCTATCAGGCCTGAAAAATCACGCCTGGGCTCAGCAAAGGAGCATTCTAGTCTCAAGCCTAAATCCATTCTAAAGTGGAAAGACCTGGGTCTGGATCCAGTCCAGCGTTGCCACTTTCACCCATCTACTACCCAACCAATAACACTATGTTGGTATCTCAAAATTCACTGATCACGCCAAGAAAATCTTAGTGGAAATGTTGGCATGTAGTGGATGGGTTGGCGCATCGCATCAGGCGGTCTTTGGATGAATAGTGCCCCCTCCCGGACCATTAAAACCCTCTTTTCAGCATTGGGCGTGCACGATCCAAATGGTCAGGGACCAGCTCGAAGATGTCTGGCCAGTAGTTTTAAGTAGGCTCGTGCGTTCGCCAGTCCAAAATTCCAAGTATGCAAATTTGGGTCGATTCAGTTGAGTTAGGAAATGTATCGACAAGGCCATTGAAATGGACAATGTTAAATAAACAAACTAGCTTGCTCATCCATCCAAAAGAAAATATATCATCATGAATACCAAAACCTCATGTATCTTGAATCCAAGTATGTCATACAACGCAACCATAATGTTCTTGACATGAACAAAGGAGACTGATATCTTGTTCTTGACATGAACAAAGGGGACTGATATATGGTCAAATTACAGACTGACTTTGAACCTCTGCGTCTCGATAAATATGCCATTTTTGGTATCTCTGATGCCCTGGTAAAACAGGTCTAATTCGAGGAGCAGACGTGCAATCGGAACAGCAACACCCTCTCAATTCCTTCACGCAGTTGGAACATGATCTGAAAGATGTGACACAAACATACACATACACACCAAAACATAGATAAATATTAGCCAAGCGCCCTGTGTTTATTCTAATGCAGCTCTATAATATCACATCGGCCCCATAACATGCTGTTTCGGGCCATTTTTACTGTAACGGCTGTTACGATCCTGTAATGCATAATGGTGGCCACCGTTACTGTTATGTAACCATTTTTGGATACCTCGTTAAGGCCTGAAGTGGGTGTAGTGGATGTACATGTACATACATGAACATCTTCGCAAGAGTTTTACTCTATATGCTCCTGTGTTTCTTCCTGCTTGGAACTACATTTAGTCTCCTCATTGTTCATTGGCGTGCATGCCTGTAAAAATGCATGTAGGTGTCTGTGATGCCTACCTGTCTGTCTGTCAGCAAGATTTTATGACAACCTTATCCAGTCATAACTGTCTGCAGTTGTTACCATTATCAACCATTCTAATGGGTTATCATGTTTTATAATGGTAGGTTGTTTATTTATGAGAACTGATCCCCTACAGGCAAGGTACTGTTCCATCTTACCCGGGAACATGTCACTTGTGTAGGGCATCAGTACTGTGAAATTGGTAGGCCCCATCGTGAAGATCACCCAGCACGAAAATCACTGGTGGGCCACACCATTTACATCAATGGACAACTAATGGCTGACTCAACATTCCGGTGTTGCCAACCTAGTGAGCAGTTCAGGCTGATTTTAGAGAAGGGTGGTGTACGTGGTAGGTCCCATTACTTTCATGGTAATGATTTTCTAAGCAAGTGGCATGTTGGCAGGAAAGATGGCACGGTACCACAAGTTGTGGTACTGGAGTCTGTAGGTGATCAATTCTCTTTATTTTATTTATAAAGAAAATTTTATTTTGTAGAGTTTAAGATGGTAATAAAGAAAAACCAACAGAAAAAAAGAAGCCAACAGCTCTCGTTGTGGTAGCAAAATGACAAACGTCGATAAGCTCTCCTTGTGGTAGCAAAATGGCCCTTATGTCAATATAATGCATTTATCATTTATTATATATAGAGAGAATTCCCATCATAGTGGAGGTTGCTATATGTGTGCACAACTGTAGTGGCCTATGGTTGTTACCACATTATATATGTATATAAATGGTGTTTTGAAAACCCATGTCCATCGGTATGCATTGTGTGTAAATCTATTTGTCTTATCGATCTATTACCACATTTCAGTAGATAGTTGAGAAAACATTAGTTACTACTGAAGTTTCTTTGAATGGTTTTGAGTATTTTGACGGGGCACAATACTGCATTTTTGTATTCGTCTGCGTTTGAAAACAGTAGACTAATAATAGGATCAGAATAAATAGCAGTTGGAATTGTACTTACAGAAAAAGCAGGTTGCAGTCGAGATTCGCACAGTTTCGATGCCTTAATTCATGTATTTGCGACCCACATATATAGCATCTTGCAAAGGTACTGTTTTCAGGCACAAGTTCAGCTTCTCCTTCAGCTGCAGCCTCAGACTTGTAGGCAGGTGGCAGCGAAAGCCGGGAGTCAAAAACAAACAAGTTTCCCACCCATTCAACGGGACCTTCACTCTCTAGGTAATGTGACACACCTCCTTTTAAAGTGTACAAGTTTTGGAAGCTCTTTTGTCTATCATTAAGGGAATTAGGGAGTAAATAAAATGTTTATAAAAAAAAAAAAAAAAAACATATACTAAGCATAGCATTTCGGTAATGAACAGTCACAAAATAATTGAATTTTTGCGGAGAGGCACTTTACCTAAGGATTGCAGAATACACATCGCAACGGATGCCTCCAGTACAATACATCAGTACATCTGTGTGTTCTTTATCAATGCCAGCTAATGGGTCTGAAGCAGTTAGCTGGATAGATAGGAACATTAACCCAAATGATGTCACTGTCATAACTACAAAAAAGGATGCTTCTGGCAGAAGTCCACAATATACTTGGACTATGGGCAATGGCCATTTTTCGATAGTTAAATATTATGTTATTTACATTTTAATATGCTTATGAAGATGTGTTGGCAAATTGGGTGTCTTCTGTCTGATGCCCCAAATCCATGCTGAAAATGACAAACACACCCTTTCCAAAGTACACTCATAAGTATCCCTCAGGAGTGACAACAACAGACAGGAACTATGAAAACCTGCAATTGAGCACAATGGAAAGATGCTTGCTTCTGAGTTATATTTCTATTGAAGAGAAGAGTGACCATACCCCTGATTCTGAGAGCCCAAAAGAAGTGCTCCTAAAGCAATCTACATCAGGTCGTGGAGCTCCTTGAAAATGACCAACATCCCATTCATAGCCTGCTCCAAAACAATCAGGAAAGATTCAGCAAATGGCATAGCCTACAAGCATGGTATGCTTTGAGGTCTTCAAAAGTAAATAAATAAATAAAGAAGATTATTTTCCAAGGAGAGCCAAGGCATAATCAAGTATGAAGAAAACACTAGAACTCAGGGTAAAGAATGTATTAAAAAAAAATAGAGAAGTTCCACAACGAAGTCAGAAAAACCAAGGCAAGAAGATAAATGAGGGTCTTTGGTCCTTATGTTAAAATGTTGACACAATTCAGAAACTATGCTTTAAACAGAAACATGTTAAACCATACTAAGGAAAAGGTGAAGCAGTTCATTCTAAAAGCTGTCATGAGACTTCAACCCCATTCCAAAAGCTACTAGCATGGAGAAGCTCTATCTTTTTTAAAAAATAAATAAATAAATTTTACTCATTATAGAGATGAAAGTTGTCAAGATTTTTACCATTTCTCACATCCAGTAGCAGTAACTTCCTGTTAAGATCTGAGTTATCTGCCCTAAATGATTTTTTCTCAACATTGTTTACGGCTTCCAATCTTTTCCTCCATTCAGATGGTGCTAGTGGGGTAGCTTGCATCGCAGGGTCAAGCAATGGAAGGTGTGAAATACCTCCTTCCAACTGCCAATTTTATGAAAAGATTTTATCAGTCTAAGAACAGCTGATCCATACCTTGGAATCCTATACAGAGATGGAGAACACTTGCGCAGAATATTGACAATTTGGAAAACTTTGGATTTGGGAGAAATCGTAGTAGGTCAACAGATGATATGCCATTGTTTGGAAGTGCTGGGATGAAGCTTCTTGTGCAAAAGATCCCAAGTTATGGTTAACACCTCAATAAAAGAAATATCTAACCTATAATGTGTGTTTTGAAGTGCAAAGAAAAGAAAATTACTGTATAAAGAGAGAAGCAACAAATATGGCTTGCCTGTACAAGGGAAGGTTTATACTGGAGTTTCAATCGTGGAAAAGCATGCCCACTTAGAGCCGGTGAGATCTGGACCAAAATATCAGAAAACCGGCGGTCTTGTTTTAGCCACTCAACATATGATACAGCATCTTTAGATGGACCACTGTACTGCAAATAGGTTGAGAGTTAGCGTCTGAATGGAAATAAATGAACTGACAAAGTTGACAAATGTAGAGGTTTTATTGTTTTTAACATCATAGAAATTGGACATGACCATGGAATCACAAATGGAATTTTCCCGTTAGTTTAAGAATTTGAACGAACATATCCATTGCGTGCTTGAGGCTGCTCAGACAGTGAACCATTACTTTCATTTCTTTTCATTTTGCCGATTCAATGCGCATAAAATTTGCAGCTTGTATGAGGTGGACTGGGTTTAGCCAATATCGTGACTCTTCTAGAAGCATGCAGATTTAACTTCTGATCTCACAAAGGTCGTATATTCTGGGATCTTTGCTTTGTGGCCATTCCTTGGTCCATTTGGAAGGAGCATAACAGTCATGACTTAGGAAAAAGGGGGAGGATGCAGTTCAAGGTAGAGTTGGCTCTTGTGCCTCATTGTGAAAGGATGTTGGGGGTTTGAGGAGAGACAAGCTGCAAAGAGGTTGCATTGAGTTTTGGATGACTCTATAACCTCATCCAGTGGCCTTCTCCTCCTAGGGGAGCTCTGAATCTTAGTTCCAAAAAATGTTCAGGGGAAAATCTGGGTCGAGCAGGGGTAGGCGATATCGTCCAAGATGATGCTTGGAGGGTGATGACTAAAACGGTGTGCCAGGTGGGTCTTGTGATTAATTGAGGGTGGGGGTGAGACCTCTGTGGGATTTCAAAGAGCTTCCTGGAGCCCATTCGAGGCCAGTGGTGACTGAGGGAGACTCCATTTTTGTAATTATTTGGGCAAACTACATAGCCCCTATCCTTGAAGACTGACAGACCAGGTTCAGGAGATGACTGGGCATATCCATTTTTTTTTTTCCTTTTCTATTCTATTCTTTTCTTTTCTTTCTTTCTTCCTCATTTTTTTTTTTCCCTTCCCTGCGTAAGGAGAGAAGGGAATTCAGAAACCAGTTCTTTAGCATGGAAGAGTGTTCTCGGGCACTCTTTTGTATGTGGGGAGTCTTTCCTTTTTGTGATATTGTTTTCACCTCCTCGTACGTCATAACAAAGTCTGTCATCTTAAAGAAAGGAAATAGAATTTGAATGCCCATTTACGAATTCATGTGTATTTGAAGGAATAAGCACAGCTTTCCTCACAATCTGTTAACATGATACTCATTACGATTTCCCAAGAATGGGGAAAATGTATTCTGAAATAGGGTTCTGTAAATAGAATTACATAAAGAGAAACATTCTCATGCTAGCACTACAGGTTGCAATACTGTGATTTGCATTTGGCCACATGGACACATCAACCAATCGATCTCGACTGCTCATTTTGTCCATCCCACTCCTTGTAAGACACAGTAAAAATCATGGACCAGATGAACCTATCATTGGCCAGAACATAGCTAAAACTAATAGCAGTAACATCAGGGTGAAATCAAAGAACCGCCAATTTTTAAACTGGGATATACCTTGACAGAAAACTAGAGGAGAGTAGAGAAAAGTGAATAGTTCATTAGAGAAGTAAATATGATGTAAGCAGAACTTAACAACAACACAATCAAATAGAGAAGTTCCCGAAACTAAGTAGCTAAGAAAGAAAAATAAACCATACCTGTGCATTGATACCTTGCTCATTCACATATACTCGACCGTGTATGTCCCGACCCTGATAAAAGCCAAATACCCATAAGAATGTGTAGAATTAGCAGCACGTAGCTTCATAATTTGTTCATGAAATGTTTGCAACGAAAGGTTTACCAACCTCAACCATCATCAACAGATGCAACATGAATGGGCACCCAACAGGTGGGCGCCACCTTTCTGTAGCCCGAACCTTTCATCTGGTGGACCAACATCAAGGAATGGGCCATGCCCTAATATTTCCCACGTCAGATGATTCTAGTCATTAGATGAAAGTAGAGAATTACAATTAATTGTCTGAACTTAAAAGGGGCCCAACCAGGAGGTTAGAATCATCCAATAGGGAAGATTTTTGGGGCATTTCCGAGCCACTATGAGGCCCACCATAGGAACAGTTTCGATCACCAAAAGGTGGACCTTGTCCACAGTTAATTGGGCCAAGCAAATGTTCAATTCTAGCATTGTATATTTCCTCTAAATGAGACATGAAGAGCCATATACATGATCGGCGTCTTTGTACAACATACATGGGTTTTCAAGTCTGACAAATTGACGCAGGGAGGGACGTGATGAGGTCGATCACTGTCTTCCTCAGGTGATATCTACTCCGAATCTACGGATCTCTTTGGACTCCTCATGGAGCTTCCTCGAATCCATGGGGGAAGTAGAAATAATTTCTAATAAATTTGAAATAACTTGATTGATGATAAAAAAATGAAATTACAACCCTTTAAATAATGAGCTAGGACGGAGTTTTAGACTCAAACTCCCTACAAACGTGGCTTACTATAAATAGTAAACTTATTATTTATAGACAACATCCATTCCTACCAGACTTCATTGCTTTCGGCCAAAAATAGTAAGTGTCCAGTTTTGCCCGACAACATTATTCTACTAACGTTTCTAAGCCCTTTTCATATTGGCCACGACTCCTATAACTCAAAGGATCAAAAGTTATACTCGGACTAAAACTTATTATTTATAGTAAAAATGAAATTAAATGGGACTTTTGATCGTCACTCTAATGGAATCTCGCAAATCCAGCGTGGGCAACCCAGCATAGGAGGGTTGGTTGGCTTAAGTAGCTTCTCCTACCCAAAATCATATATAATATGTCGGAAAACTCATCCCGGTTTGCGAGATACGACTGTTTTAAGGTTCTGACTGTCCAGATCATTTCTGCTTCCGATCGGGCCTTCTCTGGTCATCTTTGCCATGAAAGTGTCTGTGACCCACTCTACATCACAAGTGCAACCCATGATTCGGTAACCAAGAACAGCAGTATTTCGCCTCCCACCGTGGACAGACCATGCCCCAAAAGATCCTTGATGGGATAATCTTAACCGTTCCATTTGTGTCCTGCATTTAGACAGTTAGGCGAAATACACCAACAGTCAGCATTCAATTGAAGAAAGGCCCCAAGATTAGCAAAGGGATCTTCCAGTCCGGAAGAGTTTGGATGCATGGTCCATCCATAATGGGCTGCAACAACGGTCTGTGGATTACAGAAGCTCAGGACTCACTTGTCAAAATTGAGATGAACGGAGGTCATGTAGTTTCTCATACATACAGTCATTCTTACAAACACATACGTACTTCAAAAGTATACAAACATTCACAAACTCAATAATAATAATAATAATAATAAATAAAACCCACAAAAATTGAATTACAGCAATAGTAATAGAAAGAGAAAAGGAAACAGATCGACTAAGAAGAACCTGCAAGAAGGAGAGATGCTTTGAAATTTCCTCTTCTGGGTCTTTGATATACACAAAGCGGTAGAAGTTGACAACGACGAAATCCCAATCCGACGCCTTTCCTCCATCGAAATCCGAAGAAAATGAAAACCCACAAGAGAAATCGCATTTCTTCATTTTCTTCTCTTCCACCTTCGATTGCTCGTGAAAGAAGCTCTTGAATCTGACAGTGAGAGGAGAGATTCGTGGGTGAAGAGAAGCTCCATTTCTGAGCTGTGACAAGCCGCTGTCTCTGAGAGAGTACAGAGCTTTGAGAGGGGTGTGCGCACCGAGTAAAACTGTGCCATCCCTCACCCTCGCTATCTTCATCACTGCTAACGTGCGCCTCTTGTTGCCCGCAGCAGCTGATGAAAGGAGTTTTTCTCGTTATCTGAAGTGAAAAAAAAAAAAAAAAACCCAGCAAAGGCCTCACCCTCAATCGGACGCGGATTGCGTACTAACTCAGTTCGCAATAGTGTACTGACGAAACTCTGTGGAGCCATTGTGATGTATGATGTGTCTTATCCATGCCGTCCATCCGTTTTTCCATCTCATCTTAGGCCAATATCCAAAAAATAGAAGATTTCCAAAGATCAAGTGGACCACACCACCTAAAACAGTGGGAATTGAACGCTTACGGTTGAAAATTTCTTAGGGACCATAGAAGTTTTGGATCAAGATGATTTTCTTTTGACCTTCATCCACGTCTGTGTGGCCTTATGGACATGTAGATGACAAACAAACATCGACCTTAGGAAGGTTTCAACAGTGGATTTCATCATCCCACTGTTTCCCATGGTGTGGTCCACTTAAGCTTTTGATATGCTTCGATTTTAGGATCATCTATTAAAATGTTCTTGTAAAACAAATGGACGGTGTGGATAAGACACATACATCATTGTGGCCCCCAAATGTTTACACAATACGCAATCAACCCGGCCCTCAATCCAGTCTAGCGCACCGGTGCACATCGGGTGCTATTGAATAAATGAGTAACTGCACTTCTGCCCCTGGGCGCCATATAGACCTTATGAACAAGATCCCATCCACTCATATAGGTACACATAAATCAGGATAAGTATAAATCTATAAATTAAGGTAGATTACATCTCATGTGTACATATATTTCAATATACATCACTTTCATTGTGCATATTTACACAATGGTTTATACATGTGCGAGAAGTGCACCAAAATTTTTAATTGGAACATCTCATCTTAATGTCTAATATGAATATTCATAAAATAATCATATTTGTACTATAAATTCAAATATCAAAAAATTTATAATATAATTGACTAATAAATGTATACACATGCCTATAATTGTCTAATGTGCTGCACAGAGTCTAAGTTACAATGACTCATGCATCATCCAATGTAATTACGTGTATTTTGATGTAATTTCTCTGGAATCATTATAAAATGCATACATCAAACAACACCAAATGTATTTTGAAAGTGAAGGAGAATTGTCCCCTATAAGATTTCATGATAATTGGAAGCCAAAGCTTGGTGGGCCCCACTATAATATATGTGTTATATCCACTCTATCCATTCATTGGTACATATCATTTTAGGGCATGGATCCAAAAATGAGGTAAATTCAAAGATCAAGTGGACCACACTACATGAAATAATGGAGATTGAATATTAATCATTTAAATGCTCTTCCTATAGTGTTGCTCACTTGAACTTTGGATCTACCTCATTTTTGGAGGCATGCCCTGGAATGATCTGGCCAAATGAATGGACGTCATGGATAAAACATATACACCATGGTGGGACCTATAGAGATCATATTGTTTTCCGCACCTAAAAGTTGCTACTGTCAATGTCTTAACTGCCATGACAAATTCTTATATCATGTAATTAATGCTTAAGAAGGGTAAAATACACCGCAATTCTCGTTAAATACATTTAACCAAACAAGCCCTTCAAATGTTGTAAACGATATCATAGAGCTAGAAAAATTATGAAATTGTATAAGGATATTTCTCAATTAGTTTGTTAATCTAGTGAGATTACTTACGGACTGATTCAAGATATGGAAAAATAGTTATTAGTCAACTTCCCCTAAAGCTTCAAGGAAAACGTTAAATAAAGTTTTGAAGCCTTGAACGATATCTGAAAGGGAGAGATGGAGAGTGACATAAGAAGTAGGATCTTCGACTAGATAGCATTGCATTGAGAATTGATTCGTTAGATTAGTCACCTTTAGCACGAAATGCAGATCCCTTCCGTTCACTTTTTTTTTTTCAAAGAATAGAACCCGGCAACTAATCCGGTATCATTTTCCCCAACTCTTTGATAAATGCAGCTAACTTGCTCGATAATACCCTTGCTTTCACTGGCTTTAAAATCTAAGGGCGTGTTTGGCCGGACCAATTCCATAGGATTAGGTGGGATGGAATGGATTTTAAGGTAATGATGGTGGTGTCAGTGTTTGTCCCTTGATCCCATGGGTTTGGGATAGCCCATGGGATATACAACAGCCCGTTTGGACCGTCCTAAATGGATGGGTTTGCATCTACACTGCTTCTTGTGGTGTGCCCCACTCACTGTTTTACATTTGCCTTAAAACAAATTTATGGCTAAATGTAAGCTGGTGAAAATGATGGATGGAGTGGATATCTTATTGATATCTTAGTGGGCCCCACATAGAGGTGAAAAATCACATCCTGGGATTGGCAGAATCCATGTTAGCTAAAGGGCGGTGTTTACGAGGCAAGGTACATCCCGCCATCCCAAACAGGCGATGGGATGAGATGGCGCAGGATAACCCTCCTAATCTAAGGATAGCACACATCCAGCGCTCGGCCAAACACGCCCTTAGTAAAATGCACCGGTGCCTGCATGTGTGCGGTGTGTAACACTTTTCAACTTGCCCATCAAAGTTCTATTAAAAAACACATAAGAAATAATTGCCCCTACTACTATCACATCACAAGCCTATTGGCTAGGTAGTTTTAGTTAAAGGATGACTAGCCTGTGCAATGTAGAGGTGATGATCTACTATATTTCTAATTTTACCTTATCATTTTCATTAAAGTACATGACTTTAAAAATAACTACCAAAGCCAGGGATATGGCTCACATCATGCAGTGGAAGAACGAACAAAAAGGAAAAGAGAAATAGGGGAGATACAAGGAGGGAAAGGGGGTACAACACATGAACACATGCAAAGAGAGTAAAAGAGGGAGAAACACGGGAAAAGGTGTGGATCTTCTGTTTCCTGGAAACAGAGAGTTGCTGACTCCTCTATTTTCATTGGTCCACCTTATTCTCCTACCACGTAGGTAGTTATTTAAATACATTAAAAAAAAAAATCAGCAAAAATTTCTAACGGAGACCGACGAAGATGGGAGCCTGTCTCACGACTCTTTCTATTTGGATTTTTTATTTTGGGATTTTTGCTGAAATCTTCTTCTACTATCAAATTTTCTGGATTTGATTTTCAAAATCTTTCCTATTTAAAAAATGTTTTCGATCAAAGATTCCATTATAAAAAAAATGCCCATTTTTCTGCAATTAATTCATGGCCCCTCCTTCCTCAATCTCTTTCTATCTCTCTCTCACGACATCTCGAGTGTGTGTACGGTTAATCGCCTCGGAGTTTCGACACGCTAGCCGCCGATAACCGATCTCCATGCGTTAAGACCTATTTCATCAATTCCTCCCTCGATGATTCATGGCATTTTACAGGTATTTTTTTTAAAAAAAAATTATTTCAATAGACGGCATAAATTTCCAATGCATACATCAAAGTGGGCTCCACGGACATGTCTCACTCACATCACAGGGTCTGAGGTCCCAATAAATCCATATCCATGTTATATCCACAACGTCCATCCTTTTTCGGCAATCATTTTAGTGCATGGGCTAAAAAATAAGGTAGATCGAAAGTTTAAGTGGACCACACAACAAAAACAGTTTTGACAATGACATCCACTGTTGAAACTTTCTTAGGATCCACCATGACATTTATTTGTCATCTAACATGTTCTTGGGGTCACACAAGCCTTGGATAAAAGGGAAAACACAGATATAAGCTTGAGCAAAAACTTCTGTCACACCAAAGAAGTTTTCAATGGTAATCCTTATCTTCGATAATAGTAGGAAACTTACTATAAATTTAATTGTATCTCAAAGATTTTTTATCTTATATTATTACTTTGTTTGTTTATCATTATTAATTTGTCCTTAAGCAGGGATATATTCTTATAATTTAATAAGTTCTTCAAGGCATATTATGCTTAACATGATGAGTTATTTCTCCTTATATTTCTGAAACTTTTTATCAAATTTTAAAATGAGATATAAAATTATGTATGACCTTAATCATTATTATTTTTTATAATTGCAAGATGAGTCATTTCAATCACAAAATTATGATTACAACACCAGATGTAATTCGTCAAAATTTTTTGATTTTATCAATTAAATTAATTTAAAATATAAATATAAAAAAGCAATATCAACCACTCCTTTTAAAGAATTTATGCGTTTTCCAAGGTCAGCAGTTCAACGCACATTTTTAAATACTATTCTACGTAGATAGGATAATGAAAGCAAAAATTTCATTATTGGAAGAAATATACTATTTATTAAACCTCGAGACATTGCTTTAATATTAGGGTTGAGTATGAATGAAGAATCTATAGATATGAAGAAGAAATTAGATGATTGCGATGAAAATCTAAAAGACATATATTTTCTAAATGCTCTTATATTGAACAATTTGATTGATGAGAATATTAAGAGGTTGATGGAAGAAACTTTAGATGATTGTTTAGCCGATTTTACCAAACTCTTCCTTTTGTATATATTTAACACAATTTTATTTCCAACTTCAAATCATGTCACACCTAAGTTCTTGTTGCATTATGTGAATGACCTGTAAAAGTTGTATAATTATGAATGAGCGACTGCCATTTATGAGTTTTTGGTTAGAAGTATTTCTAAATATGTGAAGGAAAAGAAGAGTTATATGAACGGATGTATCATAATACTAGAAGTAAGTAAACAACAATTTATATTAATTTATTATATGCCTTTTTTATCGTTCTTATGATTTTTTTCTTATCGTTCTTATATGCTTTCTCATATGAATTTATTTTACGTATAACCATGGTTATAAGAGTACATCATTCACCAGCCAATATTAACAACAAAAACGGTATATCCACGTTTATTGAGATGGGTAGGAGGTAGTTACCAACATGCTGACACACATGGGAAGAATATAGATAATCTCATATCAGGTAATCAATTATTTAACTCAATTAAGATTTTAAAATTAATAATTAATTCGTTCAAAGAAAGTATATACATTTTTTATTTATATCCATCAGGTTATTTAAGAAATAAAACCTACGTATAAAGAGAGAAATCTACTACTTCCTCTTATAAGTGATTCGTGTTTCTTTTTTACTTGATATGCAATCAATACTGATTACACGTTAAAATATATTTATATTTTTATTGGCATACAAGATATATCAAACACTACGGAAGAAATATGCCAACATTTAGAACCTAAATTACTCAACAAGTTAGAGAAAATTGTAACTGTTCCCCACTTAACAATTATTTTATATATGCATATATTTTTTTAATCATTTTATCTTGAAATACGAATTCCTTATTTTCTTTGTTGTGATTTGCATATAGGCATCAAATATCACCCAAGAAACGTGTCGGCATTTGGAACATATATTTTTACAAAATAAAGAGAAAATTGTAATTATTCTGCACACGACAATTATTTTTTTTTTGTGTATATTTTATTTATCACAATGCGTTAGAATACCAATTACATTTTCTTGATTCTTATGATTTTATACATGAGATATCAAGTGCAGTAGAAGAAATGTGCTGACAATTTGAACATAAATTTTTAAACATTATAGAGAAGTTAAATATACATGTAATCATAATAAACTTTTTTCATATGTATGTATTTTTCATTTATAATAATTATATATGCTTTTATCTAAATAAGATATTATTTATGCTATTTTTTATTATATAGAATAAGAAAAATGAAGATAATAGTGAGTACAGAGAATTACTGATGGAAAATAAAAAGTTAAGAGATAAGATAATTGATAAAGAAATAATCATAAAACGGTTATCTGATGAAGTGAAAGAATTAAAGAGAAACTATGATTGGGAAGCTACATCATGTGAGATAATCAAGGACGTGCAAGTAAATTCTGATATACCACAAGTTTCTACTCATGTTCATGCGAATACCAAGACAAAAGAGACTTTTGTTGCAAATCAATTTTTAGTGAAGCATGTCAAAGTGTAGGGCAGGAAGGGAGTTCCTTTAAAAGTCTTACAATCTTCATACACTGAACTTTTATATAAAATCAAAGGTAAAAGTGTATGTGAAACTCCTGAAAACCAATCACGTATGTAAAAGAATGATGAGTATATGTTGTCCCAAGAAGAGGTGAATGCAATTACAACTCTTAAAGCTCAAAATAAATTCAAGTAAGATGTTTTAAGTAGTTAATTTATAATCCACCTACTTATTATTATTTTTTTAATCTTTTTATACTAATACTATAATATATGTCCTTAGTGATGAATTATTTGGCCCACTTTTATGTCGAAAGGAGATCCTTAAAGTCATTGTTGAATCTAATGAAATGGGTTGATGATCCGAAGAAAATCCGAAGAAAATGAAAACCCACAAGAGAAATCGCATTTCTTCATTTTCTTCTCTTCCACTTTCGATTGCTCGTGAAAGAAGCTCTTGAATCTGACAGTGAGAGGAGAGATTCGTGGGTGAAGAGAAGCTCCATTTCTGAGCTGTGAGAAGCCGCTGTCTCTGAGAGAGTACAGAGCTTTGAGAGGGGTGTGCGCACCGAGTAAAACTGTGCCATCCCTCACCCTCGCTATCTTCATCACTGCTAACGTGCGCCTCTTGTTGCCTGCAGCAGCTGATGAAACGAGTTTTTCTCGTTATCTGAAGTGGAAAAAAAAAAAAACCCAGCAAAGGCCTCACCCTCAATCGGACGCGGATTGCGTACTAACTCAGTTCGCAATAGTGTACTGACGAAACTCTGTGGAGCCATTGTGATGTATGATGTGTCTTATCCAGGCCGTCCATCCGTTTTTCCATCTCATCTTAGGCCAATATCCAAAAAATAGAAGATTTCCAAAGATCAAGTGGACCACACCACCTAAAACAGTGGGAATTGAACGCTTACGGTTGAAAATTTCTTAGGGACCATAGAAGTTTTGGATCAAGATGATTTTCTTTTAACCTTCATCCACGTCTGTGTGGCCTTATGGACATGTAGATGACAAACAAACATCACTGTAGACCTTAGGAAGGTTTCAACGGTGGATTTCATCATCCCACTGTTTCCCATGGTGTGGTCCACTTGAGCTTTTGATATGCTTCGATTTTAGGATCTTCTATTAAAATGTTCTTGTAAAACAAATGGACGGTGTGGATAAGACACATACATCATTGTGGCCCCCAAATGTTTACACAATACGCAATCAGCCCGGCCCTCAATCCAGTCTAGCGCACCGGTGCACATCGGGTGCTATTGAATAAATGAGTAACTGCACTTCTGGCCCCTGGGCGCCATATAGACCTTATGAACAAGATCCCATCCACTCATATAGGTACACATAAATCAGGATAAGTACAAATCTATAAATTAAGGTAGATTACATCTCATGTGTACATATATTTCAATTTACATCACTTTTATTGTGCATATTTACACAATGGTTTATACATGTGCGAGAAGTGCACCAAAATTTTTAATTGGAACATCTCATCTTAATGTCTAATATGAATATTCATAAAATAATCATATTTGTACTATAAATTCAAATATCAAAAAATTTATAATATAATTGACTAATAAATGTATACACATGCCTATAATTGTCTAATGTGCTGCACAGAGTCTAAGTTACAATGACTCATGCATCATCCAACGTAATTATGTATATTTTGATGTAATTTTTCTGGAATCATTATAAAATGCATACATCAAATAACACCAAATGTATTTTGAAAGTGAAGGAGAATTGTCCCCTATAAGATTTCATGATAATTGGAAGCCAAAGCTTGGTGGGCCCCACTATAATATATGTGTTATATCCACTCTATCCATTCATTGGTACATATCATTTTAGGGCATGGATCCAAAAACGAGGTAAATTCAAAGATCAAGTGGACCACACTACATGAAATAATGGAGATTGAATGTTAATCATTTAAATGTTCTACCTATAGTGTTGCTCACTTGAGCTTTGGATCTACCTCATTTTTTGGAGGCATGCCCTGGAATGATCTGGCCAAATGAATGGACGTCATGGATAAAACATATACACCATGGTGGGACCTATAGAGTTCAAAGTTGCTACTGTCAATGTCTTAACTGCCATGACAAATTCTTATATCATGTAATTAATGCTTAAGAAGGGTAAAATACACCGCAATTCTCGTTAAATACATTTAACCAAACAAGCCCTTCAAATGTTGTAAACGACATCATAGAGCTAAAAAAATTATGAAATGGTATAAGGATATTTCTCAATTAGTTTGTTAATCTAGTGAGACTACTTACGGATTGATTCAAGATATGGAAAAATAGTTATTAGTCAACTTCCCCTAAAGCTTCAAGGAAAACATTAAATAAAGTTTTGAAGCCTTGAACGATATCTGAAAGGGAGAGATGGAGGGTGACATAAGAAGTAGGATCTTCGACTAGATAGCATTGCATTGAGAATTGACTCGTTAGATTAATCACCTTTAGCACGAAATGCAGATCCCTTCCGTTCACTTTTTTTTTTCAAAGAATAGAACCCGGCAGCTAATCCGGTATCATTTTCCCCAACTCTTTGATAAATGCAGCTAACTTGCTCGATAATACCCTTGCTTTCACTGGCTTTAAAATCTAAGGGCGTGTTTGGCCGGACCAATTCCATGGGATTAGGTGGGATGGAATGGATTTTAAGGTAATGATGGTGGTGTCGGTGTTTGTCCCTTGATCCCATGGGTTTGGGATAGCCCATGGGATATACAACAGCCCGTTTGGACCGTCCCAAATGGATGGGTTTGCATCTACACTGCTTCTTGTGGTGTGCCCCACTCACTGTTTTATATTTGCCTTAAAACAGATTTATGGCTAAATGTAAGCTGGTGAAAATGATGGACGGAGTGGATATCTTATTGATATCTTAGTGGGCCCCACATAGAGGTGAAAAATCACATCCTGGGATTGGCAAAATCCATGTTAGCTAAAGGGCAGTGTTTACGAGGCAAGGTACATCCCGCCATCCCAAACAGGCGATGGGTTGAGATGGTGCAGGATAACCCTCCTAATCTAAGGATAGCACACATCCAGCGCTCGGCCAAACACGCCCTTAATAAAATGCATCGGTGCCTGCATGTGTGCGGTGTGTAACACTTTTCAACTTGCCCATCAAAGTTCTATTAAAAAACACATAGGAAATAATTGCCCCTACTACTATCACATCACAAGCCTATTGGCTAGGTAGTTTTAGTTAAAGGATGACTAGCCTGTGCAATGTAGAGGTGATGATCTACTATATTTCTAATTTTACCTTATCATTTTCATTAAAGTACATGACTTTAAAAATAACTACCAAAGCCAGGCATATGGCTCACGTCATGCAGTGGAAGAACGAACAAAAAGGAAAAGAGAAATAGGGGAGATACAAGGAGGGAAAGGGGGTACAACACATGAACACATGCAAAGAGAGTAAAAGAGGGAGAAACACGGGAAAAGGTGTGGATCTTCTGTTTCCTGGAAACAGAGAGTTGCTGACTCCTCTATTTTCGTTGGTCCACCTTATTCTCCTACCACGTAGGTAGTTATTTAAATACATTTTAAAAAAAAAATCAGCAAAAATTTCTAACGGAGACCGACGAAGATGGGAGCCTGTTTCACGACTCTTTCTATTTGGATTTTTTATTTTGGGATTTTTGCTGAAATCTTCTTCTACTATCAAATTTTCTCGATTTGATTTTCAAAATCTTTCCTATTTAAAAAATGTTTTCGATCAAAGATTCCATTAGAAAAAAAAAATGCCCATTTTTCTGCAATTGATTCATGGCCCCTCCTTCCTCAATCTCTTTCTATCTCTCTCTCACGACATCTCAAGTGTGTGTACGGTTAATCGCCTCGGAGTTTCGACACGCTAGCCACCGATAACCGATCTCCATGCTTTGAGACCTATTTCATCAATTCCTCCCTCGATGATTCATGGCATTTTACAGGTATTTTTTTTTATTTTTTAAATTATTTCAATAGACGGCATAAATTTCCAATGCATACATCAAAGTGGGCTCCACGGACATGTCTCACTCACATCACAGGGTCTGAGGTCCCAATAAATCCATATCCATGTTATATCCACAACGTCCATCCTTTTTCAGCAATCATTTTAGTGCATGGGCTAAAAAATAAGGTAGATCGAAAGCTTAAGTGGACCACACAACAAAAACAGTTTTGACAATGACATCCACTGTTGAAACTTTCTTAGGATCCACCATGACATTTATTTGTCATCTAATATGTTCTTGGGGTCACACAAGCCTTGGATAAAAGAAAAAACACAGATATAAGCTTGAGCAAAAACTTCTGTCACACTAAAGAAGTTTTCAATGGTAATCCTTATCTTCGATAATAGTATGAAACTTACTATAAATTTAATTGTATCTCAAAGATTTTTTTATCTTATATTATTACTTTATTTGTTTATCATTATTAATTTGTCCTTAAGCAGGGATATATTCTTTTAATTTAATAAGTTCTTCAAGGCATATTATGTTTAACATGATGAGTTATTTCTCCTTATATTTCTGAAACTTTTTATCAAATTTTAAAATGAGATATAAAATTATGTATGACCTTAATTATTATTATTTTTTATAATTGTAAGATGAGTCATTTCAATTACAAAATTATGATTACAACACCAGATGTAATTCGTCAAAATTTTTTGATTTTATCAATTAAATTAATTTAAAATATAAATATAAAAAAGCAATATCAATCACTCCTTTTAAGGAATTTATGCGTTTTCCAAGGTCAGCAGTTCAACGCACATTTTTAAATACTATTCTACGTAGATAGGATAATGAAAGCAAAAATTTCATTATTGGAAGAAATATACTATTTATTAAACCTCGAGACATTGCTTTAATATTAGGGTTGAGTATAAATGAAGAATCTATAGATATGAAGAAGAAATTAGATGATTGCGATGAAAATGTAAAAGACATATATTTTCCAAATGCTCTTATATTGAGCAATTTGATTGATGAGAATATTAAGAGGTTGATGGAAAAAAACTTTAGATGATTGTTTAGCCGATTTTACCAAACTCTTTCTTTTGTATATATTTAACACAATTTTATTTCCAACTTCAAATCATGTCACACCTAAGTTCTTGTTGCATTATGTGAATGACCTGTAAAAGTTGTATAATTATGAATGAGCGACTGCCATTTATGAGTTTTTGGTTAGAAGTATTTCTAAATATGTGAAGGAAAAGAAGAGTTATATGAACGGATGTGTCATAATACTAGAAGTAAGTAAACAACAATTTATATTAATTTATTATATGTCTTTCTTATCGTTCTTATGATTTTTTTCTTATCGTTCTTATATGTATTTCTCATATGAATTTATTTTACGTATAACCATGGTTATGAGAGTACATCATTCACCAGCCAATATTAACAACAAAAACGGTATATCCACGTTTATTGAGATGGGTAGGAGGTAGTTACCAACATGCTGACACACATAGGAAGAATATAGATAATCTCATATCAGGTAATCAATTATTTAACTCAATTAAGATTTTAAAATTAATAATTAATTCGTTCAAAGAAAGTATATACATTTTTATATTTATATCCATCAGGTTATTTAAGAAATAAAACCTACGTATAAAGAGAGAAATCTACTACTTCCTCTTATAAGTGATTCGTGTTTCTTTTTTGTACTTGATATGCAATCAATACTGATTACACGTTAAAATATATTTATATTTTTATTGGCATACAAGATATATCAAACACTACGGAAGAAATATGCCAACATTTAGGACCTAAATTACTCAACAAGTTAGAGAAAATTGTAACTGTTCCCCACTTAACAATTATTTTATATATGCATATATATTTTTAATCATTTTATCTTGAAATACGAATTCCTTATTTTCTTTGTTGTGATTTGCATATAGGCATCAAATATTACCCAAGAAACGTGTCGGCGTTTGGAACATATATTTTTACAAAATAAAGAGAAAATTATAATTATTCTGCACACGACAATTATTTTTTGTTTATGTATATTTTATTTATCACAATGCGTTAGAATACCAATTACATTTTATTGATTCTTATGATTTTATACATGAGATATCAAGTGCAGTAGAAGAAATGTGCTGACAATTTGAACATAAATTTTTAAACATTATAGAGAAGTTAAATATACATGTAATCATAATAAACTTTTTTCATATGTATGTATTTTTCATTTATAATAATTATATATGCTTTTATCTAAATAAGATATTATTTATGCTATTTTTTATTATATAGAATAAGAAAAATGAAGATAATAGTGAGTACAGAGAATTACTGATGGAAAATAAAAAGTTAAGAGATAAGATAATTGATAAAGAAATAATCATAAAACGGTTATCTGATGAAGTGAAAGAATTAAAGAGAAACTACGATTGGGAAGCTACATCATGTGAGATAATCAAGAACATGCAAGTAAATTCTGATATACCACAAGTTTCTACTCATGTTCATGCGAATACCAAGACAAAAGAGACTTTTGTTGCAAATCAAGTCTTTAGTGAAGCATGTCAAAGTGTAGGGCAGGAAGGGAGTTCCTTTAAAAGTCTTACAATCTTCATACACTGAACTTTTATATAAAATCAAAGGTAAAAGTGTATGTGAAACTCCTGAAAACCAATCACGTATGTAAATGAATGATGAGTATATGTTGTCTCAAGAAGAGGTGAATGCAATTACAACTTTTAAAGCTCAAAATAAATTCAAGTAAGATGTTTTAAGTAGTTAATTTATAATCCACCCACTTATTATTATTTTTTTAATCTTTTTATACTAATACTATAATATATGTCCTTAGTGATGAATTATTTGGCCCACTTTTATGTCGAAAGGAGATCCTTAAAGTCATTGTTGAATCTAATGAAATGGGTTGATGATGAGGTATGATTTAAATATTATGTTATGATGAGGTATGATCCATCATTCATGGATATGACTTAATTGATTGATATGGTAAATTTGACGCAGGTTATATTCAAGTACGATGAATTGTTGGCTATTTGAGAAAATAGAGGTGAGTATAATTTGTTAAAATATTACTACTTCAACATATGGTTTCATGTAAGTTTTCTCATTTATATGTATAATAAATTATCTTAAAAGTAATGTGTTTAAAGCATGCTAATTTCATTTTAATTGAATCATTTCAGAAATATATGTGTAAAACGAGAATTATTATGAAAGAAGATAAGAAAATTGAATAGATAAATCCTAATGGTAATGATGAACAAATTGAATGTTATAAGAAAGATTCTTTACGAGCTAAAGAGTAAAGAAAAACTTATGATCCCACTGCATGAAATGTCCCATTAGTACTTGCTTGTCATTGGCTTAAAGAGTAAAATATTTTCAATTTACAACTCTCTCAAAAGTAACCAAACATTTACCTACATCAATGGAAAAAAAAAATCAACTAAAAAATATGATCGTGAAAGTATTTAATAGTTCTTCATTGTAAATGCAGGCTTCACGTTTGAAAATTCATTTATTAAAAAATAGTAAAATATATTGCGTTGGATTTACTATCTCTATAGACCAATAATGCCCCTAACAACCAAATTCGTAAGTCCTTTTTCATTTATAATATGAATTTACTCTTATTTAATAATATTTCCTTGTCTCTATTTGGTATTAGCAGGGTTGATTGTGGTGTCTACTTAATGAAATTTATGGAATGCATTTATCGTGGAGATATATTTGATTTCAAATTGGTATTTTTTTTTAAAGACATAATTTATGAAATATACGTATGATCTACTTTCATCATTAGGGATCGATGAATTTTGAATGAAAAAAGTTGGTTGCACAACTAATGTTAGGCAAAATTATTACATCACAGTAAGGTGAAATGTAAAGGTATATCTGCAGACGTTTCTGTTTTTTTAAGGAAATTAGAATTTGATTATTTTCATTTTATTATTAGATTTACAATGATTACAATTCATTTTGATAATACATCCAAAGTAGCCCTAAGACACCTACTGGTCTCATGCTTTATTTGATTATTGCAGCTGCCCTTATGTCTGCAATCTACGAGGATAACAAGGATCTAGATGGCTTTCTATACATGACTTTCAGTGTCGATAACACGTTCAGGGCCTTCTTTGTCAAGCATTAAAACCCATGTAAATAAGAATATGAATTAGTATGTGTCCATTCTCTTCAATCTCTTAAGTATAAGATTTTCAATGATACTTGAATTACTTATTCTTTTTCTTCTTCTTCTTATTTTAATTGATCTCCATATCTTTTATTGATATTTTAAAACCACTATTGTAATGTCAGTATGTAGAGAACAATTTGAATGTTAATAGATTTTAGTTTGGATTCTATGCTGGGAGGATATTAATTTTCCTGTGTTTTTGCATCCCTTCTAGTTTGGTACCAAAGTAGCAAATATGTTCACGATTGGTTTTGGGTAGGTTTGTGTTGGTTTTTGTTAGTATAGATTGAATTTTCTATATTTACTCAATTTTCATGGATTTTGTATTTCTTGTTGCGATTCTGTAACAATATATGGCGATTTTTTGTATATGAGTATATTTAATGAATTTGATTAGAAGTTGATTCCAAGATTTTATTTGAATTGTGTGGGTTTCTTCGGGATCCGAAAATGTGTTTGTTTTGATACAACTGATCTTATGGGTTTCTGTTTTTGATAATGGGGAACAGATGATGATATATGAATATGTTCCAAATGGAACACTAGGAGAGCTTGTCTGGTAAGTTCTCAAACCCCATTTCAGTGATAAGTGTAATCTTTGGTGCTCTATGGATCATACTCGCGAAGCATGTTTTGTTTTTCCCCAATATTCTAGTAGAGGAAGCAACATTGAAGGGGTTATTTAAGTTTTGGCCCAATAAAGATGAAGAAGAATGACCCAAGTGGACGACAAGACTTACTTACACTATTGTAGTTGTTTCAGTCGTATTGTTGTTTCATCATTATGCACTAGATGAGGCTGCTCAAGCCAGGTAAGTATTAAAGTTTCTCATATAAATCAAACCTACATTTCTTGTATATGAATCCTTTGAAGAGACAACGAACATTTTAGAGGTGTTTTTTATCTTAAAAACATTTTTTAGTATTTCGAATGAATTGTTTTCCTTCTCAAAAATAAAAAAGAAAAAGAAAAAGAAAGATAAAAAAAAATAAAAAGAAAAAAGAAAGAAAGAAAAACTCGGTAGATCATCACAGTTTTTTTTAAAAAATGCACCACATATAGCTTCAAAATGTTTGATAATGTTTGCATAAAGAATATAACATGTGATGCTTATATTTCAATAGTTTATTAATGAGCAGTTGTTGATGCACATCTCCACGTGCTAATGTAGAGCACATTTGCAAGGTTCAATCCGTTCATCAAGAGTACATATGGTGTAATCATAATTTTGTGATTGAAATGACTCACCATGTTAAGCACAATATGCCTTGAAGAACTTGTTAAATTAAAAGGATAGACCATTGCTTAAGGACAAATTAACAATGATAAACAAACAAAGTAATAATATAAGATAAAAAAAATCTTTGAGATATAGTTAAATTTATAGTAAGTTTCTTACTATTATCGAAGATAAAGATCATAATTGAAAGCTTCTTTGGTGTGACATAAGTTTTTTATCAAGCTTATATCTATACTTCCCCCTTTATCCAGGCTTGTGTGATCCCAAAAACATGTTAGATGACAAATAAATGTCATGGTGGATCCTAAGAAAGTTTCAAAAGTGGACGTCATTGTCAAAACTGTTTTTGTTGTGTGGTTTACTTAAGCTTTCGATTTGCCTTATTTTTTAGCCCATGCACTAAAATGATCACCGAAAAAAAATAGACGTTGTGGAGATAACATGGATATGGATTTATTGGGACCCCAGAATCTGTGATGTGAGTGAGACGTGTCCGTGGAGCCCACTTTGATGTATGCATTGAAAATTTATGTCGTCTATTGAAATAATCTAAAAATAATAAAAAAAAAAATACCTGTAAAATGTCATGAATCGTCGAAGGAGGACTGGATGAAATAGGCTTCAATGCATGGAGATCGGCGACCAGCATGTTGAAACTTCGAGATGATTAACCATACACACACTTGAGATGACATGAGAGAAAGATTGAGGAAGGAGGGGTCATGAATCAATTGCAGAAAAATGAGAGTTTTTTTTTTTTTTTTTTCTAATGGAAGCTTTGATCGAAAACATTTCTTAAATAAGAAAGATTTTGAAAATCATATCGAGAAAATTTGATAGAAGAAGAAGATTTCAGAAAATTCAAAAATAGAAAACCCAAAAAGAAAGAGCCGTGAGAGAAGTTGCCGTATCCTTCGGTCTCCATTAGAAATTTTTACTAGATTTTTTTTTTATGTATTTAAATAACTGTCTACGTAGTAGGAGAATGAGATGGACCAATGAAAATGAGGGAGTCAGCGACTCTTTATTTCTAGGAAATAGAGGATCCACATTCCACTAGAAAATGTTAGGGAATGAGATAAATTAGGAAGAAATTAAAGAGAAATGAAGTGATTGCCAGTAAAATCAAAGCCATTTATTGATTTTGTGTAGGTGAATCAAAACCATACGTTAGTAAGCAACCACTTTTTAAAGCCCCCAACTTTATTTAAAATGTCTTCCCATATCCTTTTAGTATTAAATGCGCGTGCTATCATAAAATTATTTGCCAGGGCAAAAGTGTCCCCGAATCATAGCATTATATATAGTGTAGATATGGGCCACAATGCGGAATTATTTGCTTGAATCCTGGCCATTAAGATCCTTCATATTCCTAATACTACTTTGGTGGATCTAATGACGCGGGACCCACTTATGTTTCAAGGGTCTCTTATAGCCTAATTCCCCATCTTTTCCACCTACAACCTTATGGCTTAGTGGTAGACTTACAAGAGTTTTAACATGAGGTCATGGGTACAGGAGTGAGAAATTCTTCTTTTTAATCTGTCTATTTTCTATGCTTTAAAAATGCACGTTTGTGATTATCCAATCATATTTTTTAATGTGAATCTACACCAAGCTCTTTCCGCCCAACGGTTTCTGTTGATCATTAATGAGTTTGTTTGGGGCCCACCTTTAGCCTATTTAGTTTATGGAAAAGAAAACAAAAATAGAAAAGTTCTTTCATTAATAGGGCAATAGGAAAGCATGAACTAATTCTACAAAGTAATCATTTTAAAACTTTTTTATAATTAAGATATTATAATATTAAAAGCTAAATCATTATGATAAAAGCATGAGATTTATACTTACTACTCAAACCAGACTTTTCAAAATGAAATTGATGAGAATTCATGTTTCAACGAGACTTCTGAAAAAAATGATTTGGTAATGATCCAAACATATGTTAGGGTATGGTTTTGATAGGATATTATGCATAATTGGAATTAATTACGGTATCCCTATCCAAACAGATTTGGTAATTGATGAGAATTCATGTTTCAACGAGACTTCTGAAAATAATGATTTGGTAATGATCCAAACATATGTTAGGGTATGGTTTTGATAGGATATTATGCATAATTGGAATTAATTACGGTATCCCTATCCAAACAGATTGTGGATTAGGTAGGAGTAGGTGAGATGGAATTGCATTTAGTCCAATGTAAATTGGATCAGGTGTTTAGAAACAATGGGAAAGAGACTAATCAAGGTATTATATCATCTAGTCCCAATAGAAGATTTGATGAGATTTTGAAATCCTTTCCATTTATGGGCCCATGTTGATACATGTGTTTTATTAACACCATTCATCCATACGCGCATGTTGAGCGGCCCAGATTTCCTTTGCTGATGACGTCTGTTGGTACAGATCGTACAGGCGGTTGGAGAGTGCGTTCAGAATGTGTCCTCGACACAAGAGTTCGTCTTTAGCTCGTTTGGTGCGGACCGCCATCTGTTTAAGTGTGTATTTGTCGGATGCTTCAAGTAGTGCTTGCAGATTTGAATCTAATATGTAGTAGATCTTCAGCACCGTCAGAAGAAATTTGAGTTTGTCTTGCCATCTCGTAAAATTGGTTCCATCGAACAATAAAAGAAAAATCCCAAAAGAGAAAAGAGAAGAGAATTTGTGATTTAGACCACTACACTGGTCAGTTCCTCAGCCATTGGTTCAGTTGAACCGTTCTAGACCACACCGTTGGTCTGTTCTTCAAGCGTGGTTCTGATCAACCTTGCTATATTGCTTATTTTTTTAGGTCTATAGGAGAGGAGAGGCTTTGATTCGTATTGGTATTGCTGGAGTGTAGTTAGATGGTTTGGAAACCCATTCAGGCCTTGTTTATATAGGCTGTGGTAGCTGGGGGTTATGGTCCAGGGAAAAAATTTCATGACCATTTTCTAGCTGTTGAAGAAAACTAGCCGTTTTCTGATTGTTGTGCATGGGCCATTAAGCTGCTGCGTGCTGACTGTTGTGAGACAGTAGCTAGCCGTTTTCTACTTATTGGGCTAGTCATGCAGCAGTTACAGTTGGACCCTAAAGTGTAAAGTGCGCTTCTACAGTCACACTACCTCACATGCCCACGCCCTCGCATAAAGCCCGTGACCGAGACCGTGCCCGAGCGCGCGGGTGTTCCAGTCTATAACACGTAAGTTCCATTCTCCTTTGGACCATCTGGGTAAGTATTATAATACTCCACACTCTTTATATAAACTACAAAAATTCCTCATCTTTTTCCAATGTGGGACTATTCCCAAAATCCACAAAAAAGTGTTTTTCGAACACTATTTATATATTATATATATTATTTTTTATTTTAAAATATATTTATAAAATCAATATTTTATAACAGCCCATGTGCCTTTACACATGACAATTGAGTTGCATACGTAGTGACCAGCATTAATTATGAAATCTGATCGTTGATTATAAATCCATAGTAGGTTTCATCTAATACTGTGTATTTGGATCCAACAAGATATCACGTCATTAGGATACATATAATCATTTTGTAATAATGATATTAATTCCACGTAATGCAATTCAATACCATTAATCCTACATTCCAAACTAGCCCTTGTTTCTAATTCTAACAAATGGGAATAATATCTTAGACAATCCATACCATTGATCAATTATTTTCAACCGCTGATGGACTATCCCTTAAGCTTACCCTGCTAAAGCAATCACAACATTCTATTTATGAGCTACAGGTAGATTGTTGAGAGAAGAAACATTACAACGGTCCATATTCAACGTATAATTTTCTGGTATTAGTCTCTTTGATCTTTCAGTCTAATAATATTATTTTTTTACTCATGCTCAATCCATGACATAAATCAAGATTTGAATGGTCTGGATTACCAAACCGTGGGCTCCACTTATCAGGATTAAGTACTTGCGTTTTACAATGGAAAGATGATACGCACCCTATGGGTTTTATCCACGCCGTCCATCCGTTTTATCAGATCATCTAAAAAATAGGCAGGTCCAATGCTCAAGTGGACCGCACCACAGGAAGCAGCGGCCATAATGAAACTCACCGTTGAAACCTTCATAGGGGCCACAGTGATGTTTATATTCCATCCAACCTGTTCATAAGGTCATACAGCCTGGATGAAGGGAAAACACAAATTTAAGATTCATCCAAAACTTCTGCCGTTCACAAGAAGTTTTTAATGGTGAGAGTTCAATCCCCCCTGTGTCGTTCACTTGAGCCTTGGATCTGCCTCATTTTTGGTTTTATACACTTAAAATCATCTGGAAAAATGGATGAACGGCGTAGATAAAACCAAAACATCACGTTGGGCCCCACAGAGACCTGCCTGTACGGATTATCGTGCAGGCGGGGGTAGGACGCAATCCGCTTCCATATCTATGCCTCTTTAAATAACCCGCCCGTTTTTTAAAAAGTCCCAACTCCCAACGGCTAATGATCTCTCCCTTCACCAGACATTTCAAATCGAACAAGAGAACGCTCTCCCTCTTACAACAATGCCATCTAACCATGATCCAAATCAAGCAAATCCAAGCCCACCTCGTTGTCTCCGGGACCCTCTCCGATCCGTTCGCGGCTGGGAAGATCATCGCCTTTTGTGCAATCTCCGACCGTGGCGATCTCGATTACGCCCACCTCATCTTTCGCCATCTCCCCCACCCAAGCACCTTCATTTGGAACACCATGATAAGGGCTTTTGCTGAAAAAAATCAACCCATTCGAGCCCTCTCCGTCTACAAACAAATGCTCGAATCGGGCCTCTTGCCCAACAATTACACCTTCTCTTTCAACCTTAGAGCTTGTATTGATCTTTCCGCCTATTTGGACGGGCAGAAATTCCATTCCCAGATCATAAGGCTTGGATGGGAATCATACGATTTCGTCCTGAATGGTTTGATTCAGATGTATGTGAATTGTAATTGCATCTCTTCAGCTCGCAACTTGTTCGACAACAGCTTGAATAGGGATGTGGTCTCTTGGACTGCAATGCTCAATGGGTATGCAAAACTGGGGCAAGTCGGTACTGCCCGTCAGCTGTTCGATCAAATGCCTGAAAGAAATGCGGTTTCTTGGAGTGCCATGATTACTAGTTATGCACAAGTGGGCATGTTCAAAGAAGCTCTGGAGCTTTTCAATGCGATGCAGCTTGCCGGATGTCAGCCTAATCATGCTGGGATTGTTGGGGTGCTCTCTGCTTGTGCTTTTCTTGGGGCCTTGGACCAAGGAAGATGGATTCATGCTTACGTGGATAGAAATAGGGTTGAATTGGATCGAGTTTTAGGAACTGCACTTATAGACATGTATGCAAAATGCGGGTGTATAAAAACTGCTTGGCAAGTGTTTGATGAGATGCCTGACAGAGATGTTTTTGCGTGGACTTCTATGATTTCTGGTCTAGCGAATCATGGGCACAGCAAAAGTGCAATTGAGTTGTTTGTGAAGATGCAAAATGAAGGAATTAAGCCAAACGAAGTCACGCTGATATGTGTCCTTAGCGCCTGCAGTCGAATGGGTTTGGTGGAAGACGGGCGGCGATTCTTTGAAAGCATGAACAAGGTCTACGGGATCAAGCCTGGCGTCGAACATTACGGTTGCTTAGTCGACCTGTTTGGCCGTGCAGGGATGCTTGAAGAGGCAAAGAGAGTGGTGTGTGAGATGCCCATGGAGCCTGACTCATACGTCTTGGGGGCACTGCTCAATGCTTGTAGAGTGCACGGTGAGGTTGACCTGGGTGAGAAAACAGTGGAGAACTTGGTGGGCCTGAGGCTTGATCATGGTGGGGTCCATGTGCTCCTTTCAAACATGTACGCCTCAGCTAAAAGATGGGAAGATGTGGCGAAAGTGAGGAAGGGAATGGAAGAGAAGAAGGTGAAGAAGGTGCCTGGGTGTAGTTTGATTGAGGTGGATGGTGTTGTTATTGAGTTTGTTGCTGGGGACATGTCTCATTTTCTGATGGAGAAGATGATGCTGTTATTGCTTGGAATGGACAAGCAATTGAAGTCTATTGGATGTGATTTAGATACATTTGAATTTAGTGTCAGTCTATAGAGAGGTGGGATAAGAACCATAGACTTTGGGACCAAAAGAGATCCAGCAATTGAATCCTGAACGTTCATTGGAATGAACAACACATCTCTCGTTTCAATACAAAACACATGCTTCAATCTTTTTCCTTTTCTTTTTCTACATTTATTCATTTTGATAAGGTTCGGACATTTTGTATGGGTGTTAATCAAAGACCCTCAAATATGGGACTGACATTCTTTAAAATCATGTGGCTGGTGTTCAAAGACAACGATAGGTTCAAGAAAATACTGGAAGCTTCTAGCGCATGCATGTCCACTGTTTTACCCGACCAATTTCGGGAGCGTAGAATTTTAAATATTCAAAGGACATGGAAGTCACACACACACACACACACACACACACACACATATATATATATATATATAAGTAACGATGACTAACTTGGGTGTTTGCTCTGAGTAAACATGTTGGCCGGTACAATTTTTGAAAAGTGTCACTTAAATGTTACGGCTACACCATGATGTTCCATTCATTTTGTCAGATGATTTCAGGGCATGAGTCAAAATATGAGGTGGTCTTACTTATGATTTGGATCTGCCTTATTGTTGGGCTTAAATACTTAAAATGATCTTAAAAACTGAATTGACGTGTGGATATAACATATATATCATGGTGGGGGCTCACTTGTTACAATGTTGAGTTTTGTTGGAAAATTGAAGTGTAATGGTCAAATGGTGATATACTAGAAGATATGTAAAGGTATTTATAATTATTACAATTCTACTTTGTATTGCAATGAAAATATTTTATTCAAATGCACATACTTTTTCTATCAATTTGATATTGTAGTAATGTAAAAGTGCATCCCGCCTGCTATAACCCCTAGTATAAAAATGATCCGATGCTGCTGCTATTTTTTAGTAATGCGTGGTAAGCGTGGAGCATACAATCCAAGCAAAAGGTAGGCTATGATTATCACCATGTTGTACTCTATTTCTCGCTATTCTGAAAGAGCAAATAAAAGGGCAACAAGTGACATTACATGAAGAATAAGAAGTGGATAAAAAGATCTTCAAAGATTTGAAACATTTTTTTCAGGATTACAGATGGCGTAAATCTAATTCTCCATGTCAATGGATAGTTGGCGGAGTGATGTGGTTGGCATACAAAAAAATGTGGTTAAACTATTTAAGATATAAAAGGCGACCGAGGGCAACAAAACATTGGCTGGCAGAAATGAAGTAAGTGGCCGAGAGACGCTCGGGTGGAAAACCAGTAGAGGGAAACATGTCGATAAAGAAAAAATGATTTCGAAGATAGAGGGAAACATGTCAATAAAGAAAAAATGATTGGAAGAATACATGGCCATAATTTAGATGTCATATTAAAGAGAAAAACATTTATAAAATTAATATTACATGTTATTGGACGACAAACCAAAATGGTGTGGCTGATGAACGATTATCAACCAAAGCAAAACTTGGCCGAGCGGAAGATAAACAGTCACAAAAGAAGGATAGCGAAAAGAAAATGATTTAGAAAAAACTTTTCAACTGTAGTAACTTTTGTAGTAATAGAGGAAGCATTTGAAAAAATAAACTACAGCAAAAATTTATAAATAACAGAGAAAATCAGAAGAGCAAGATATCCAAAAATCAACCAACAAATATCAAAACCAATCAAACAACAAATCTATCAATTTATCTTTTATCTTAACTTATCTTAAGAGTAATAATAATTATTAATTATAATCTTTAGTTGTAATCCAAGTCTATACTCATACGCTGAATTTGTTCTTTACCCAATATCAAGCCGTTCCTTCGAGATACACATTCTTCTAGTTGCTCAATCAATTGTAAAAATTTTCTTTTGTTTGATTTGAACCGATATTCTGAAAGTTATTTCTCATCAGGCATAAAATAACCCATCTTCCAAGGAAAAACCTCGCCTTCCTGTTATCACTTAATCATTATTAAATTCTGCGAGTGGCCTTGTACATACAATCTGAAATTTTAGTCCTTGTTGCGGCATAACTTGGCCTTGTATTGGGTGCATGGGAACCCTTGTTGTCTCTTCTTTCCCGTCCATTGCAATCCATTGAAAGTTTAACATCATCCCATTTGAGTTTTTGGTGCATGGACTAGTCATAATGGGGTCCATAAAATCAATGGTTTGGATCCCTAAACAATGAGCTACACTAATGAAAATATAAGTTGGTGGATAAACTAGTCAGAATGGGGTCCATAAAATCAATGGTTTGGATCTCCCTAAGCAATGAGCTACACTTATGAAAATGTAAGCCAACTTGTACCATACCTTTACACGGGGGAGCATTGTATCCTCACAAGAAATGTGCAATCTCAAGTCTGCCACGTCTGCGTATGGTACTTCTTTTGACAGCCCTTGTTATGAACATGAACTCGAGGGATCAAGTTTTTTGGTCTAGTTATGATTGACCGAGAAGGGTCAGTTATCATCAGAGAATCTGGACCGTCCATTATTTGGGCCCTATCATGGATGGGCAACGGTCAAAGAATCATACTGATCATATGATCACCGATCACCATTTGCATGTAGTGATAGTCTCCATTGCAATGAAGCTATGTAATTGAATCAAGAACACTAATATATACTATTTTCCAAAAAAAAAAAAAAAACTTCCAACGTCTAACTTCCACATATACATTCGCCATAAAAAAAAATAATAATAATAACAAATAAAATAAAATAGGCTAGAATTTTGTGTTTGTTTTGCACTATTTATAAAACGGTGGCAACTCTTCCAACATGTAAGTAAATACAAATGGCTGGCACAACTGTGGATTGAGCATGGCCGAAAGTTGCAACTAGAAGACTATAAACCGTCTGTTTTTTCCCTCCGAATTTGGATCACTCGCTATTTTAACTGTAACCATCCATAGGCATTGATTGAATGGCTAGTATTGCTTGATCCATATGATTTTAGTTATATGGTCCATCCACAGTGGGACCCACAAATTGGATGGTCTGGATAGATGTGCATCAATGCCACATGTGAAAAGGATGAGTCACCACTATTTTTTAAACGAAAACACTGGCGTTACAAGTACACAGCCTAAAGCATGAGATCCGCCCGTGTTTTTTCTTGATCGCAGAAAATCAGACCGATCTAAAACTCAAGTGGGCCACACCAAATGGACCAGTGTAAAATCATTCCTAAATCTTCTCAATTCATATGGTGTGGCCCGCCTGAGTTATGGAACAATATGATTTTTGGGGTGTCGCTTCATCGCGGGGAGATGCCCCACATGAACAGATTGGATGGCATATAAACAGCATGATGGGCCCATAACTAACAACGAGCATACCATCTCGACTGGTCTGGCCCACCTGATTATTGAGTTCGAGATTGAACACAAACACTGCAGCTGGCGGAAGGGGCGGATCTCATGCACGTTCCAAGCAAATGGCAAAAGACCCCGATTAGCTACTGACAGCGTCAGTAGCGAGATTCACTGCTGAAGTGACATAATCACGTTATATGGCCCCCACCATGATGTATTTTCTGTATCCACACCGTCCATCCATTTGGAGAGATCATTTTAGGGGATGAGCCGAATAGTGAGTCAGATCTGAACCCTAAGTAGACCCCACCACAAAACAGTGTGGACAGTGACGTCCACTGTTGAAACCTTCCTAAGCCCACCATGTTGTTTTTTTGAGATGCAACATGTTCATAAGTTAATAGAAGAAGAAGGGAAAGCACAGATATCAGCTTGATCGAAACTTTTGTAGTCCCATAAGTTTTTAATGGTAGGCGTTCAATCCTCACTGTTTTCTGTGGTGGGGTCCACTTTAGCTCTGGATCTGTCTCGTTCTTTGGCTCATGCCCTAAAACGATCTCTCCAAATGGATGGACGGTGTGGATACAATACATATATCGTCGTGGGCCCACAGAATTTAGTTACGTCACTTCGAGTGGCTGTCAGTAGCTAATATAAAAAAACAAGGAGCAACGTGCTGGTGCGGCGACATAATACCCACAAAAAGAAATCAAATAACCAGAAATGTTCCAGTGCTCGCAACGCACTATAAGTTATAGTGCTCCTAGTTACATTGGCACATTTAGAAAATCCATTTCATTGATCTAGACCGTTCATTATGTCAAACACATACTTCATGGGTTTCCATGTAAAGATCTCACCAATCAGAAAAACATTAATCATCTCATCAATGACGTTTAACATGGACGGTCAAGATCTTTCGTACAACATATATGCAAGAAACAATTGGAGACCCACCATGGGTTGCTTATGATTCTAAATAATCATTTTTGTTAGGCAAATCTAAACATCCCATCCGTGGCTTTGAAAAAGGATGGCTATTAAAAATAAATCTAAATTAAGGATTGATTAGATCATCCAATCAGTATGATTTTTGCAACGCAGTTGATGAAATATGCTGTGCATTTCAAAGACAGTTCAAATCAATCGATTGGACGGTCCAAGTTAAATGAAATAGGGAGCACTATAACTTATTACGGCTCTCGATTGCACGATTTCTCTAAATTAATTATTAAATAAATAAAAAGCCTTTTGGTGGGCCACATATTTTTCAGAAAGAAATTTAAAAATAAAAATAAAAGCATAATAATCCTATTTAAGTCCGTTAGCTTATGTTACTTCTCATCTCTTGATTCTTGAAGATCTTTCTCTGTAAAACCCTATTCCTCGCTCTTTTCTTAAACCCTAAAATTCTCTTTTCTTTCTTCTTTGTTTCTTGTTCTTGAATGGAAATGGCTATCCGCAACAGTGCAGCAACGGTCTCTTCTGTAAAGCTCTCCACACCTCCTCCTCATTTCTCTGGCCGTGCGAGATTTCTTGCATTGAAGAGGACCCAAGAAAGGGAGGTGGTGGTCCCCTTGTTTGCAATCGCGCGGTTCGGATCGTCAGGAGGAGGAGCTGGTCTCTTGGAACGCCCCACATTCGATCAGTCCCAATTCGATCGCATGATCCAAGCTGAAGAAGGTAGATCCATTGCCCATTGGTAGATAGGAGATTGTTGGAGGGAATCCATGTGCGCATCCGGAGCGGAATTGCGTGGGAATCCCACCTTGGATGTGCGTTGGGATTCCCGCCCAATCTCCTTTTCGGTGAATTCGTGCGCTTTCTTTATCGGATCTCAGTTTTTTATTTTTTATTTTTTTATTGATTAATGTATGGATGAAGTGATGCTGGTTTATTTCCTGAATTCTTTCTTTCTTTTGTGTTCTTCTCTGCTGCTCGTTTTGATTTATATTGTAATTCTTTCTATGAAAGAATGCAGCATTTGTTTTGTTTTCTTTCCTATTCTTTTTTAATTTCTTGATTGTAGTTGTTAATGATTGAATTAATTTCAAAAAGAAAAAACGAAAGAAAGAAAGAAAGAAAAAGAGAGGAGGAAACAACGTCATAGGCCCTGTGGAAATGGAATCTTCAAGTACATGCAATTCCTTTCATTTGGAACCCTGGAAATACTTGGAATTGGTTTCATGTTGGAACCCAAAAGAGAAGGTTTGAAATTCCACGGGGAGGAGCTAGCTTGCAAATTCCATAGTAATGACTTCCCTGCCAAAGGTCATATTTCGAATTTCTTTTAAAATGAATACCCACAATAGAAGTCCTGGAAAATCTTTCCCAGTACCCAAGCGCAGTTTCCTGAATCCACGAGGATGACATTCCTAGTACCGAAACATGATGAACAAAATTTTATTCCCTGGAAACAACTTCGGCGGAAAGATCTTCCAATTTGGGAGATCTTTTGGGGATGGTCCATCCATGATGAGACCATCCGATTTATGACTTGGATTGACCAACCATGGTTCCCATGTGTACAAAATCCCATGCACAATAGGGAAATTACCTTGTTCGACACAGGAAACTTGTCCTGGTAATAAATTTGCTTTTTGCAGCCACAACAAACTTATTTCATGAATATAAAAGATGAAATGAATCTCTTAGGAGGAATCAATATCCAAAAACAGAGATAGGTCAGATTGAAACACCAGTTAGACAAACTATCATCCAATGCTTCCTTGTACAAGTGAACAATCAGGAGACCTCCCATATGCCCTTGGTCAAGTTTGGAATCTTTGAGAAGGGGTCGACTTTCCTCTATCATAAATTTGACCTGTTGTGATTGCATCTAATGAATCTAATCACAGTGGATATGAATACAGTCCTGTCCATCAAAGATCTAAGAATTTATCTTTTGAAATATCTCAAATGATTGAGAGAAAGGAAATGTCGTGAAGGGATTCCATTTGTCTAATGTTTAAGTACTAAGGAATGGCAAGCTCCTTTTGATTGATCAATAGAAACACGGTTAAACTTGTTGAGAGAAGTGACTCTCGAGCGAACAAAGCATTAGTTTCCCCAACGTTTGCTTAGTGTAGGACAGATCATGACCTTCCAGTTGGTTGGCCATAGCAGTAATGTTCCCAGATATCCGGTGTGAACCCTATCATTCCTGGCCTCTATGGCTTGGTGTAGTAGTCCAAGAAAAGTTATTTGTCATGCTAGCCATGCTAACTTCAACCAATCGCATGATATCAAGAGCATATGGGTGATATGCTGCCATGAAACATCATCACTAGTGTAAGAAACACTTGTCTCACAAGGCCCAATTGGACATTTCACATTGTTAGGTGTCATGGGTTTATACAATCAACGAAATGCACCATGGAACGGTACATGGGTGGGTCACCAACATTCTTCTTGAGTATCTGGCACCTCATTTGTTTAGGGAATAGACATCATTAACTAGACTTAGGTCCTGTTTGGTTGCCTCTTAAAAACGAGTTCATCTTATTTTAATCAGTAATTATGTCTTCAAGATTTTGGTAAGAATTAAAAATAATTTGGATAATTCATTATTTATGTAAAATATGATCTTTAATACATTATTACTGTCAACTAAAATGAGATGAAATCTTTTTAAGTGTCAACCAAACAAGGCCTTAGTTTTCCCCCCATTATAACAGAAGGGTATGCATGCGATGTGATGGTAATTGTCTCACCGAGCCACAAAAGCAAACAATGAACTCCTGTAAAAATGAATAAAGTTCTATTTGGATTTTAGCTTTACTATTTCTGCTATTTCTTACTCCCCTCAATACATCTTCAATGTTTAATGTACCTTTCACTGTCATTGTTGTCATGATGAATGTAATGATACAATGAATTAGTTGTTTGTTTTGTGTCATCAGGTTTCGTCCCACCAATCTTGTGAATACAAGGAATGGCTTCTTAGTTATTATTTCTGGCCAGTGATTTTTGTTGCAACCTGATTATTGAGTCATTGAGATCTCGATACCCGAAATACAAAGAAATGGACAAGAGTACACCCACAAGAATATTAGAGCAGAGAGGCAGAGAACTTTATTGATCCGAACTTCTTTTACAATACTTAAGAAAAATTCACACTTCAGAAAACATTAGAATGACCAACTCCTGCCCCATTCTCCCTTTTATAGAACCTAAATGAATCTTTAATGAAATTTCCCTCAACTATTAGATTGATTTCAAATCAATCATTACTTATTTCAAATCAATCTAATCTAACCTAAGATGGTAAAAGCATAAAAATAGTAAAAGTAGATATAGAAAATAATCCTAATTACATCTCTAAATCAGTTTCCTATCTTCAATCACATCATTAAATCAGCCCATGTATCTTCCAAAAATGATAAATTGCAATCCCTAAATTAGGTACCAAATCTATAAATAAACAGTCCAAAAATGAGCATATGTTGGGCTCAATGGTGGGATCTGGGCCTATGTTATTGTTGAGCCCTGCAGTGGGCCTAGGTGGGCCGTCGGCCTGCATCAGTTTTGGATATTGATTCTACAATACATTGGTCACCCTTCATCGATTGTACTTTAACATTATCAGTTTTACAGTTTACAGTACAGTTGTTACCCTTCAGCGATTGTATTTTAAACATTATCAATTTCACCATAAGTCTTGGCTGCAAGTTGACTTCTTCATTGTTTGAAGTTATTTGGCATTAAGACTTGAATAGATTTGCTAGGCATTAACCATTTGGTTTTTTTCATAAACAGAAAAATAGTCTGTTGGATTATCAGTTTCGAAAGTTGATGCCTTTGTATGTCTCTTCTAGTTCAGTGATTTGCACAAGTAAATGATTTCCTTGAATCTGCAGGAGGAGACATTGGAAGGGTCACTGACGAGAAAGGTACTAGGGGCGGAGATAGCTACAAGGTTTTGCTGATCGATGATGCACGCCATACTGAAAAATTAGGTATGACTGAGAAGTCTTTCAAATAGTATTGGCTTAATACTACATGCAACATCACATGGCTTTATTTGCATTCCAATAACTGGTCCATATGCCTGTGTGTGTGTGTTTTCTTCCTCCCACAGAGTAAGACAAAAAAGTTCTTGAAACTGGGTATTATCTATTGATTATATTGATTTTTATTGTTTATTTATTTATTTATTTATTTTTGGTTCTCATTTGCAAATGCCAAATTATGTGGAAAAAAAGAAGAAGAGAATAAATATCCTTGGGTTTCGAAACTGCATTCTGTTTTTCTCCCATTCTAGATAAATGTTCTCATCAAAATAGTGCCTCTCAATTTCATTATATATATATATATATATATATATATATATATATATTATATATATATATATATATATATATATATATATATATATCCTTCGCAATATTGAAGCTGCTTCTTACCGATAAAATAAATATTAAAGCTTCTTCTTCTTCTTCTTTTCTCATCCGTAGTGGAGAAGGTCTTACCACAAGTGGTTCCATCTGTCACACTTGATGAAGCAAGAAGTCTCTTTCATGAATCGCGGAAAAATGGTGTAGCTGTTGTTATAGTTGCTCTGAAGGTATTCCTTTGTTTCAATACTGTTATTGAATTTTATGGCTGAATCTTAGTTTTCTCATGGTTACATCTTGCTTTTAGAGCCAATTTCTTTTTAGGAACTCAAAATTATGGTAGATACATGAATATGATTGAACACTCAAAATTACAGTGGATTCATGAATGATCAAACTCCCCAAAATGCATTTTTTTTTTCAAAGACACCCCAAATGCATACACATGCTATGTCTATAGAAACCGCTAAGGGGTCACTTGGCAGCGTGGATTTAAAATCCCATGGAATCCAGTGGCTTCTGAAACCTGTGGAATTGAAAGGATTTTGTAAAACAGCTTTAAGCTGGGATTTGCAAAAAAAAAAAAAAAAAAGGCTCTTTTGAGGGATTCTGGAGGAATCAAAATCCTAGCTACTAAACAACCCAAAATACTGAAATCCCCACAAATCCCTCAGAATCCACAATGCCAAATGGCCCCTAAAATTCATTTCCTTTTCTTCCTATCATCTGGTTGGGTTTCAATGGGCCTGCCAGGGCTAAGCAAAATCAAAATTTTGAATAGGCCCAGCCATCAGTCCCAGCCCGTTGACAGCCCAGCGTCTTTGTATGTCTGCCTTTTTCTTTCATTAAACTGAATTTTCACTCAATGTCTGACTAATTTATCCTGGTGAGCAGGAGCATGCTGAGTTTTATGCGCAAATGATGATCCGCAAGGGATTACAGTCTGCGATCGAACCAGATTCAAACAGGGCATAAATTGAAAGAGAGATGTTGGACAACTGAAGAAGACCCTTGTCGTTAAGGTTACCCCCACTCCACAATTTTCAACTTTAATGTCAAGGCAAGTCTTCATGAGTATCTTCTGCTAACGTACGAGTGCACTTCTGATATACATGGAGGGAATGTATTACATTTACATTTGAATGTAGTCAATTGATGTTTTTTGGTCAATCCTATTCATTTTCTGATCCACTTGGGTTAAGATTGGCTGGAGGGCATATACCTAAGTCGTGGGCAGTCCACGGACCTGATGCATTAACACCCTGTGATAACATTAGTGGGCAATGTATGTGAAGAGATACGCTGTGTGCAAAGTGTGAGTGGAAGTGCAATTCCTGTTATCCAAAATTTCATACTGGATAAATGCTAAGCTTGCCCCTTTTGCCCCACCATGCGATTATAAATGTTTCCAGATAGGATACATAAAGCCATCCCAATCATCAGAGATCACACCCCTCCAAGTGAGAAATAAATGAGAGTTTGGAATAGCAGTTTCTAACTCAACTTTGCATTGATGATTAAGATCTCAGATTGGTGAGGCTTTTGCCATTATTTGGGGCTTTTCTAGATGGACAGTCTGGTTGGGCAGAAGGGGTGAACTTTTTGCCAAATGTTGATGGATCATTGTTAGAAAATCAACTCTATTCATGGGAACAACTTTGATACTATCTGTTAGTGTGATGGATGATAGGTAGGCACTTAAAAATTACTTGAAAATTTGCATACGTGGCATACAGGTAATTAGAGTGTCCAAATTATGGGTCCATTTTAGATGCATTATGTATTATGTATGAATTTGATTATTTGATTGTCAGATTAGTGGTAGGCCTGCCTGGCAATGAGTCTTGTTCAGTCCAACTCAGAACCCATTTAATTGTAGTTGGGTTGGGTTTCACCGACCTGCACAACCTGACCCATGCACCAACTTTAATCTCTTATATTAGGCTTCTCCTGTGCCAGTTAGGAGTTGATATGAAGGATGAGTATGGAGGTAGTAAGAAAAGACTTGATGACCTATATGATTTAATGGAAGTTATTGACCATTTATAGAGTAGAATGGTGGAAAAGGATTCATGCGGCCGACCCCAGATAAGGCTTAGATACATGTGTATGTTTCATCTCATCTATACACTCACATAAGTGCAATCACATGTGTAAATTAGGAAACTTTTGTTTTTGTTTATGGGTTAGGTCGGGTCATTTGGCCTGATCCATTAATTCAATAATGCAGGTGGGTTGGATCTAGTTGTCCTAAAATTGAGCTCGACCCATTAATCTAAATGGGCTATTTTTTGGCCTGAGCTTAACCCACAACCCAGCTTATCTTGTGGCCCAAACTTGGCTTAGAAGCAGGTTGGCCCAATTGATCTGTAGGTCAACCCAACCTAATTGGACTTTAATTAGATGGTTAAAGTGAAAAATAAATAAATAAATAAATAATCCAATGCTCTGATTCAACAAAAATGTATCCAAGAATCAAAGGTTAAGATTATTCAGGCAATCTAGTTTTGATGGCCGTGGCTTAGAGATAATGGGTTCCATACTTGGTACAACTTCTGAGTGCTGCATATGAAGCCACCCACTGCCAGAGAATGAGATAGCTCCCCTTTATTTATAGCTTAGAAGCAATTGTTCCAGACGCTCCAAAAGTGTCCTGCCCAAAGGCCTATGGTCCACAGATTCGGACACTCCATCTAGTGGATCCTACCGTGATGAACCATGACAGCTATAATTTTATTTTATTTTTAAAGAACACCTTGATGAAATCCTTAGCAATATAATATGTACCCTGCAAACATCCTAATATGTTATCGGTGGCCAGCAAGAATAAACTACACATCTTACGTTAAGGAAACACAAAAGAATCAGTCTCCATTGAGAGCTCTACATCGAGTATGGTGTCTCATTTCTCAACGGATGCGTGTGCTTCTCAATTCCTTGTGGATCTATTTCAAACTAATTGATGGCTAAGATTATTTGATTTGTGATTTCGGTAGATGATCTGTCATGTACCAGCCATAAGAATGGTCCTTGGTAGCATACCATTTTTAACTGTGCTTAAAAAATAAATAAATAAATAAAAATAAAACTATATTTGCACAAATGATTAAAAACTCTGTATGTTCCAGAGAATTGGCAAAACAAT
This sequence comes from Magnolia officinalis, assembly GCA_021015155.1. Taxonomy (NCBI): domain Eukaryota; kingdom Viridiplantae; phylum Streptophyta; class Magnoliopsida; order Magnoliales; family Magnoliaceae; genus Magnolia; species Magnolia officinalis. The sequence goes on along the minus strand of JAJHSJ010000004.1, from coordinate 28,382,866 downwards.
CACTTTTCTGTCATTTGATTGTAGCAACCTACATAATATTCTATTAAATTAGGCCTACGGGAGTTTTATGCTCTCATTGCGGTTCTAATCCCTAATAGAAGAGGGTTGCATAAGGTTGGCAGCCCGCATCCCACTAATGTCATAAATTCCATCTTGAATTCAAGCCAAGTGGAAGAATTGAGATGTGCTTTTGAAATTTTATGACAGCCGTGTACCACTTAAACTGAAAGGAAAATTTTATTGGATAGCTATAAGACTAGCCATGCTTTATGGGATGGAATGTTGGATAATTAAAGAACAACACATTTATAGAATGAGTGTAACTGAAATTGAGGACATTGAGGTGGATGGGTAACGAGACAAGAAATAATATAAATAGAAACGAACACACTCAAAGGAACATACAGTAATACAAACAGATATTAAGATGAGGGAAAGTAGACTTAAATGGTTTGATCATGTGCAAATGAAGACCAAGAACCGCACCAATTAAGAGTGAGTTTGAACAAGTTGTAGGCTTAAAAAGGTCAACTTGTGTAGAATAGTCTAGTAGGTCTAGAGTGTTCTCCGAAAATGCCGATTGATCTGGAGTGGAGATCGAAACCCAATAACAGAAACCGGGTAATAGGGCTATGTTTAGCCTGCCAGTAGCGGAGGTGGAGAAAGCTGAGGCACCGACGGAGAAATTGGATCTCACTGGCCCAACTTATTATTCTACCCGTAGCTCGCTCTTCTTCCCTCAATCAATGAGTGACTCATGACGAAGAACCAGTCCCGAGTCAGTACTTCGCCCAGTATCCCAACCCTAAATGAGATTATGCAGAGGCAAGAGCCCGGGCAGCAGGATATCCTAAGTGCAAATGGTTTCAATATCTCCATCAATGATTATCATCGGAGCCTTTGATAGAGTGGAATGGCAGGACAAGATTCATCTAGCCAACTCCAAATTAGGATAAGGCTTAGATGATGACGATGATTAATAGTTGACTTAAATATAGCCATTGGTCATTGTCTTCTATTAATACAATCATATCGAAATTTGGAGAATTTTAGAGGGGTCAATTATATAAAGAGAGACTTCTGAAAGGAAGGACTTTTAAAGAAGCAAAGAATGATATTGTCTCAACTGTTTCAATTACCAACGTGCATTATCACTATTGTACAAAGAAATTTTATTAGTCTATTTGAGAATTCCAGTGTTTTAATCATATTTAAATATAACATACACACAAATATGTACGCAATTGAAATTGAATTTTTCAACACCATTTTTTAGTCGAAACAGTACCAAACTATCATCTCATCTTTGACCTTTTGGCATTTCCATTTCTTTGGCCATTGTTTTCAAGATCAAAACTGTAATAAATGATAATTTTTCCAGCATTAATCAACCCATAGTAAACTGGACCAAAGCATGTCCAAGGCCAGCCGATTAGCTATCGCAACCCAGGTCCAGCACAAACGTGAACTGAGGAATCGGGCCCCAGGCAGGCTAGGCTCAATAATGAAATAATTAGTCCATCCATGTCTAATAGTCAGAATAGGTCCAGTCCAATCACGTATTGGGCCTAAATTAAGGCTGAAGTCTGACCCACAGGCCTTAAGGCTCAGCCCCAGCCTGTCCCAAAGAATCTGGATGGGCTGTGCCACCCAGGTGGTCCCGATCTCTTGATCTCACTTTTACTCCTTTTAGAACCCTGTTATAGATGATGCAGTTGGCTTGACACACCATCAAACATGGAAAAGATCTATTTGATTACAGACGGCATGAAATTGCAGATAATAATCTCAAAGTTCGACCAACAGATATTTCAAAGATAAGTGGCTAGATGTTGCCATTTTGCATGACTCCCAAATGGATGTTTTATATCATGCAATACTTAAAAAGGAAATGATCCAATAGTAATCAAAAGAAGGAAATTAGATTAACCTTTAGGTACAGGGCCTTCCACCCAAAACCAATCAGGTGTGGATGATCAACCTGTATAAGCTAAACGGCTCATGGCCGGTTCCCAAACTGGGCTCATGCCATTCCCTGACAACAACATAGACGGGGCTAGCATCTTACCTAACACTAGAAGTAAGCCATTCCCTAACAACAACATAGGCAAGGAGGCTAGCATCTCTCTTAATACTTGGAAGTAGACCACATCTTCCTATCCGAAACAGGCGAGGCCCCACCAGTGCTACTGTTCTCAAGAAGAGCAAAAATTGTGAATCGAAGTGCAATTTGGTGTCATGGGATAAAGCTCCGCTTGTTTAACTTCTACCAGTTTCAATCTACTTGAACTGACCCTGCATTAAAAACAAGATTAAATAACAGGATTTTCTCAATATACAACAATTTCAGCATTATGGAAGCCACAAATCATCCCTTCCCACATGCTATTTCTGGACCCATATTGACCAATTTTCATCACAGGAGTGAGCCATTAGGGGCTTTCTCTGCCCCCACCTTGCACATCTCTACTAGTCGCATCTGGCTCTGCCTCTGGATCCGTCTCTCCATCCACATCTGCTTCAGCTTCTGCTTCTAACTGCCCTGCCTCCGGACCCACGTCAATGTCAGGGCTCTGCTTATTAATTTCCTCTGGTGTTGGGTCCCTACTTTGGGAGATGTTGACAGCTGCAGTGTCAACATCCATTGGTGGGGCTGAATCATCTAGTTCAGCACCATTTCCACCTCCATCAATCTCAGCTGCAGCGATTGCACTCTTCACAGGCCAACAGAAACAAACAAGCAGATATGAAAGCATAAAACATGGAACATTCAACACTTTGACTGAATACTTGAGACTGTCGAGCAGAAAGGAAGATATTTGGTTCTGAAAGATCTATGGTATCAAGCATGCTGAAACAATATCATAACCCTTTGAAAAGTCTTAGGCCCTGCCAGCATCAGATACAGCTGTGAAATCCAAGCCATTTAGAGGATGGCAGTGGGGCCCAATGCATCTGTTCCCTGGCTGGTCAGCTCTGGTGGACTACATTTGTTGTTGAATGTGGACCGTCAACCATACTTTTAACAGTCCATTTTACGCACATCTGAGCTAGATGATTGGCAGACCTTGATTTTGGGCCAGGGCAAACACATAGCAAGGGCCCACCTGATGAATGGTGAGGAACTAGGGCTGTACACGAGCCAAGCTAGCTAAAAAAGCTCACTCGGCTCGGCTCGATCTAGCTCGGCTTGACTCGGCTCGAACGACAACTAGAGGTGAGCCAAGCTTCATATGACCCAGCTTGTTTTGAAAACGAGCTGAGTTCGATCATAGTGGATCTTGACTCAACTCGACTTGAACTCGGCTCAGCTCGAAGCTTGAGCTCGAGCTCGAGCTCGAATATATATTATATTATACATATAATATATTATATTTAAAAAAAAAAAAAAAAAGTTAAAACAACCCCATCCTATCAGTCCCTCCCTTTCTTACCATTTTCCTTCCTTACCACACCCACGCGCGCCCGAGCTCCTCTCCTCTCGTGCCTATCTCCCCATCTCTCTCTCTCTCTCTCTCTCTCTCTCTCTCTCTCTCTCTCTCTCTCTCTCTCTCTCTCTCTCTCTAAGCACCAACAATAAGGTACCTCTATAGCTCTATCTAATATAGTGTTTTATATATATATATTATATATATATATATATATATATATAAATTAAATATTTGATTTAGGAGTTGGGTCGGGTGTCGATTGGGTTGGGTTGCTGGGTTGAGTCAGGTGCTGGGTTGGGTCGGGTTGGGAGTAGGCTCGACTCGACTCGACTTAATGTAAGCTCGCCTCGACTCAATCCACTAGCTCGCCTCGAGCTCGACTTGAAAGGTTTTGAAAACAAGCCAAGCTCCAATGGTAAGCTCGAGCTCGAGGAGAGCACGAACAAGTAAAGCCAAGCTTGGCCCACCTCGACTCGACTCGGCTCGATATACAGCCCTATGAGGAACTCACACATGTTCCATGCAACTAGGATGCCAAGCCTACTTGTGCAACTACGCTTAGGAGGGTTCTTCAAGGGATCAGTCAGATTCAGGTCCAAGTACTGCATTCAAGGTACCGGACCTGAATTAGATCGGGTTTGAGTTCCCGTCAATCCTTAGGATCCTAGCTTTGGGCTAGGTCCAGGTTGGGTTTGAGGGAAGTCTCAAATATACACTAATATTTGGTTATTATAATGTATAAAATAGATGATCGTCGTTGTTGTCAACATCATCACTACCATCATCGAAGCTTTATCCCAACTAATTGGGGTCAGCTACACAGATCGTGTCACGCCATTATGCTCTATAACATATAATCGATGTTAGTTAAATATCACAATATATATAATATTAATGTTAAAGTTAACTGTGTACCTGACCTGACTTCTAAATGGATCTAAGATGGTTGACCCAAACCTAACCTGATTTGTAAACAGGTCCCAACAGTTCGGATCCCTCAGGTAATCCCAGACACAGGTACCCGTTGGAAGCCTTAAACAACCTTGAGGTTGTCATTAAGGCACCCAAAGCACAAGAACCCACGGATAGAGGAACAATAGAATCTTCAAAGACATTCGAAATCCCCCCAGAGGCCCCGATGGGCAAAATCAAAGAGATACCATTGAATGGGCTGCCCTATCCAAATGTTTCATCAGGATGTTGGCCTCCGAGATTGGCAGTGAATGGGCTAGTATTGTGGCTTAATTTCCAGGCCGGATTAAATTTCGTTTAACCTTGTCAGTTATAGTTTTGCTTTTTCTTGTTCTGTTGTTTTCTAGCTTTCCCCTCAGCTTTGTATCGCTCAAAAAAAAAAAATGAGATAGAGAGGAGAGAGAGAGAGACAAGAACCAACCCAAAATACAAAGCAACACTAACGGAAAATCAAATCTCTCTCATCATCACCTTTAGTTCTTTTGACTTCCTGTAAACAGCTATATGCAACACTTTTAATAAAGAAAAAAAAAAAAAAATGGGGGATGAGAAAGTAATTTCATCTTCAATTACCTGGTTATCTTCAGCATTCGGTAGAGCACCCTTCGCTTCCCCTTCCTTTCTAGCTCGTTTAGACTTCTCGCCTGGTCTAGCATGAAATTTGGAACGGACTTCTGGTGGCAGAAGTTCTGGCGGCACGACTCCTTCAATACCATGATCAGTAAACTGCATCAAAGGCCTCCATAAGCTTTCCTAATGACGAAATTGTAGAAAGTATCCTCTTAAAGGTTTCATGTGTTGATTAAAACATAACGTACTCGAGAAAATCCTTCCAAGTCTTGCCGAGATGCAAAACGGAGGCCTTTCCAGCAATAAACCTGTAACTCAGCAACAACAAAGTCATTTTACGGTTTAGGATAAACAAGTGGATGACAGGGCATGTAAGAGATGACAAGTACAAGAAAGTAAATTTCCACATACATAATGAGCTTTGCTTAGTATTGACCACGTGTGGGACACAGGAGCCATGCATCAGAGGAGCTCCACCATGTAGATGACATGCACAAAAATCAGGCTGGTCGACTCATTAGGTTGGCTGCATATGTGCAAAAAAATGGAAGGCTAGAATAATACCAACAGTCCACCTTCAATGTACATGTGATGTGGCCCGCCTGCTGAGAGAACTGGTGACTTTTTTGGTCAGGTCAGCAACACGCAGGGCCTACCTGATTGGCAACTGATTTAATGTCCCACCCATGTGACACTGCACATACAGGGTGTGCGTGCACCACTTAGCACAACTCCATATACGATACCATCTTTGGATCAAACATGTCAACTTTCAATTCTAATTATTGACCATTACCCATAAAATCATGCAAAAGCATGAAAAGAAAAGACTTACACGATTGTTTTTGTGGTGATATTCAGCTTCTATTCCAGCTGAAACATCCATCTGAAAACATTCAGATCAGGAATTTTCAATTTAAATAATTGACTCATATTCAATAAAATAAAAGGAACTCCAATGGCCTTCTACAGAGTGGATCATGGATTTGATTCTTAGGCCCTGTTTGGTAGACACCTAAAAAATTAGTTGATCTCATTTTAGTTAACAGTAACTATGTGCAGGAGATCTTGATCTCTAATACACAATCACTGTAACATGAACTCATTATGTATTAGAGATCAAGATTTCTAATACATAATTATTATTAACTAGAATGATAGGCATCTACCAAACAGGAACTTAGTATTTCATTTCGTTTAGGCAAGAAAATAATTAATGTTGGGAAAAGGGAAGGGGGGGGGGGGGGGGGGGGGGGGAGGAGTTTCCAGTACTGGGCGCACATCTTCAGCAAGTGGTTTCCAGTACTCCGTCAAAGAAGGGTTGCGGACACGTTGAGAATCAGTCAAAGCATTCTGGACTTGCAAAAAGACAAGTATAAAGCACAACAAGAGGATCAAATCTTTGAAATCAAGTATTATCAAGTAGCCATAAAGCTATATTTTAAATAAACAATGCAATTTAACAAATAAATAAATGAGGAAAAACAACATTGAACCCAGGAAATACCCTCACATTTCAAATCACGTGAAAATGTCGCTTGCATCGTCATCATTAACATCACAAAGTTGCAAGATCAATGAAAACAACTTTTCAATAGTAATAATAAATTATTTCAATTCAAGTGTCTTGGGTGACATTCTGAACATCTCAATCAAGAAATAATTTATTTAACATAAAATTGTTTCCCACAAAACTCCAAACTATAAATTGTTTATATCGCTTCAAATAGCACCCAATAATTGAAATTTTGGGCCCTCAACAAACCTAGAACAACAGGTATTAGAAATTCGGATCTAATATCACCATTAATCTGTGCGCTTTGCAAAAACACGTTCAACAAGAATAGAACAATCAAATAAAAAAGAATAACCAAACAATAAAGCAAGCAACCACAAAACACAAGATATTTAACATAGAAAACCCTCGCAGGAAAAAACCACGGCATAAAGCGACAGAAATCCACTACAATCAAAGCCTTAGATATTACACCACTCACCTTCTTCGATTACAGACGAAACTCGGATCTCTCCTTGTGATGCGCACCTAGGAAAACCCTAATCCCCTTGAGAAAATCCCTTCCCAAGCCCTTACAAGCGTTTTGAACCCTCTCACCTCACAAAACCCTTGCCCTTAGAGAGAAAACACTTGTGTTAACCAAGCCCTAATTGTGATCAAACTTAAATACCCTAATTTGGGCTAATCTGAGTACCCGTTTGTCTGGACCGGATATAATCTTCAATCAGACCGAACCAAACCGACTACATTTTTCAGTCGAATCGACAACATGCAAATCTTTATAGCGTGCAACCTGAGAAACCACCCAATTTTCGGTCAAACCGAAAAACACCTCGGTCGAGCCAAAACAGGACTTTTCTGCACAGCAGATTGGCTAAATCCAAGGCATCCTGCACAACAGTATAGAGTTAGTTGTTTCAATTCAAAATAGTTTTACATTTATTACTTGATTGTTTGCTAACTTAGAGCAGTTTTACAATGGTGACTAGGTTTGGTCCCACTATTAAGATGGCATTATACAATAATCAATCTAATCCATCCATAATGTGGGACCTGCCTTTGGTTGGCCATGACTCACTCTGATCCAACAACTCTTCCCCTTCTATTAATGACTAGAGAAATGGATGGCCTGATTGATCATATTATCATCAATCTAGACTGTCAATCATGTCACCACACCTTTAGTTGCCCATCTAATCAATGGCTAGGAAAATGGGCGGTCTGGATTATTATTTTTTTCAACGAATCACAAGTAAACATTATATTGAAAAACTCAAAGCAAAGGGAACGAAAGATCCATCAATGCAATGGATAAGAGTCCTCTATACATGAAGATAATACATGGAATCCTTTGCAAGAGCATCCACAACACAATTAGCCTCTATAGGCACTTGAACAAAATTAATATTCAAGGCATGGATCTTAAGCCTTGAAACATTTATATTATAGAAATAGTTTCCAAGGGGGATCGCATTCCTTGAAGCCCATGTGATTGACAAGGAGGAATCCCTTCCACAGTTAGCAGACCACCTACTTAAGAAAATATCCATCCCAACTTAAGGGATGGCTCAGCACAATTTGATTAGCAATCCCTTCCGGCACACCGAAAAGGTGAATTAGATTTCTCCCCTTGCATCTTTAAAGACACTCCTTATGCTTAAAGCTTCTTGATTTTCCAATGAACATATTGAACTTCTTATAACCTGAATAGGGAAGCTTCCTGGCAACTCTAGCAGTTGACGAGAATCATCAATTACCGACTTCCATTCCCTGAAGATGTTGAACCTTGAGATTTCTTTGAACTCTTCTGATGAGGCTCACCAACCTGCTAAGGAACGGTCATGTCAACCATGACATCTTCATAAGTAGATGATTTATCGTCGAAAATTCTTTTTATTTCTATCCTTCCATATACCCAAGATGATTGCTAAGGAGAGCATTTGCCAAAAGATTTTTCCCTAGATCTTGAATGGCCCACTGCTCCAACCATCCACAAGCTTGTCCACCAAACCTGGGAGGACACATTCGATTAGAAACATGTGGAAGAAACCAGACCAAACGTGCCAAGCCACATTAAACATGATGAAAAGATGGTCCACAGATTTTGGTTCCTTCTTAGTTCTTACATTAATGCATCTGTTGGGAAATGCCCAATTATGCTTATGAGGTTGATGATAATGAGAATCTTGTCTGCCCAACAAAAAGTGTGACCTGAGCAGCACCTAATCCCCATGCCTTCCCTCATGAAGGTTTTATGGACTTTGTGGGGCATAGCTCCTTGAAAGTTTTTTTTTTTTTTTTAAATGAAAATTTACCTTAAGGGTGAGGGGTCCAAATCCTTTCATCCTCATCAAGGGGGAAAGGGGGTGAGACATATAGCACATCGAGCCGCCCAACCACCATAAACACCCAAGGGTGACAATGGGCTAGGTTTGGGGCCAGGCCAGGCTAGCTCAACTCAACATCTAAGACCCAAGGCCTGAGCCCGGCATGAGCCTAGCACAGGAGGCCCAAGCATGAGCCCAGAAAATGATTGGGCTTGGATCCAACCCGATCTGACTAAGTGTGGCCTGAAAATTGCTAAATCCCTATTTCCCCCTTGAATGTTCCTAATCTATTATTGATCAAGTGTGACACACATATACAAAGTAATAGACATTTTGGTGGAAAGAAACCAACGGTCGACATTCAAGATAGATGGGTCTAACCGAGAATTGGAATGGCATATTTGTAGGATATAACTCATGCACTATATATAAAGTGGGGTTGCGTTGGGCCAGCTAAAATGACTTGAGCTCCGAGCCCGACCCATAGGCCAAGCTAGTAGGTTGTCAAGCTTGTTAGGTCAAGCAGGCTACCCAGCCCATTACCCTTATAATGAGGACATCCGAGCCAATCTCCTTATGGTTAGACGACCATTACATGGGGCCCACTTGGCCCAATTCACATTCCTAGCCACGTTGAAGACCCCACATGCGTGTCTGTGCATGTTTGAGGATCCCGCATTAAGAAGATGCACGTGAGTTGCATATAGGGACTTGATGGACACATCGGACCGTTGGATCGAGTGGACATGATGATCGGACCGTTGGATTTCGACCGTGAACCATCTTGACGATTGGATCATTATCATCGGAATCTTGATTGTGGACCCCCATTGGCCACAAAATAGTTTAGTTGTTTAGTTTGTTTACATGTTTTTATTATTTTTAATATGACTCGTATTTGTGTTGAGATTAGGAAGGTAGGAGAGCAACTTTTAATTCTTTAAGCGTCTTTATGTTGAGAATCTTATCTGAGAGCATCTTTTTGTAAAATCTCTTTTCTAAGACTATAAAGGGTTGGACGGCCCCACCCTAGCTATTATGCATGTTATGAATGGAAGAGATTTCTCTCCATTTGCTTTGAGATTGTGCAAAATTTCATCCTGTGATTGGATTGGAGGTACAAAACCATGGGGAGCGATTCCCTAATTATCTTTTCTACTTTTCTCTCTTCTCAGCAAGATATCATCTTCTTCTTTTCTTCCTTCTTCATCTTTTTTTTTTTTTTCTTCCTTCTTTCTTCTTCTTTTTACAACCCATAATCCATCCAAACCTAGTTTTCAAAACCCTAGTTCTCAAAATCCTAAAACCCCAACCCTAAATCTCTAAAACCCTAATCCTAAACTCCCCAAAATCCCTTGTCCAAATCATAACTCCCTAATTCCCACAACCTGAAACCTATATTCCCAATTCTAGAAACCCTAAATCCTAAGGGCGTGTTTGATTTTCCAATTCCCTGGGAAATGCCCCCGTAAATGGTAATAATTATTTCCCTCTGTAATTGCCGCACTCTTCCCCATATTTGATTTGACGGCCTACTTTTTCGGTGTAAAAACGGAGAATACTGTAAAATATTTGTGGGTCCCACCATGATGCATATCATATATCCACACCGTTCATCCATTATGTCAGATGAATTTATGACATTAGCCAAAAAATGAGGCATATCCAAAGCTCAAGTAGACCACGCCACGGAAAAATGTGAATCAAATACTTAGCGTTAAAAACTTCCTGGGGCCACTGTTTCTTTTGGTATGGGCCAGTTGAGTGTTGGATCTTCCTCATTTTTTATCTCATGTCTCAAAACGTTGTGGTAAAATGCATGGACGGAACAAATATGTCATATACATCAAGGTGGGGTCCAAAAATTTAAACTACTTTTGAACCGGTTTCCAAGACAAATTCCCGTGAATATTCAAACAGGTGAAACAGTAATAATTATCCATTTCCAGGGTATTTACACCCGCACTTAAAAATCAAACAGGCCCTAAATCCCTTAAACCCAGAATCTGAAATCATAACCCAAAACCTTCCAAAGCCTCAACCCTAATGTTCCAAACCCTACTTCCTCTGAGCCCAGATACCCCAAACCCATTTCCCACATTCCCTAGCCTTTAAACAGCCCTAACACATCAAAACTCTTACAAGACACATGATTTCCATTGAATTCAGATTTAACCCTATGCTAAGATGGGGGTTTTATCTCCCATAGATCCTGGTTAATCAGTAATTTATGAGATTCACATTACGGGACTATCATAGGCTTGAATTTGGACATGTCATGAATCTACAATTTCTGAATTTATGGTAAATTAGCTTTATTTTTTCATTCCATTGCTCTAGTTAATGTCTTTTAATTTCATGGCATCATATTAGGTTAAATCATTCCGTCCCGCATCACCATATAAACACATTGTGATCCCATAAATTTCCGTGGAATTGAATTGACAATTCGATCTTGTCACCTAGTATCTCATATGAATATCTAAACAAGGTGTTCCGCTAGGCCAAGCAGAAATACTAAGGATATGTATCCAGAAGCTGATGATATGTAGAAGAGGCATGACTTAACTCATAAGTCTTCCCAAAAGCAAACTCTTTACCATTTCCCAATTTGAATCTTACCCCATTCATGAGTGCTTGTCTCATACTCTTTCTTGAGTCTCCAAAGTTTGATATTGTTTTCCAAATGAAGATCCATTTCCCCTTCTTTTCTTTTTCTTCTTTTTTTTTTTTCTTTTTTTTTTTTTCTTTTTTTTTTTTTCTGACAGTAAAGCTCCATTTCCCCTTGTAATCTCCTTTGGAGTCCAGCCCCTGTCCATCTCTCCATATTTGGAGGCAGTAACTCTCCTCCAAAGTGCTTATTGTTCATTACCAAGTTGCCGCCACCACTTATTTTTATTTTTTCCCTTCCCCCCTTTTGGCTTCATGCAACCAACAACCATGCCTCCATCATGTTTTGATTTTTGAACATCGCTCCATCAGACAAGAAGGAATTAGCATCCTTGCATCCTTTACAAGAAATCTCATGGGATTTTCTCTGGTCTGTTCACCACTCTAGGCAGGAATCTTGAATATTGATAATGGCAAGTCTGCAGATTTGATAGAGATGATTTGATGAGAGAAATTTGTCCTCCGAATAGATAGGATATATTCCATGTCGTCAACTTTTACTCATATCTTTAAGCTAAGTTCCACATTATGTTGTCACTTGAGTTAGAATAAGTTTCAAAATTCGATGTGTAAATCCAGTCAACATCTTACAGCCAACACATTCTAAGGGTACTACTCAGCAGCATGTAGCATACAGTTAGCCTCAATGTTGGGCCATTTTATGATACTTCCAAGGCTAATTTCCATTATTCAAAACAGAACATGTTTTTGCTCTTAAAGACACCAATACTGCAATACAGCAATGACATGATACAACCAGTGGTCTGTCAGTTTCTTCAACCCCTTTTAAAAAACCCAAAAAGGAAAATCCCCAAAATAGAAAAAAGAGTTACTTTTAATGATAGGAACACGGTATCCTTAGAACAAATACACCTTTTGTCTTATCATAAACTATGATAAAAGTTCCTAGAGAATGACCTCCATTTTATTATCGTCGGGGCAGGAAGCAAAACCACAATAACTAGTTGCGGAATTATGTGGAACTGCTAAGTTAGCAGACTGAGTCTAAGATTTGGCAAATAAAACACGCATGAGCAATTCTATCAATGATTTGTGCAAAGGGACCAAGCAATTTGCAGTCGAAGGATTCAATGACATGAAAAAGGACTTTGAAGAGTGGCATTTGCAAGAAATAATAATAATAATAATAAATAAAATAAGCAACTAGGGCAACCACATGCATGCTAATAGAAGTAAATCCATTCTTGCTTATTTTAAAGCTGCAAAAGAAGTAACATTAGTGTCTTCAGAAGAACTGGATCACATATTTAAATGTAACATACGGGATTCTGATCTGCCCACTTCCACAACTGAGAGAGTTCCCTGTTTCCCAATCTCCACCGTGGCTTACTATGACAATGAAATCAATGGGCACAATTTAGTTGTAGTTGTATAATAGCAAAATTCAGTAAATCAGATGCGATTGCAGAGTAAGTTTTGAAGCAGAAAGAAAGAAAGATGAAATAGTTGAGCTAAATCCATTGATCATTAGCATCTTAGATGCTGTACCACACTTCTAAATATTACAAAATACATCACAAGCTGAAAAGAATATAAAAAGCACAGGCTATTTGAAGAACGAAACAAAGAATGCCAAACTAGGTTTTTTTTTAATATAGCATGAAATTTTATTAGGGGAGCGCCGAAAAGGCGCAAAATAATTACAAACGAAGAAAAAAAGAAAAATTACAATCTTTGACGGATTTAATACAAGAAGCCCATTCCAGCATAAAAAGATGAGCCTTAAAATAATTTATATATAAAAAAAATCTCCTCCATCCTAGACACTTCATTTGGAGAACATCTCCCATTTCTTTCTCCCCAAATATAGCCCATAGGGAAGCTAGGAGAGCCAATCTCTACAAAACTAAAGTGGTCCTTCCTAGCCCCACTCATGCCAACTCAAGAACATGTCCCCCACTGATTCACGCATAAGCCAAGATATATCAAAAAATCTGAAAAAAGTACTCCATACTTGTCTAGCAAAGGAACAAAGGATGAAAAAGGGACCAACCGGCTCTGTGCCTACTATACATTTTTTTTAACATTGATAATTTTATTACTCGCCAGCCGAAGCAGAAAATTTACAAAAACGACAAACAAAAGGGATTTACACCCGCCAACTAACCGGAAAACGAACAATAGTCATTGAAGCTAATGCCCATCCCATTACAAGAGATTTAGCCTTACTAAAAACCTCCAAAACATGACCCTTGCGAATCCTGAAACATCGACCATTCCTTTCTAACAATGGTGAGAACTCTACCTCTTCTAATTAGCCATCCGAATGCCACTATCTTCAGGGGAGCTCTGTAGCGCCACACCTTTGTCGTTGCTGCTCTTGATCCACCCTTACCTGAGTGCCTCAAAAGCCCATAAAGTGACTAAACCAAGAATAGCCCTGATTTATCCTTGATCAAAAGCATTTTACCCCCCTCGTTTCTCACCAAACAGAACTTGAGAGTGTCAAGAAGTCCCATAAACTTGTCCACCTCTTCATCCATCATACTTCTACGGCAAGGAGGAGACCAAACCACCACATTTCCAAGAGTAGAGTAACAGCTACAGACCATGATGTTACTGTTAGGGGAGAGGTGGGCTAGGAAGGGAACACCAACTAAAGTGGTGTGTCCCCAACCTACACATCTTCCCAAAAGTGAACTCTTTCCCCATTTCTGATAGCGAATCCTATCTCAGAGGAGAATAGGTGATTGATCGAGGATATCCCTTTCCAAATCCAAAAGGCCCTATATAAAGACGAAAGCTTTCACCACCTCACCCCCCTTATTGGCACCCATATTTTTCCGCTACCGTTCTATGCCAAAGAAAATCTTCTTCAATCACAAAACACCACAACCATTTACCCAAGAGACCCAAGTTCATCTTTTCCAAATCCCTAATGCCAACCCCTCCCTCCTCATACACCCTGCACACATCTTCCACCCCACAAGGTGAAATTTTCTTCTATCCTATGTACCTCTCCATAAAATAATTGCACCTCAACATTTCCAATCACTCCAAAACCAACTCTAGGCACTTAATTAAGGACATGAAGTACAATGGGAGATTTGACAAAGAAGATATAACAAGGGTGATGCGACTGCCCAATGAAAGATAATGAGATTTCCAATTGGAAAGTTTCCTCTCCACCACTGTATCCCAAAGATGTTTGGCCGGCTTACTAATGCAAAAGGGGAGCCCAAGATAAGTAGATGAGAAGACTCCTACCCTGCACCCGAACACCTCTGCCATTTGCTCAACTTCCTAGCCATGCACACCCCCAATAACTCATTTTTAGCAACATTTACCTTTAATCCTGAGACCACTTCAAAATAAAGAATGACCATCCTCAACCTGTCCACTATAGCTTCGCTTGCATCACAAAAGAGTAAGGTATCGTCTGCAAACTAAAGATGAGAGATGGGAACACTTGTTCTACTTGGCTTGAACCTAAAAATAATACTTGCTTCACTTGCTTCTTGGCCTCTGGCTAGCATCCTACCAAGAGCCTTTGCCACCACTACAAACAATAGGGGGAACAAGGATCCCCCTGCAGAATACCCCTTGACAAGTTAAAGAAGCCTTTGGGAGAGCCATTAACCAAAACCAAGAACATAGCCAATCAGATACACTCCCTCATCCAACCCCTCCATTTTAACTTGCATCCTATTTGGCCCAACATATAATTTAAAAAACTTTCAATTCACGTGGCAGTGTGCCTTCTCAATTTGCAGCTTGCATACTAACCCTTTTTCTCCCTCCTTACACCGAGAGTCGATTCACTTGTGCACTATCAACGCACTATCTAGAGGTCTACCTACGATAAACACACCTTGATTTTGAGATACAATAGAGCCCAAGATCTCCCAAAATATGATCGCCAATGTTTTTGCAAGGATCTTATAAGGCCCTCCAATCAAGCTAATCGGCCTAAATCCTTTAAACTTTCCGCACCAGAGACCTTCGGAATAATAACAATGAAGGAGGCACCCAAATCTAATGAAAGTCTGCACCTCTCATGGAATTCCGTCAAAAAATCCACCACATCAATTTTCACTTCTCGAAATTCTTGAAGAAAAAAAAAAAAAAAAACACCATCAAATGGTCATTCGGCCCCAAAGCTTTATCCATACTCATAAGCCAATAGCCACCCTGTTCCTCCTCCGAAAATGGCTTCTCCAAAGAAGATGCCTCGCCAACAGAAAATCTTTTAAACTCTAAATCATCTAGAGTTGATCTCACCCACTCATCATTAAATAGGAGGGATTTGTAATAATTAACCACTGCTAAACGCACTTGGTACTTCTCTTCGACCCTTCAACCATTTACCATCACACTACCAATCGTATTATTTCTAGCCAGCGCATTTGCAATGCAATGGAAGAACTGTGTATTCTTATCCCCCTCCTGAGGCAAGGTTGCCCTCGATCTTTGTCTCCACTTTATCTCTTCCTCTTTTAGCCGTCTTGAATAGTCTTGCAACAGCTTAATAAGGGTTTTTTCTTCTTCCAAGAGCTCCATATTTTCCGCCTTTAGGTCCAAAATCTGAATTTGCTCAAGAATGTCCCCTAATTCCTTTTCTCGGCTTACCAAAACTTCTTTTCTCCAATTCACGATTTTACCTTTCAAAAGCTTTAACTTCTAGCTTAATCTAAAGCCCGCATACCCCTCCACCTCAAATGATTTCCACCAATCTAAAATAAGATTGGGAAAAAAAAAAACCCTCCACCTCCAACCAAGCTAGCTTGAACCTAAACTGTTTCAAGCCCTAGCTATCCACCACCGCATCCAATAAAATTGGGCATATGGTTAGATGTTGATTTAGGTAGCTCTCTAACCGAGATTAGCGAAAATTTAGCCTCCCAATCAGCGGAAATCAAGTGGTCTAATCTGAACATAATTGGTCTATCTTCACCATTCGACCACGTAAATTTCCCATCAATCATTGGAATATCAATCAGGTCCTCCCGGCCAACCCATTTCGAAAATTCCCGCGTACTTCAGGTTAAACCCTTGCCCCTTGATTTTCAAAAGAAAACCTTGTGGCATTGAAGTCACCGCTAATACACCATATGCAAGTTAATCTGATGTGTACTAAGGATAGCTCGAACAAAAAATCCTGCCTTCTTGCTACCACGTTTGTGTTGTAGACCACTGAAAAGCACAAGTGGAAGCCATTCACAACATCACGTAAAACAACTGAAATAGAAAATTCGCCTGTCCACCAGTCCTCTTTCAATCAAATTTTTGTATCTCATGCCACTACCATCCTGCCAGCCACACCCATAGAATCCACAAACACCCGGTCTTTAAAAGATAACTCCCACAACAAGTCTATCAACTCCTTGTCTATCGCCTGCAGCTTCGTTTCCTGGAACGCAACTATCTAAACCTTCCATCTCCAACAGATATCTCTAACTTTGTCCCTCTTTTGTCGGCATCCAAGGCCCCTCACATTCCAACAGAGGATCTTCATTTGGGAACCGATCTTCCCCTCCCTTTTCTCAACTAATCGGCCAAAACATCAACACTGAAATTTGTGTTAGTAGTCAAGCTTACCAACTCTGTGACCTCTGGGTGATTTTTGAATTCTTATTGGAGACACTTCCAAGGATATATGTGTGCCCAATGCCTTCACAAATTGGAATATAACAACGTAATCTCCAGGCTTCTCATCAAAAGACGCCCACCAACCTTCCCACTTGATGCATTGTTACCTTAAACCACTTTTTCCCTTTCACGATTGTTGCTTTAGTTGTAATGGAGTCGCCCAAAAAAACTTGGAGATTTTCTTCCTGATTGGGTAGAACTTCGAGCTCCTTGCTATCCATGGTTGTCATTTGGATCGACTCCACATCCAACACCACCTGAAATGCATCATCTTGACATTGATATGCTTTAACAAGCTCAATCGCAAGATTTGAAAGCTGCACTGGATCCCGCACCCAATGAACGGTATCTAGGGCACAGGACCCCTCTTCGTTCCTCCCCAACCTGATGTCCTCCAAGCTTTCAGCAGCATCACAATCATAGCCCAACGTCGAAAAACATTGTTGAGGTCCACCTTCAATTCCCAAAGGTTTAGTAGGGGTAAGGGGAGTCGTGAAGACCCTCTCGAAAGAATGAGTCATTGGAGTGGGGTGTACCACACACATAGGAGTGATGATACATGGCGTCACACGAACGAGATCGGAAGAAAATCCACACATGCTTCCCAAGGCTCAAGCAAAAGAACGTTCGTGCTCACACGTGCTTCCAACATATCAAGAGAACAGTTGACTCACGCCACGTGACCTAGAACGCAAGTCTCACTCTCTTCCAAAGGAGACAAATGCTTCACATTACTTCAATGAAGATTTAGGAACATTGTGATCCTTCTATATCTTCTCAGGACGGACTTATTCAAATGTTTAGTGTTAAAAGCCACAAAAAGGTATTTAAGTCATCAAATCACAAAAGACTAGAATGTCTTTTCTAAATTGGTAAAGAACATAATATAACAGACAAAAAGACTAGAAGTCCACTAGAAACTTGTAATCTTCGTCTCATCATTCTTGGAGGGCATGATACCTACCCGACAAGCGATAAAACCCTCCATGTCTAATACAGGACCATTATTTAGCTGCTAATAAGAGGCCACAAGGAAGAGAAGAAAGCATCCAAAGATGTGAAGGCAAGAGGTAGGTTTTCTGGAAATAAAGAAACTTGGAAAGAGATCTTGGAAGGTAAAATGAGGGAGGTGGAGGACTCCCGGGTCTGATTCAGAAGATATCTCCTCGAGGCATGTCAAGTAGGTAAGGTAGATTTCAGCATAGTGAAGTTGGATGCCTAAAGAAATGAGTGTTCAAGAGGAGGAATACACTAATTCTAGTGGGGATCAAGAAAATGGACTAGTGTTCAGTATTATCCATGTTACTGTTGGAAAAGGAGGCAGACATGATCATTAACAAGGGCAGGGTGACTCCGGATGGACTCATGAAGACTCTTTATTGATGAGTCAGCAAGTTTGTCAGGGACGGTAGCATGGTTGAACATGTGCGGGTACCTGTGGACGCATGGGATGTGAAGACCCTTTTGACCTAGGGTTCTTGCATAGGCGAGGTGTTGGAAGTCGACCCAAAATCCATAAAAGATCTCAAAGTGGGAAGGGTGGAGATCCCCTTCAATGGCGTGGTAAACTCTGAGATGATCATTCCTCTGATGGTGGAAGGTCAAGCATGCACAATTAAGGGAATGGTGACTGACAAGACAATCAATAGCATTTTGCCATCTTTGTACCTTTCTTTTTTAATATAGTTGTCATCATTAAAATAATCCAACAACAACATTTCTTATTGATTCCATTCCTCTTTTTCCTTTTTCCTCCATTACAAAATTTAGGGCCAGTTTGGTGTTGCTATGAAGATATCCAAGTATCTAATAACCATCTAGTGGCACCAATCCATACAGACATGTCAGATATATCTTGTCTTATAGCAAAAGCAGGATTCAAATATCTTGGTGGGGATACATTAAACCTTTTTTTTAATGATCTTTCCATCTAATTTTTTGATGATGACTTCCACTACACAACAAGATGAAATACTATCTCTATATAGACTAATGTTGCTCAAGGGTTGTTAGACACTTGCTTATATCTTCAAAGCGACAACCTAACTAGTCCTTAATAAGAAGAGGGAAAAAGAGAAATATACCATGGAGCTCATCTCACAATCAACAAAGACGGCCTAGACATCCTTTACAAAAAAAAAAAAAAGAAAAAAAAAAAGACAGCCTAGACATGAGCATCTTCATACGACTACTCTAATTATTTGCAAACTAAGAACTTTTCTTGCATGATTTTTGTTGTTACATGACAACATTGGAAACCCATCTCTCTAATTGAAGTGTACGTAGGAGAACGGAAGAAGAAAATGCATCTTCAAGTTCTCAAAGAAACTACTAAAATTTATATGCAATCATTTTAACAAATGCACTCAATATTTGTAGATTTATTGATATGAAATTGTGAATTTTTGCAATCAAGATGAAAAAAATAAAAAATAAAATCATTTTTAAAATTAAGGATGACAATTTATTAAAAAAATGGCCAAGTCGAAAAGAATACAAAGAGCCAAAAAAAACATTACAATGCACTCTAATCCTAGCCTGAATGGCTTCACGCGTGCAAATGCGCAACAACTGAAGCCCATTCTATTACATTGGATTTTGCTTATCAAACAAACAAAAAAAAAAAAAAAACTTCCCTAGGATTTCCAAAAACATCCCGGAAAATTTTGTTGTTTCTTTCACCCCATAGAGACCAAAAAACCTACAAGAAAGGCTATTCTCCACACAACTTGACCCAAATCCCCAACGCCTCCTCCACGCCACTGCCTAAAAAACTCTTCAATAGGCATAGACATTACCCATGCTACTCCAAAAATCCCAAAGAATCTTTCCCATACATCCCTAGAAAATGAGCAATGCATGAAAAGGTGATTAGTTGACTTCTCACTTTGAAGACACAAGGAATCCCTCTTCCTTATACTGTCGATTGTTAATACCCTATTCCAACCCACCAACCATGCAAAAGCTACCACCTTTGATGGCGCCCCATAGAACCAAATAAAGAAATAACGAACTTTCCCAAGATTGGCCGGACCACCGATAAGCATATGGAAGAGGGACTTCACTGAGACCATCCCCAAATTGGCCACACTCCATCACACTGAATTGGCCTCCTTTGTAAGGGCAACCCTTGATAGTTTATTCAATAAAGCCACCATTTCTTCACATTCACCGTCCTAAAGGTTCCTCTGACAGAAAGGAAGCCAAATCCCGTGAGACCCTTGGAGTGAAAAACATTGATCAATTGTGATGTCTGAATCCGCAACCGCGCAAACTAGATTGGAAAATAGATCTTGCAGCTTCCGATCTCCCAACCACACATCCTTCCAAAATCAAACCCTCAAACATCTCCCAATCACACATCCTTAGAAGGCATTTGAACTATTAGGCCACCACCCCTCCCTCTCCACCCCATACTTCCTAACTACAACCTCCTTTCATAAATAGCCATCTTTCAAAGCAAATTCCAAATCCACTTACCCAAGAGCGCCTCATTCATAATCCCTTCTAAGCTTTCCCAACTTGTTGAGCAAACCCTTCGGGCATTTGAATATGGACATAAAATATAATGGAAGGTTTGATAGAGCCACTTTAATCAAAGTAATTCTACCCCCCAAAGACAAGAGTCCTCTTCCATAATGAAAGTTTCTGTTAAAATCTTTATATCATTAGATCCCATAAGTACTTCACCACCTTACCAACAACCAGAGGAAGACCCAAATAGGTTGAGGGGAAGGCACTTGGCCTACACCCAAACATTCCAGCTAGAGCCCATAACCCAATGCCCAACAACTTGGATTTCTAAATGTTTATGTGTAAGCCTGACACCATTTCAAAGCAGAAAAAGGCTTTCCGAAGATTATCTATATGATTGGCATTCGCTTCACAAAATAAAATCGTATCATTCACAAACTAAAGATGAGACAATTGGAATTCCCCTTTGTCCACCTTAGAGCCACTAAATAGACCCTCGAAGACCCCTTTAGATAAAATGTGGCTCAACACCGCCGCCACCACAACAAAAAGGAAAGGAGACAGAGGATCTCCTTGCCTAAGCCCCCTTGATGACTTGAAGAATCCATTGGGAGAACCATTCACTAGATCTGAGAACTTGGTCGAACTCATGTACACTCGAACCCACCTTCTCCACTTTCCCCACACCCAAACTGCCTCAGCAGATAATCTAAAAAGGCCCAATCGACATGGTCATAAGCTCTTTCTAAGCCCAATAACATCATTTGAAGTCTGACTTGGCTCAAGTAACCAAGAATTGGTGAATATCATACAATTGGAAACTGAGATGAATATACCAAAGGTTGGCCACTGATCACAGCTTTAGGTATAAGTTGGAAGTAACTAAAAAAACTATAGGGAAAAAACTTGGAAATAACACAAAATAATTTGTAAAGAACTTATATATATATATATATATATATATATATATATATATATATATATATATAAAGAGTAGAACTTGGAAATGAAATATTGGCAGCACGTGCTCAAAGGGAACGACAAGCATATAAAAGTATGGGGTGGAGAAACCAAAGGGAACAACACGCACATCAAAAGTACCATTGAAAACAAAGTTGTGGCTAAATGAGGTAAGCCTATGGAGTTCAAAATATAGATAGAGTTCATATGGAAACAAGACAAGGTACGATCATGGGCACATGTAACAAAAGCACACACATCTCCATTGTTAGACGGATTCATCATCCTATGAGTACAAATGGCCTGGACAAAAAATGATCAACAAATAAAAACACATACCGCTTTTTTACTCCATCTTGACCTGTTTTTCTCTCTGTGGCTTGTTTTTCAAATGCAGGACACCCATCACGTTTCCACCAAACCTAAAAATACAAATGTTGGACAAAGTAAATTGAGCACAAATCATTTATGCACAAGGTCTGTACCACTAAAAACAATAGTGGAAAATAAAAGTTAATCGAAGATGATGAACACACCCAATTTTTCTCTCGTTCCAATATATGCTCAATGCTACAGAGGAACTCCTTTCCTTTAGGTGGAATCATCTGAAGAAGCTTCTTAACACGCTCTTCACAAGACCTAATCTCTTCTTTCTGGAATCAGGAACTGAATCACTAAAGAAGTTTGTCTAATACCCACATGCAATCTAGGAATAGATGTAACTAATGATGTCTGATGCATGTACATAAATGTGCATATTGGCATTGCAATCTCATGTGCATACCACCTTCTGAAGTGTCTCACATGCATAAAACTACACAGTTAAAAGACATGTAAAGCATGGATAAGATAGTTATAGACATGTGCAGAAGTGCAAGCAGTATAGATAAACAGTGGGAAGAAACACCAAAAATGGTAATTTGAAGTTTTTTTTATCTCATTTTGATTTTTCGGCACGGTCCAATGTTTGGAATATGCATGCAGCAAAAAAAAATGAAAAATGACGTGCCCTGGTCACCTACGTAGAGTTGTATACAAGAACCCTGGGAGAGAATTCCAAATGGGAACAGATGAATACTAAATCTTTTGGCAGAAGCCTGATAAAGGTTACAACTATATTGAGCTTTCTCTTTAAGATAACATATATACAAAGTAATTTAATTTGCATCGTGCAGTAGATTTGTCAGGAATAAACACCAACCATGCTTTCCAAAGGGCCATCTTTGTCATTTTTCCCAGGTGCCTACAAGAACACAGAGAAGCTAAATTTAATCATGCAAGTGACTCAAATAACAGTAATAAAAATATATAGAGACCCCAACAGCACTAGCAAGCATCTAGCTGTGGCATTTTCCAATGGCATAATCATTCCCATTAAACAAAACATGGTAAACATGAAGTGAATATCTATCTTCAAAATGACCCTTCTAAATAGTGAAAACATTGTAGAACATTTTTTTGATATTGGATGCCACAAAAGGGCAAACATAATAGAAAAGGAACAACGAAACACGATAGCTGTAAAACAATTTGATAAAGAAAACAATAGCAACAAAGTTGGTGCATTCACCTTCCATTGACTAAAAGAGATTCATCTCACCACTCTTTCTTCACTAAGACTGATAAATTTGCTAGTAGGTGAAAATTCACCCTGATAAAATTCACTACACCACAAAAAGATATACAGAAAAGGATGATAACTATCTTACAGTGGCATCCACCACCAACCCATGCACAAGAAAGTATGATGTCTAGTATACCATCCCATGAGGAGCAGAAAAATGCATTTAAATTGTGTGGGAGACGAAACATCCCATAAAGCCGAAAAGGAAGATCTGAGGGACGAACGTCTACACTAGATATCCTCCCAGAATTTAATTCTCTTAATGTAAAGCCAAGGCCATCAAAGACCTTCGAGGCCACCCGGGTAATCCCTTTCCAGAGAAAGGATGATTAATAAATGGAGGACGACTTAGTCCACCAACTCGTCAGGGCCAATCCATATATAACACCCCCACCCCCCCCCCCCCCCCCCCCCCCCCCCCCCCCCCCCCCCCCCCCCCCCCCCCCCCCCCCCGCGGCCCGGTAAGAGAGATAGATAGAGAGAGAGAGAGAGAAGAGAGAGAGAGAGGAGAACAAAACTCCTAGTTAAGAAGCAGGAATTTTCTAGAGGAGCCCCCTTGCCAAAGGAATTCTCTTCGAAGTTTATTTATTTGGAGAAGAACTGATTTAGGACAATAAAAAAGGGACATATAATAGAGATGTAGATTAGAAAGAGAAACCTTGATCAATGTGATTTTGCCTCCAAAATAGAGGAGCTTGCGTTTCCAAAGGGAGAGCTTCCTCTCCATACGTTCTATAATTTTATCCCATAGATACAAGGCCGGTTTCCCCATACAAAGGAGACAACCAAGTTAGGTGATAGGGAGGAATCCGAC
Organism: Magnolia officinalis; assembly: GCA_021015155.1. Classification (NCBI taxonomy): domain Eukaryota; kingdom Viridiplantae; phylum Streptophyta; class Magnoliopsida; order Magnoliales; family Magnoliaceae; genus Magnolia; species Magnolia officinalis. The sequence continues at coordinate 28,358,898 of JAJHSJ010000004.1, read as the reverse complement.
ACAACATCCAAAAGACTCCACCAACCGGACAATTTCCTCCCTAGGAAGGTGAATCCCAAAAAACTCGCTTTTAGAATTGTTGACCTTCAGACCTGAAACCACTTCAAACTAGGATATCATCATACCAAAAAGGTCCACCATAGAATCGTTAGCTTCGCAAAACAGCTAGGTATCATCAGCAAAATATCAAACAGGAAGCCATGGAAGATGCCAACCTCTTGACCCCTAGATAACATCCTACTCAGAGCTTCCGAGGCTAAGACGAATAGGAAAGGGGACAAAGGATCACCCTCGTGGAGGCCCTAAAATGCTCCAAAGAAACCAAAGGGAGATCCATTGATGAGCACAAAGAATCTAGCAGATGAGACACATGAGAGGATCCAGACTCCATTTGTCCCCAAAACCCATAGCAAACATTTAATCTAGGAAAGACCAATCCACATGGTCATAAGCCTTCTCGAGATCAAGCTTATAGAAAACACCTTACCAACCCGCTCTATGACAAGAGTTGAGACACTCATGAGCTATCCATGCATTATCGAGAATTTGCCTCCCAAAGATGAAGGCACTCCAAAAAGGTAAAATGATCTTCGGAAGAACCATTCTCAATCTCTTACTAAGAACCTTTGCCACAATTTTATAAGGACTACTAACGAGGCTGATAGACTAAAAGTCTTCTTAGCACCCTCCAACTTAGGAATAAGAGCAATTAATGTGCATCCCATTTTAGAGGGCAGATGACTAGACACGAAGAAGTCCTCGATGAAACCTAGGAGGTCCAACTTAACCAAATCCCGGAAGGACTAGAAAAAGGCCAAGGGGAAACCATCAAGCCCTAGTGATTTATCCTTCCCTAAATCTGAGATAGTTGCCTCAATCTTATCTAGAGAAGGATCGGCTTCTCCAAAGAAATTGCCGCCTCCTAGGAGATACGATCAAACACCAGATCATGTAATTTGGGACACTCCTTGCCCTCGTCCAATAGGAGGGAGTAGAAACTGACAATGGACCCACAAATACGGTCTTTGTTAGTCACTCTCTTACCATTAACCATAAGGGAGGAGATCACATAAGAATTTGACCTAGAATCAGTGTTCGTAATATCGATACTATTGGCCGATATTATCGTTATCGTTGGCCAGCAAAACGAAACCCATCGTAAACCCCTCGGAAATTTTAAAAAATATCGATTTCTATGTATCATGCGATATATCGCACCATATCGCACAATTTTTTGCGATATCACCAAAAAAATCGAAAAAAATAGGGAAAATCATTCAATCCAGAGGATTTCGATACCTATAGAAGAACATTGCGTGATCGGAAGCAGAATTTGGTGGGCCACTCAATCGATCCATAGCGATGCGTCGTAAGCTCCACGAAATCTCGATTGCCCTTGATTTTCTTCGAATAGATGCTCCATTTATATTGTATAGGAGAATTCGGCAAGAAATCTGCAAAAGCCCTAGAGATTTGGGTTTAATTGAGAGATTTCCCTTGATTTTAGGGATTTTTTCGAGAGATTTTCCGAAACCCTCTCTGTTTGCAGGTTTTCGAAAATTGGCTTTTAAATCGTTTTACCAACACGGGTGCGTCGCGCTAGCTGAAGACAGACGATCGTATCAATGGCTCTATGGGGTCCATCTTGATGTATATGTTTTATCCAATCCGTCCATTCATTATGGAAGATCATTTTAGGGCATGAGTCCAAAAAATAGGAATTTATAAGGCTAAAATGGACCACACCACAAGAAGCAATGGAGATGAACGCTGACCATTGGTAACTTTTTGATAGGGATAGAAGTTTTGGATCAAGCTAATATTCAATTTTTACCTTCATTCTGGTCCATGTGACCTTATGAACAACTTGGATGGCCAAATAACCATTACGATGGGCCCTACCACGTTTTGAACAGGTTGGATGGCAAATAACTTAATCACCACTATTTAATGTGGTGTGGTCTACTGGAGCCTTCAATCTGCCTCTTTTTTCAGATCATGCACTAGAATGATCTGTCAAAATGGATGGACGGCATGGATAAAACATACTTAATATGGCGGGCCCCATACAGTTCTTGATAGGTCCATCCGTCTCTTACTATACACGGGCGGAGGGAGCGATTAGTTGTTACTGGATAAGAGCTTAGTGGGTGTTAAGCTTGCTGTGTGGGGCCCACCTTGATGATTTTTATCTATATCCACGACGTCCATCTATTTTAGTTCATTTAAGGACGTTATCCCAAAATTTCTGCAGACCCAAATCTCTAGTGGACCACATCACTGGAAAAAGTGGTAAATAACTATTAAAAGCTTTTTGTAGGCCACAAGTTTTGGATGAAGCTAATATTTGTATTTTTCCTTCATTCATTTCTGCTTGAACTTATCAACGAGTTGGATGGAAAATAAACATTACAGATCTACTTGAAGTGGGCCTTGGGAAGTTTTTAATGGTGAATATTCAATCATCATTGTTTCTTGTGGTGCGGTCCACCTAAGATTTGGACATGCTTAATTTTTAGCAACTTGTCCTAAAATATTCTGGAAAAACGAATGGACAGAGTGGATATACTAAATGGCATCAAGGTGGGCCATATGGTAAGGGTAACACCCAAAGAATTGTTACCCAGATAACACCTAATCCACGTCCGATCGCAACTTGGGTGAGTCCCCGGAACCAGCAATGTGTGTGGGACCGTTGACCATAGGGCCCACCTCAATGTATGAATTATATATCCACGCTGTTGATATGTTTTTTTAGCTTATTTTATGCCATGGTACCAGAAATGAATAAGATAAAAGTTTAAGGTGGACCACAGTACATGAAACAGTGATTAATGACCACTCCGTCCATCCGTGTGTATTCTGTGTCTACTCCATCCATCCATTTTACCATATAATTTTATGGTTTTAGGTGAGACCTCGGCCTCACCCAAGACCGTAAAACCCTATCGTGGAGCCTAACTTGATGTGTGTATTTTGTATCCACTCCATCCATCCGTTTTTTCATATCATTTTACAGCATGATCCCAATAATTAAGAAAATCCAATTATCAGGTGGACTATACTCAAGAAAACAGTGGTAGTTGAATACGGTACTATTAAAAACTTCTTAGAGTGCACCTTAATTTGCCCTATATTTTATTAGGCATCCAATCTGCTGATAACTTCACATAAGTTTGAATGAAGAGAAAAAACAATTATCAGATTGATCCAAAACTTGTGGTCCACTAATGGTCAATCACCATTGTTTCATATGGTATGGTCTACCTGATTATTGGATCTGCTTCATTTTTTTGGATAATGTCCTAAAATGATATGGAAAATTTTTGGATAATGTCCTAAAATGATATGGAAAAACGGATGGATGGGGTGGAAACTGAATATAGTTGTCTTAGTTCAATGGGACAGCGCATAGCTTAGACCCTATACAAAGGAAACCTATTATGTGCACTTTTTTTTTGAGATTTTATGATTTAAAAGTGTGTATTAAGGTCTTTTTTAATAATCCCTGAAGTTTCATTGAAAAATTCAACCATTTTCCCAATGTATCCCCATGTTTCCCAAAAAGTGCGATAAATTACGCGATACAAACAATATATCTTGTGCGATAACCAATACATATCTGTATCCCAAGGGTGCGATACATTGCGCAATACATTGCGCGATACCGATATTTCGAACACTGCCTAGAATGACCCAGAGTGCAAGAAAAATAAAAGGTGGTCACTTTAAAATAGATATATGCCCATTAAAAACCATTATTAATATCTTGACTATTAGCAGAGATATGAGTTGTTGGGGTGAGGTCACTCTTCCTTACTAATTATTTCCAGAAATAAGTGATTTTGTAATGTAAAACCACCAAAAGCTAATGAAAACCTAGGGCTTGGATATCTTGGTTAGAAAGGCGATGCAGTCCTTAGATGGTAACCCATGTTTAGTCCTTGAATATGCCTATAACAGTTAGATCCACAGGTTTCAGGAACTCTATTTGGATAAAGGTTTTTATATGAAGTGTCAATGCACATTCAATCCTAGATGCAAAAATATTCAGACTGGCTGACAGACATGTAGCGATAATATCCTTCATAGTAATCAAATATCAGAGACCTGTGTGCTCTAGTGTATCAAACAAAATGGCAGTATGTATGAGCAGAATAACACACCTTCAGATAATCAAATATTATAAGGCACTGAACAAGAATATGGCGACGAAAGCTTGGATCCTTCAACTGTAGATGGCAGGAAGCAAAATTATATAGAAACCATATTAATCAAGATGGTTAAAAAAATCAGTTATTTCTGTAGAAATTCCTTAATAAACCCTTTCAATACTGTTTACCTCTAACCCCATTAATTTACTGCTTGTCAGATACTTAATGCTCAAAACTTCTGCCTCTCCTTCCTCAAGATTGTTTGAATTTCCATCATCCTCACTCAAAGGCTGAGCTTCAAACGTATCCAGCACAACCTAAACAGCAATGTTCCAAAAGTAAATAAATAAATAAAAATAAAGAGCATCAGAAATGAGCCAAGAATAGAAAGAAACGACTCTTAAGTCTGAACGCAACAAAAGTACTGAATAAAATAAATAATGACTTGTAACACTAGAGAGGAAGTATTGAAGGTGGAAAGAAATATACCATTAAGTTGGATGCAAATTTCTGCCACTTGGCAGGAGCAAGTGTCGTGGAAGGAGGGTTAGAGAAATGCTCCTGAAAACATGGTGGCACCAATTGAGCATCTAAGTTAAACCCCAACATAAGAAAGTTTTACAGTTGCTTATCATTTTTATTTTATTTTTTGAAAGATGATAATGTTATTAAGCCAAAAGGCCAAAAAAAAAAAGAAGCAAAGGACAACAAACGGCAGAAGCTAAAGAAAGGAAAGGAAAACAAACTCTACAAACAGGGGACCCAATCCCTGAAACAAAGCCCTGCACCCACAAAATAGTCAAGGGACCCACTCCCTTATGTACAAAACCACCCTACTATAGACACCCTCAGGGGTGGACAAAACATCACGGGAACACCATTGTTCCTTTCCAACCAGACTGCCCACAAAAAAGCCAACAGCATCACCTTCCAATGCAACTTTCTCATACTGCCTACCCCTCCAAAATGCCAAGAACAATAAAGAGATTATATCATAGCAGGCATCACCCAGGATATGTTGGCCCGACAAAGCATCGCCCAGTTGCTTATAATAATAAATGCATGATCACATTATACTCCCTTTCTATAGCATAATAGAAATAAAAAGTTAAAAACTTGTTTTAGCATGATTTCTAATTTTAATATGCGCTCCCAATGTTAGCATAGTGAACGTAGATTAGAGAGGAGGAAGTTGAGAATTTTTCTTTAAGTTCCAATCTTTGTGGGAAAAGGAGACATAGTGACCTGTAAACTCCAAAAGGTCTTGTAGAAGTTGAAGTCGATAGAAATTCCTGAAAAAAAAAATAATAATAAATAGAAGGTAAGATAGTTGTACAAGCATCCTAAACTAGAGAAACCCCTTGCACAATCGAAGGTTAGTAATTAAGGACAAAAAAAAAAGTAACACAAAAATGAAAAAAATAATTATAATAATAAATTAGGGATGGTATACATACCATCAGGAGCATCCTTTTCATACTTTGTTTCATTGGATGTGTTGAAAACTCCTTTTATATTCACAGCTATAAGCATTGAATAGTAAAGAAAGTAACATGACTAACTGACTCAAGGTAATGAACTTGACAGGTTGATAAAAGAACAAGGAACACGAGAAGGGCGATAAAAGGAAGTACCTGAGCGCTCTGATAATGGGAAAAAATGAGCAAGAAACATAAGAATTCGTCCACAAAATACTACATCATTTGCCTGGAAATCAGGATCAATGTCAACATATAATAGAAAAGTAAGAGTCACATTACTTGAATACTTTTTATTACAACTGTATCAACAGACAGGTAGATGTTCTTCTATATCCTTACTGATAACAAGTGAAGTATAATACCATTAAGAAATAGAAGCAACTGATAATCCATTTGCAAATGAGTAGAAATGGGATATTTTATTTGCCCTAGCAATAAGCATATAGCTATATTGGCCATGAAGGAGATGTAAACATCTTCGAATCTAGCTCAGCATATTCTCAAGGCTAGCAATCTTGTCAACCTTAACTTTTCTATATTCCAAACAGTGTTGTGAATAGCATGCGTAGCATAGAGCAACCAAATAGCTCATTTCCCCTATAGCATACACTACAAGAGCCGTAGTGTGTTACGTATGCAGTGCATGCTGCATTTTTTTTTTAAGAAACAGATTTTAGTGCTGTTAGTTCAAGTGATGTTGTAAAATGGTGTTGACCCATTCTTCTCGCATGTGGCAATGATGTAGAGCTATCCAGAATTCCAGACCATCCAAATAGCGGGTCTTATTATCGATGGAGAATATTTGTACATGCACCCATTTCAGACAACCTTAACCATCTATAAATGGGCCTCCACATGTATGGCTGAGGACTTGTGGATAAATGTAAATGGTATAAAATTCACATTGTAAAAAAATCTTTAAAACATTAGGGTTTCGATTCGAAACCTAACACAACACACGCACCCCTCCAGCCCCAAAACCCATTCTCTCGATCCATAAGGCCACTGAAGAGAACATTTTGGCCGATCAATTGACCCTACAAGAAAGTCCATTTGATGTATTTCCAAGCGAATTTGAGCTGAAATGAGGTATGTTCTTGCCCCTGAATATCTGTCAATGAGTTCTTTTTCATTTCGGATGAAGATTTATGCTTTCTTTGGATTTTATTTTTTTTCGTTTTAGGAGGTCGATTGCTATGTAATGTTGTCAGATAGGTGTTACCATGCTTCTTCTTTTTTGGTTTTAGGGGCCTGTTTGTGTTGTGTTTTAACCAGTTGTTATGCAATGTGTGTGTATGTCATGGTATGTAATTTATTTATTTATTTATTTTTTATTATTATTATTATTATTATTATTATTATTATTATTATTTTGTGTATGGAGATGTTTAGGTGGCTATGCATTGTTTTTTAGAGTGTGGCATGGTATCAAAGCTATCCTAGAAGTGGTTTGGACTCCGTAATTCCTCCCGATCAAACCCAAGTTACTGGATCTTTTTTCTTGAGGGTCTTCCAACACGTCAGGGTCTGATCGGACGGCAAAGGGGAGCACGTTTCATCGTTTATTTGTGAAAAAAAAAAAAAAAAAACCAGGTTGATTTCTGCATTGTTCCTCATGTAGAAGGAAACACTCACGAAAATGAGCTTACATGCCTTGTTGAATTATAAAAGCTTGCTGATTTCTCATAAGGTGATGTTAAAATCGTTTGTTTAAGATTGTTGAGTTAGGTGGAAGCAGTTCTTTTGATAGAATATTCTCTCCTGTTAAGTCATATGCGATGTGGGTTTGGTACTGATGTCAATTAAGGTGATAATGGGCCAGCAATCTTCGTGTTATTTTATTGTGAAAGTATAGTTATGTGTGGATCTCTTCTCGGTCAGCGTTTCTCTTTTGGCTTTGAAGCAAGCTAGTTGTGGAATATCTATGGAGCCCAAAAGTACAGTTGTTGGCTCCTCATCTCTTGAGGAAATGTCTGGATCCTCCTTCAATGCATCAATAACTTTTGTGAAGCTACATGGAAAGAATTACCTTCTGTGGGCCAAATGGCCAAACTTTTGTGTTTCTCTTAGCCCGCGAAAAGGATCAGTTCCTCACGGATCTTAAGCCAACGGAATCTGATCCAAAATACAGACGATGGATGCAAGAGGATGAGCAAATTCGCTCTTGGTTATGGAATAGTATGGAGTCTAAGGTGAGTTGTAGTTTGCTTTTCTTAAGCACAACAAAGAACATTTGGTATACTATAAGGAAGATGTATTCCTCGGAACGGAATGTTTCTCAGGTGTATCAATTGTATGAGGAAATCTTTTCCTTTCAAAAGGAGGACAAGCCCCTTGGTGTATATTTCACAAAGTTGACTGGAATGTGGGAAGAGCTAGCCATATATCATTCCATTACCTCAAATGTCACCCTTATGAAGAAGCAGTGGAAAGATATGAAGTTAGTAAACCTTTTGTCTGGATTGCCTAAGGAATATCAATCAACAAAGGATTAGATTTTGAAAGGAGTTTCCACTACTTCAGTGGCAGAGGCATATGCAAGACTTCAAAGAATCTCCCTGACAAATGAATTTGACAACTCTTAGGTTAATGCATCTGATAAAAAGGTATTGGCCTCTTCATCTGGTTATTTTGGCTTCCGTGGAGGTCGTGGTGGTCGCATTGGTCGTAGTCCTCCCCATGGTGATAGATTCCCAGGGGGAGGTAAAGGCAATTGTGGTGGTAAGGATAGCGTACGTATACTCATTGTGGCTCGACAAATCATACAGTGGACTTTTACCGGGATCTTCATGAAAAACCCTCAAGGACTAACAAAGTTTTATATGGTTAAGGATGCTTCTTCAGATGGTAGATCCACTACTCTTACTTCGTCTAATCCCGTTAGGGATCATATCAGTGTTTCACTATCAGGGGAGGAATATACATGTTTTCTTTCTTCTTCTAGTGGCTCTACATCCAACAATGTTGCATCCACCTCTACAGTCACTTTTGCTCAATCAGGCGAAGCGTGTCTTTTATCATCTTCCACCCCATCTTGGATCATCGACTCTAAGGCGTCCGACCATATCTTTGATAATCGCAATTTCCTTTCTTCCTTTAATTGTGTTTCATCAAATATGCCAGTTACTTTAATTGATGGTATGTCATCTAATGTCATTGGTGTTGGTACTACTCAAGTTAATGCATCAGTACCCCTGTCGTTTGTTCTGTATGCACCAAATTTTCCTTTTAGTCTTTTAAGGTTTTTAAATTGTTCTCTGTCCTTCTTTCCTTCTTATTATGTGTTTCAAGACCTCAAGACAAGCAAGACGATTGGTGAAGGTTGTGAGAGTCTATACTACTTGGAGAAGGAACCGGTAGGTGTGACAGTACTTCCTACAGATTCAGCAATTCAATGGCATCATCGCTTGGGACATCCTTCCTTTTAGAATCTACAGACTCTCATTCCATCTCTCACTAAGGTGTCCAAGTTGGAGTGCGAAGCATGCGAGCTAACTAAACATCATAGAGTCCACTTCCCTTCTATAATTGAGTCAAAATGTGATATTCCTTTTAAATTAGTCCATAATGATGTATGAGGACTAGCTTGAGTCCCTAGCTTGTTAGGTTTCAAGTACTTTGGTATCTTTATTGATGACTATTCTAGAATGACAGGGTTATATTTAATAAAGCATAGGTCTAAAGTCTTTCATGTATTTTTGAATTTTCATAATGAAATAAAGAATCAATTTGGTGTGAAATTATGCATGCTAAGGTCAAATAATGCCTTAGAATTCATTTCTTGAGATTTTCAAACGCACTTACAAAGCCAGGGCATCATTCATCAGAATTCTTATGCTTACACACCGCAACAAAATGGGGTGGTTGAGCACAAGAATAGACATCTGGTGGAAGTTACAGGAGCCTTGCTGTTAGAAATGAATGTTCCGTAGTTTTATTGGGGTGATGCAATTCTTACAGCGTGCCATTTAATCAATAGGATGCCTTCATCAATTTTAGATGGCAAAACTCCATTCTCCTTCTTATTTCCTAATCAACCAGTTTTGTTTGTTTGTTTTTTTTTTGGCTCCCCCTAAAGTGTTTGGTTGCATTGGCTTTGTTCATATATTTCGGTCAGGCTAAGATAAACTTTCACCTTGTTCCATTAAATGTATTTTTCTGAGATATTCTCAGACTCAAAAGGGTTATCGATGTTATTCCCCTACACTTAAGAAACATTTTGTGACTGTTGACATCACCTTCTTTGAAAACGTTCCATTACATTAAAGATGAGCGTACTCTTGAAGTCACATATGTGAAAACTCCCTTGCTAAACGTATTTCCTTCAGAATTTGATGTTGACATGCCACCACCAACTCAAAAAGATTTTATGCGGACTTGTTACAAGAAAAGGAGAAAAGACCGGGCATTACAGACTATTCCTCTTCAGTCCATACAATTGACTACTGCGCCTATTGAGGTTCTTGGTTCGTCTGAGTCTCATGAGGTTACCAATGATCTTCCCATTATTGTCTGAAAAGGTAAATGTTCTTGTGTTTCTCATCCGATCTCCAAGTTTGTTACCTTTTCTCATTTGTCTGTAAATTATCGTAAGTTTGCCCTTACCTTGTTTATTGTACTCATTCTTAAGTCAGTCCATGAGGCATTGTCCAGATGAAAAATGGAAAAGAGCTACGGATGAAGAGATGGAAGCTATGTATTCCAATGATACCTAGACACAGACTGATCTTCCATTAGATAATACTCTAGTAAAGTGTCGATAGGTGTACACAGTCAAGTTCCTGCCTAATGGATCAATTGATCGTTACAAAGCCAGATTGGTCGCTAAGGGGTATACACAAATTCATGGGTAGATTATCTTGATACGTTTTCACCAGTGGCTAAACTTAGTTTGGTTCGGGTTCTTCTATCAATAGTAGTAAATCATGATTGGCCACTTTTTCAGCTAGATGTGAAGAACGCATTTCTAGATGGAGATTTACACGAAAAAGTCTACATGGAGCAACCTCCTGGATTTGTTGCTCAGGGAGAGTCAACTAAAGTATGCAGGTTAAACAAATCTATATATGGATTGAAACAATCACCACAGGCTTGGTTTGAGAAGTTCAATAGTGTGGTTGTGTCCTTTGGATTAAAAAGAAATAAAGTAGATCACTCGGTTTTCTCAAGACATTCTACATCCGGCTACATAATACTTGTTGTGTATGTGGATAATATGATAGTGACTGGTGATGACTTAGAGAGCATTAAAGTCATATCTTCAAACTCAGTTTCAGATCAAATACCTTGGTCTTCTTCAATATTTTTTAGGCATTGAAATAGCAAGATTGAGAGTTGGCATAAATCTATGTCAAAGAAAATATGTTTATGACTTTTTGGAAGAGACATGTATGCTGGGTGCCAAACCAGTTGATACACCAATGGACCCCTACCTCAAGTTTGAACCTGAAGAAAGAGAAGTATTAGAAGACGTTGGTATATACAGGAGACTTGTTGGCAAGCTCATTTATTTTACCATCACCAAGCCTGATATCGTATTCCCCGTCTATGTAGTGAGCCAGTTCATGCAAAATCCGAGGACATCACATCTTGCAGCAATTATGAGAATCCTCGGGTATTTGAATTGTTCACCTGGGAAGGGTATTTTACACAGAGCTTATGGTCATCTCCAAGTAGCCGGTTATTCACATGCAGATTATTCAGGGTCGAGATGTGATAGAAGGTCGACTACGGGTTACTGCATCTTCGTAAGTGGCAATGTGGTTACTTGGAAAAGTAAGAAACGGAATGTAGTTGCCAGATCAAGTGTTAAAGCTGAATACAGGGCAATGATGCATACAACTTGTGAATTTAAATGGTTAAAGTCTCTTCTCGAAGAATTGAGATTTGGAGTTCAGGTTCCAATGTCTTTACACTGCGACAATCAAGCTGCGATACATGTTAACAATAATTGTGTGTTTCATGAGAGAACAAAGCATATAGAGGTTGATTATCATTTCATTTGGGAGAAGATATCTCAAGGAGAGATCCACACACCTTATATTTCTTCCAACGAGCAAGTTGCAGATTCATTCACCAAGGCACTTGGAAAATCTCAGTTTGAACTAGTCCCCAAGCTGGACATGCAGGACATCTATGCTCCAACTTGAGGGGGAGTGTTAACAATAGTGGCTATGGGCCTATGGCCCACTTAGTCTTGGGATGTGTTGGGAACATAGTTTTTTGTATAAGGGATATTTTCAATATTTTTGCTTTTATTTACTTAAGGGCACTTTTGTAATTTCATCCATTTATAAAATAATATAAGAGATGTGGGAACATGAGCCCTAGCCCTTAATTCTCTTTTCTCAAGTTTCTTCTCTCATTTTTCTCTTCTTTTCATCTTTTCTTCTACTTTTCTCTTTTCTATACCAACTTACAACCTATCTACAGTGGGCCCCACAATTTGGACTTTTAACTTGACTTCATGTATGCCACGTATGCAATATCCATGTGCTTGTGTATCAAGCATATCACGCGTGTATCAAATCTCCCAAATGCCTCTACACTAGCTTGCTAAGGTTAGACGCCTGCGACTCCTATGTTAGTTTTGCACCATTTACAATTGTAGTGACTCATCCTCCTCACATGTGGCACTGATGTATAGCTATCCAGATGGCCCACATTGCGAGTCCCTTGTGGATGGAGCTTATATCCAAAATCACACTTATCAAGCAATTCAAAGCATAAAATTAATGGCTATCAAACGGATGGTTGAAGTAGAATAGTGAATTGTCCAGATTCGAAGAGAAAAATCAGATTCATTAATATTATCTTCTACGTGCAGTTTTTCAATTATGCTCCATCCACAGATGGGTCAGAGATTTGGACGCTCTTGATTAGCATAAAACTGTGCAATGCGTGCATTTCAACAGCCACCACCATTTTTAAAATGCTGAGAAACTAACATAGGAGTCTAGCTCTCCTTCTAACCTAGCCAGCAACAAATGCTACACGCATTAGAAAATGGTCTCTCTGAAGAGGCAGCATGCAGCCCATGTACATGCTGCCATGTGTGCCATCATGGCCATGGACACAAGATCCATCCAGTTCATCAGGGGGCCCACTGTGAAAAGATGCATTTGCACAGAAATCAGGCCAGTACACTTGTAAGGTTCAGCACACTTTACAAAGCAAATGGCTCAGTCACTATGTGTGCCATCATGGCCCATAGGTACAAGAATCAAGATCCAACCCATCCATCAGGGGCCACCACTGTGAAAAGATGCATTTTGCACAGAAATCAAGCCAGTTCATTTGTAAGGTTCAGCACAATTTACAAAGCAAATGGATCAGTGAAAAGACTTCGCATGGTTTTCCTAACATTGCAGCCCACCTGAAGAATGAACCGGCCCAATTTTTAGGGTACCTTATAGTCGCCATTCATTATCATCTGATCAACAGTCACATACACTAAAAAAAAAAAAAAACTGTAAATACAGCATCACGTGTTTGGGACAAAACGAACAGGAGGTGACTCATTCTGTGTCATCCTGTCTCGTCCAACTTTGACCAAACTGGCCAATCCAGGGGCAATACAGGGCGAGTCACTGCTTGTATACTCATGTCAGATGGGTGAACCAGATCGCCCACCACCATAACCGGTACTACCATAGTCGGTTTCGGCTGATACTTTTAAACCCTGATCCCAATACAATTCCTCTCAACAACCTTTCTTGAAAACTCCAATGGCAAGGGTTAGTAATGCTATCTGTTTGTTGTATTCAATAAGTATTGGTTTGGGAATGCCCATACCTTTGATAGCCGACGAAGAAGCTGATTACATGTCCTCAACATCACAAGCTTTCCTCGCCCAAACAGCTCTTGCTGCAAGGCATCAACCAGATACCTTAGAAATACAATTCAGTAATGCTAGACATGGTGGTAAAGATCTTCACCAAGCACAAGATGATCAATGCCATCGGAGGCTTGTAACAATACAATTTATGTACCTTCCCCAAGATATCTTGTTTACTCTCAATATAACCGAAAACTTCTTTGCAGTCTCTCATTGTAGACATTTCTGTTAAATCCTCGAGCAGCTGGAATATCATGCCACCCTCAACATGGCCTCTTTCACAAAGATACAGAACAATGTCTGTCAGAAACAGAAGAAGATAGTTATACAGCAAATCTTGGCACAAGAGGAAAGATCTCATGGTGCAAATAATCTGCCCAAAAATGACAGATGACTGCAGAACAATGTGGACCATGTGATTGAGGAAGCTGGTGAAAAAAGATTCAAAGATTATAGCTGTTAACAAGTACATACCAAGAAGTCGTGATATTTGACCCTGAAGTTTTTCTGCATCATCAATTGATTTCCCATATTGCATAACCTGTTCTCCAGACTGAACTGCAGATGACTATGTCAAAAATGAAAAGAAAAAATATTAATAACTTACAATTACTTAAAGAGCCCAGAAAATTAAGTCTCGCAATAAATGGACAGCTCAAATGAATAGAAAAAACTTTAAAAAATCAAATGAAAAAACCAAAGCAGATGGTCCTATATCAGCGAGGAACAGCTTCCTACTGACTACTTTGAATTGCGATATTCGCAGTGATTGTAGTGAGTAGGTTCAGTTACAGTAAGATGTTTCACATTAACCATGACAATTTAATTATTAGAGTTGTCTATGCAATCTGCTGTCAGTCACATTGGCATTTCTTCTCATAGCTTTTCGTGTAACCATCAAATATAAAGTGCCAGTGCACTGAACTTCTTTTCTGCAACTCCATAGGGGACCATCTTAACAAATCACCCATGCAAAATTCATTACTCAAACAATCTTCAGAGGTACAGAAAGAAATGCAATCCATCAATGTGCTCATGATATAGTTACAAACAGCACAACAATTACCTACCTCGAAATCACTAGATAAAAAAAATGATGAGACAGTTTATGTAAAAATATAGGGAGAGGAGAAGGTTCTCCACATGGTCTTTATTGACTTAGAGAAAGCTTGCAATAGGGTGCCTAGATAGTTAATCCGGCAGGTGTTGGGAAAGAAAAGAGCTTCAAGAGGGTATATTGGCACGATTAAGAATATGGGGAAGCGTTAACAAATCTGAGAATCACTAGTGGAGAGACAAGTGAATTCTCAGTTATTGTAAGCTTGCACCAAGGGTCGGCATTGAGCCTATACCTTTTCACATTGGTTATGGACGAGCTAATGTGGCATTTGCAAGAAGAGATACATGGTGTATGTTGTTTCTAAATGACATAGTTTTGATTGACTAGACAAGGGAAGGCGTAAAACACAAAGCTATATTTATGATGGGGTGCTTTAGAATCTAAATGATTTAAAATAAGTCAACTACAAATAGTATATGGAGTGCAATCTAGTAACAATAGGAGTGGAAACGAGGAATTAGTTAAGATTGTTGACCAAGAAGTTTCCCAAAATGACCACTTTTGATATCTTGGGTCGATAATTCATGAGAGTGGTGATAGAGTGAGAAGGATTTCACCTATAGAATTCAAGTCGGGTGGAAGATGGAGATGTGCCTATGGAGTTTTATGAGATCGTTGTGTGCCACTCAAACTGAAGGGAAGTTTTGTAGGATAGTTATAAGATCAAGCATGCTTCAGGGGACGGAATCTTGGGCAGTTAGGAAACAACATGTTCATAGGATGAATGTAGCTAAAACGAGAATGTTGGGATGTATGAGTGGCAAGACGAGGAAAGATAGAATTAAAAATGAATGCATTCGAGGGAACTTAGAAGTAGCACCAATAGGTAATAAGATAAGGGAAGGTAGATTCAAATGGTTTGATCATGTGTGCAACAAAGACCAAGAACTGTGCTAGTTAAAAAGAGTGAGTTGGCGGAAATTGAAGGCTCTAAAAGGGATGTTCATAGGATAAATGTAGCTAAAATGAGGATGTTGGGATAGATGAGAGGCAAGACAAGGAAAGATAGAATTAGAAATGAATGCATTTGATGAAACTTAGGAGTAGCACTGATAGCGATCAATCGACTAGCACACCAAAAGCTCCAGAGCTGATGCATTTGAGGAAACTTAGGAATGACCGATTTATCCATATATGCAGGCCCTCCCAGGCAAACCCAGGCGAGACCTCCCCATGGGCAACCCCCACTTCGCACGGGTCTCCGAATCGCATGGTCCCACAGTGGGCCCCACCTCGTGGACATTCTGCATCTCACAGAACCCACCTCATGGGGCATTCCACCCTAGCGTGGAGATACGGGGCATCCTTGGAATCACACCAAGATAAACCAACATCATTCACCCAAGCCGATGAGGAGACTCGATCATTGGGCTCCTAGCTCTGATACCATTTTGTTAGCAGACAACCAACCAGCGCACCAAAAGCTCTAGAGCAAATGAGGAAGGACCAGTTTATCTTTATATGCAGGCCCTCCTATGCAAACCCAGGTGTGACCTCCCCGTGGGCAACCCCCATTTCGCACGAGTCCCCGAATCCCACGGTCCCACAATGGGCCCCACCTCGTGGCCATTCTGCATCTCACAAACCCCACCTCATGGGCTACCCCATCAGAGCGTGGAGATACGGTGCATCCTTGAAATCACACTAAGATGCGAGGGCGTCAAGCACCGATAGATAATAAGATAAGGAAGGGAAGACTCGGATGGTTTGATCATGTGCAACAGAGACCAAGAACTGCGCTAGTTAAAATTAGCTAAGTTGGTGCAAGTTAAAGGCTCTAAAGGGGCAAGGGGAAGGCCCAAAAGGATGTGGATGGAAGTAGTAAGAAAAGACATGATGAGCTATGCTCTAAATAAAGTTGTGGCCCTTGGTAGAGTGGAATGGCAAAGCAAGATTCATGTGGCCAGTCCCAATTAATTGGGATCAAGGTATTCCATAACAGTAATGGTGGTCGTAACAGCCACCACTGTTACCTCTATGACACAAGCCGTAACGGCCATTCCTTTTTTTATTGAAAAAAAAAAAAAAATCTGAAAAACCTATATCAAGCTCGTAATGGACCATCACAAGGCCATAACAGCCTTTACAGAAGGCATAGCGGGCCGTTACGACCCCATAACGTGTAACAGTTGCCACCATTACCTTTATGTAACGACCGTTACAGCACACCATGATTGGGATTATGCTTGGATGATGATGATGACAAGAGAAGCATACCAGTATGGAGTGGTTAGTGGCCAACAATGAAATGAGAATGGAATATATGTGAAAAGCAACATGCAATTGAGAAGGACAAAACCACAATAGGATTTTTTTATTTTATTTTTTTTGAAAGGGTAATCAAGCTCCTAATTTAAAAGAGCAACAAAAGGCTAACCCAAGACCAATAAAATATTTGAGCCAACCTACAAACCCAGACAACACAGACAAATAGACCAATGATAGGAATTATTCATAATTTACATTTACATGAAGACAAATATTTCATCATAATTTGTCTCGTCATCATCATCATCATCAAACCTTATCACGACTAATTGGAATCACATAATTTGTGTATATAGGAACAAAAACATACATGTTTGTGTATGAGTACATCATGTTTTTATTTTTTAAGTAAAACCCAGGTAAGATGTTTGCCCTGATGTTCAATTGAAAACTAGACTACTTGGTGTACCAGCAAGGGTGACAAAGGTGCATCCACAACTCTCAAGCAAAATGTATTATGCAATCTACAGTCCTTTTGCATTCCAAATGGATGCGCAAATCTATCCAGCCATCCAAGGCTGTGTTGGGATGCACAAGAATGTTCATTCTCATCAAGAGGACCCAACAAAACTCAATGATGTTTCCTGGCATTTGTAGGAAGGAAGTAGTCTTAAATTGCAGCCAAGTTCCCATCTGCAAGCCGGATCCCAAAACCTCAATATGAATGCTGAGGAAGCTAATTACAACGAGATAATTTCCATTATCTTAGAAGACTAACATCCAGAACTCACATAGATAGTGCATACAACCGCAACCTGGATGGTAACTTCTGGTAAAGACAAAGATAACTTAAAGAAAGAACAGGCAGGAACTACAGGTTCTCTAACAGAACACAACATTCAAATCGACAGGCCCCACTATTTAAAAATAAATAATAAAAAGGGCAAACTTTTCGAGCAATGAAAACACAAATTGTAGCAGCATAGTAACTTACCACCAGTTCCTGAAGTAACGTCCGGAGAGCATTTTCCAGTGATTGGTTCTCCTCGAGAACCAGCACTGTTTGTCTCTGTCAAGAAGCACCCAAACAAAGATTTCAGAAGTCTAAACACAAGACAAACACTACCAAGGCAGTTTCACTACTATTATAGAATATCAATGGAAGGTAATCATCATTAGCAAAACAACCCAGCATATGTGCATGCACACATACATCAATAGACGCAAGTAGAATGGAAGTGCGTGTAATGGAGATAGGCTTAAGACCTGAGGTTTGATAGCATCTTGGACTGCCTGGAGAGCGAAACTCGAAGGGGGCCCATCTTGCAACAGAGCATTCTTAAATACTTCCTGCAGCAAAAATACAAAGAAGCATCTGACTCGTACATTTCCATTTGCGGAAACATAGAACTAATTTTGCGTTTGGATTGTGATAAAATGTTGGGTTTTCTTCTCTAAATAGAATTTCCAAATACCATAAATTTGGGCGCCGTTATCTACACGGGTAATGTTTCATGGTTTTTACAAATTCTAGTGCAAGAGTAGAAATCCCACAAATCGAGAATTACTTTCATTCCGACGCGAGCCAAACGTATCCTAAGCTTGTGATTGACAGTGAAATGTACAAAGTTCGACGGATGGAGAGATGATGATTGAGAGAGAGAGAGAGAGAGAGAGAGAGATTACGAGGACTCGGTCTCGATCGGCATGGCAGGAAATGTGAACGGGGGCTCGCTCTTTCACATGCTGGTGGAGAAGAATCCGAAGGCCTGATGGAGCTTCCGCCATTCGAATGACGATTTTTCTACGGACCGGAGACGAGGAGAGATTTTCTTCCCTCCTTTCTACTTATTCCGAGCAAGGGGAAGGAGGGAGCATACACCGTGTTTTGGTGTGTCCCTACTCGAGTCTCGCAACCGCTAATGCGGAGGATGCTGGCCCACAGTATTTGGGGGCCCAGCTATTGATGTCGGGTCCGGGCATCGTTCCGGCCTTCAGTATCCAAATCAGAGTCCGATAAGTTCTATAAAATAACAACTTTGGCCCCCGCTACCAGCTTTCCCACGGCTGATTACCCAGGGTAAAAGTGGCATTTACTTGGTAAAGTTTTTTTTGGCCCATCATGATGTATGCATTATATCTACACCATCCATCCATTTTTTCAAGATCGTTTTAGGGCACAAGACAAAAACTGAGGAGACCCATAGCTCAAGTGGACCACACCATAGAAAGATGTAGGGATGATAGCGTCTATCACTGAAACCTTCCTAAGGCCCACCATTATATATATTTGCCATCAAATCTGTTATCAAGGTCACGTGGACCTGGATGAAAGGAAAACAATAAAATCAGCTAGATCCTAAACTTCTGTGGCCTCAAAAGTTTTTAATGTTGGGTATTTAATCCCCCACTGTTTTCTGTGGCGTGGTCCACTTGAGTTTTGGATCTGCTTTATTTTTGGGTGACCGATGATAATGATATGAAAAAAATGAAACGACAGTTAGAGGTGTACACGAGTTGAGTTGAGCTTGTGTCAAGCTCGATTTAGCTCAGCCACTAGCTAACCCCAGCTTGAACTCGGCTCGGCCACTGGCTAACCCTAGCTTGAACTCAGCTCAGCTCGGTCCTTGAGCCTGACTAGTTAGCTCGGCTCAATTCGGTCAACAGCTCGGGCCAGTTCAAGCCGAGTTTGCCTATGCAGCATTTTCACAAACACATAGACTACGCATTCAAATTCTCACACCGCAGCAATATTACAGGTATTTCATTAAACACCTTGTAGGAAAGGTCAAAATCTAGAAAAAAAAAAAAAAAAAAGGAGTATTTCTTTCATATACACACCTTCATTGCACCAGCCGGACACTTCGTTGAGCCATTTCATCAAATACGTAGTGAGCAACATCAATATCAAAGTAACCAAATCACCGAACTAGTTCGATTCGAGTTGGGGTTCGATCCAAGTCGAGTCAAGCTCGGCCAAACTCGAACTTAATTTGAAATTTTTTTCGAGCTCAAAAAATCAGCTCAACTCGACTTGAACTCAGTTTCAAACCGAGTCGAATCGAGCTTTTTTGAGTTGAGTCAAGCAAGCTAACCAAGCTAACTTGGTTCGTGTACAGCCCTATAGACAGTAGGTATCTAACACATACATCATGATAGGGCTCACGGAAGTGTGCCACGTGATAGCGAGGTTGCTGCTGTATTGCCAAAAGCTTTCCCCTGAAGCTCATGCGCTTGGAAGCTAGGTGAGACCCAGTATAATTTACTAACTCATTTTAGAGTAAGTGACAAAAATTAAGGTGGATCCAAAACTCAAGTGAGCCGCTCTAGAGGAAACAGTGGAGATTGAAAGACCACGGTTAAAACATTCATATGGCCACAAATGTTTTGTATCATCGTCTTTTTTATTTTTAGTTCATCCCCTTGTTAATGAAGGTTTGGATGACATAAACATTAAGTTTAAGCCAAATAGTAGGCATTTCTTTCTCCAATTTTCCCTCTCATGTACCTTCTTGAGTTTTGGATCCGTAGCATTTTCATTTGCAAAACTTAAAATGAGCTCAAGAAGTAGATGCAGAGAGTGGATTTCTTATAAACATTGTGGTGTCGAAAGGGAGCGGATTTAGGACCTGCTGGCCTCACCCAATATTTGTGCAGCTTTACTGTAAGGCCTACCTTGACGTGTGTGTTCTACATCCATACTGTCTATCCATTTTTTCAAATCATTTTAAGGGCATAAGCCCAAAACTGTAGCACATCAATTTCACATAGGAAATGGTGTTGATTAATGAGCCACTAATGTTTTGAATCAAACTGATATTTTTAATTTTTATTCTTTTCCCTTTTATCTATGTTTTTGACCTTATCAACTGGTTAGATGGAAATTAAACATTATGGAATCATTTG
Organism: Magnolia officinalis; assembly: GCA_021015155.1. Lineage (NCBI taxonomy): Eukaryota > Viridiplantae > Streptophyta > Magnoliopsida > Magnoliales > Magnoliaceae > Magnolia > Magnolia officinalis. The sequence continues at coordinate 28,338,192 of JAJHSJ010000004.1, read as the reverse complement.
TTTCCAGTGGGCTCTAAGGAAGTTTTTAAACTGATGTTTCTGATAGTATGATCCACCTTAGATTTGGCTCTTCTTTATTTTTGTACCTGTGAGCTAAAACGACCCGTAAAAATGAATGGACAACATGAGTATAGGATACACATATCAAGGTGGTCCTCACAGTAAGGGCTACACCATCTTGAGCAAGGACAGGGCCACAGCGTAACCGCTCCCTTGTGGACCTGAATTGCGGGGTGCGGATTGCATACTGCCCCCACCGTGTCCTAAAAACCAACTGTCGGGATCTGTCGGGCCCATTGTGATGTATATATTTTATTCATGTTGTCCATCCATTTTGACATATCATTTTAGGGCATGAGCCCAAAAATGAGGCAGATTAATGGCTCAAGGGGGGTCATACCGTAAAGAAGCAGTGGGGATTGAATTCCTACCATTCAAAACTTCCTGGGACCCATCATGATGTTTATTTGTCATCTAACATGTTCATAAGGTCACATAGATTGTATGGAGGGAAAACATAAATATTATATTAATCCAAATTTTGTGCCCCGAGAAGTTTTCAACCATAAGCTTTCAATCCCCATTGCTTTTTCCATGGTGTGGCATACTTGAGCCTTCAATCTACCCCTTGGAGCCCATTGTAATGTTTATTTCCCATCCAACCAGTTAAGTAGGTCACACATACATGGATGAAGGGAAAACTCAAACATCAGCTTGATCAAAAAACTTTCGTGGCTCCAAGAAATTTTTCATTGTGGGCATTCAATTACCATTGCTTCCTATGATGTGGTCCACCTGAGATTTGGATATGCCTCATTTTTGGGCTAATATCTGAAAATAAGCTGGTAAAAATGGTAGGACGGCGCGGATTTAATATAGACATTAACGTGGGTCATATCTCTTTTTTTTTTTGAATCGCCTATAGATGGCATGAACACTTAGGTTACATAAATTGTATGTGGTGTTCCATAGGCCCCACCATGATGTATATGTTATATCCGTGCTATCAATCTATATTGCTAGCTTATTTTAGGGTATGATACAAAAAAGAGGACAATCCAAATCTTAGGTGGACCACAATTTTTTTTAAAAAAAAAAAGGCAATTGAATGCCATCGATGGAATGGTTGTGACTTCTTAACCTAGCAATTGTTGAATGACTAATAATAAAAATTTAGTAGTATTGCATACCTATCAAATAAAAATTTGTATATGTGTGACCCATTTATTCCACACGACGACAAGAACTTTTTTTTTTTCAAGCCAAAACATGTTTTTTTTTTTTTCAAGGTCATTGAACCAAAAGCGTATTCTAGGTGGGACCCTAGAAATAAATGACCCAACATCTACCAGTGTACCACATTATCATGCGTTGTGAGTAATCTCTTGACTGCGAGGGGGGGGAATTATATGGTGCTTTACCCTAGTCTAGTTCATACTTCGAATTTTGTTCGTACAGGTGAGCTCACTAGTTTCATGGTCAACAACGTTGTTAACATAGGGTCATTATGAATGAATCAAGTAAAAAAATAATAATAATAATAAATAAATATTAAATGGCCCTAACATTCAAATCAGCCTTTATCAATTAAATATAAGATGTTTCTGTTGTATTTGATGTCTTAAATTTAATCAGATTTGCACAGATTTTTCGCGCAACTGCGAAAGTGTGGGATTTGTTTCCAATTTCATTTATGATTTTTTTCGATTTTGTTTGAGATTTTTCCTAAAACTATATATATGAGTGTAAACGAGATTGGGATGTATTATTCTAAGAGATTGTAAGGCTTTCTAAAAGGGTTATAGGCTTTGCAAAGGGTATAGCAAGGGTGAGATTCAAGCTTGTTTGAATCGGGTAAGTCTTTTCTCTTTGTAATTTCTGCTTTCATAGTGAAGATCTGTCGCTTTGTGCTATGGTTCTTTTCTCGAAAGGGTTTTCTACGTTAAATCTTAGTGTTCTCTTGTATTTGTTTGGTGCTCTTGGATTGATATCCTAGATCCATCTTTGTGTGATTCCGCAGTTCAAAACCCAACAAGTGGTATCAGAGCCAAGTTGGGGCACAAATCTAAATCTGAAGGATTAACAATAATGGAAAATACCAAGTTTGATATTGAGAAGTACTCAGGCAAAATTAATTTTGAGTTATGGAAGATTAAGATAATTAGTCTATTAATTAAGTAAGGCGAAGTTAAGACTCTTGAGGAGCGAAAATCGACTATGAAAGATGAAGAATGGGAGACTCTTGATAGTAATGCTTTAGCCTCCATCCGTTTATGTCTCACGAATGAGGTTCTTTATCATGTTTTGAGGGAGAAAACTGCGACTAAATTATAGGCGAAGTTAGAGGATATCTATGCGAAAAAATTCTCTGAAAATTACGTACACTTGAAGCTACAGTGGTATAACTTCAAGATGGCAGAGGGTGGAGATCTAGAGGCACACATCAGCAAATTTAATAAATAAGTTTGCAAATTGCTAGATATGGAGGAGGTGATCAAAGATGAGGAACAAACATGTATGTTGTTGAATTCTCTTCCGGCATCGTATGAGTCATTCAAGGAAGCGATGCGCATCGCAAATAAAACCTTGAGTGTAACACCGTTATCTCAGCCCTTCAAGGGAAGGGCATGAGAAAGTTAAACAATGACATGAGGACATCTTCCGATATGCACTGTTTATGAGAGGCAGAAATTCTAAATAAGGTACAGGATCTTCAAAACCTAGATCCAAATCTAATAGCAATGGCAAAAGAAAAATAAAGTGCTGGAACCGTGGGATGACTAGACACATGAAGAATGATTGTACCAATCCTAAAGCGAATAAAGAAAATTCAGAGGCTTCTTCCAAGGAGGCCAATGTTGTCACATCTGATGAAGAGACAAGTGGTGGTGATGTACTGTCTGTGTCCATGATCGGACACTTGCACGACAATCATGGAGATGAGTGGATCCTCGACACAAAAGTGTCATATCACATGATTCCTCATCGAAGTTAGTTCGTCAGTTACAAGGAATACGATGGTGAACAGGTCTTTATAGACAATGACAATGCTTATAATGTTGTGGTTATTGGTACTGTGAGCATCAAGATGTTTGATGGGATGGAGCGTACCTTGACTGATGTCAGGCACGTTCCTGACATGAAAAAAAAAATCTGATTTCTTTCAGTGCACTCAAGGCTATAGGATGCAAATTCATTAGAATTGATGGTGTCCTTAAAGTTTCAAAAGGGGCACTCGTGATCATGAGAGCGTAAAGGTATGAAAATCTTTACAGATTGATCAGGAGTACTTCAACAGGTGAAGCGGCAGCAGCTATTGCAGATTTCACGTCTCTACGTATGTGGCGTGCTCTTCTGGGCCACAGGAGCGAGTGGGGCATGAAGGTACTATCTGATTGTTATTTGATTATAGCTTTTAAAAATCTGATTTAAATATATGCGAGTATTGTATATATGGTAAACAATCTAGATTATCTTTTAAAACTAGAAGATATGTATGTAAGGGAGTGTTTGATTATGTGTACTCTGACGTATGGGGGCCATCACCAGAGGTTTCCATTGGGGGTCGTCATGGTTTGTTTCATTCATTAACAACTACTATAGAAAAGTTTGGGTTTACTTCATGAAATGTAAATTCAAAATTTTCACCATGTTTAAACAATGGAAGACAATGGTGGAAAAATAATCAGGACGAAAAATATAAAGGTTTTAAGGACTGACAATGGTGGAGAATTTACTTTTACTGATTTTAATAAATATTGCAAGGATGAGGGGATCATTAGGCACAACACAGTGCACCACACACCCGAACAAAACGGTGTGGCCGAGCGAATGAATCAGACTCTCTTGGAGAAGGTCCAATGCATGTTAAGTAATGCTGCGTTGGGCAAGGACTTATGGACTGAGGCCGTTAACACGGCTTACTATTTGGTGAACCAATCTCATTCTATGACAATTGAATGTAAAATCCCAGAGGAAGTATGAAGTGGTCATAAGCTGAACTACTTAAATTTACGCATATTTGGTTGTGAAGTTTACTCTCATGTACCGTCAATTGAGAGAGATAAGTTAAACTATAGAGTCAAAAAGTATATTTTTGTTGACTATGATATTGGTGTGAAAGGTTACATGTTCTTCGATAAGATCGCACGCAAGGTTATCACTAGCAGTGACGTCAGATTTGATGAAAGCTCCATATTCCACAAGAATGATAAAGAGTAAGATAAACCAGAAAGGTTGATCGTAAACGTTCAGATTGACACAAATGTTACTCAGGTAAAGACAGATGCACAGACAGAGATACAAGAGCAGGTGGAGCAGCCACCTGTGAGAAAGAACTCACCGCGTGATCGCAGGTTATCGACAAAATACAGGACAAGGACGACTCTAATATTGCACACGCCCTCATTACAGATGAAGGGGACCCATCAACTATTCAGGAGACTCTTAATGTGCCTATGCAGAAAAGTGAAAGGCGGCGGCTATAGATGATGAGGTGGACTCGTTGCACAAAAATCACACATTTAAACAAGTGGAGCTTTCAGTGGGCCGAAAAGCGATCAGATGCAAGTGGTTATTCAAAAGAAAATATGATCAATACAAAAGCAAGATTGGTAGCGAATGTTATGCTCAGAGAGAAGGAATCGACTTCACAGAGATATTCGCGCTAGTAGTTAAGCAGGTGTTTATTAGATTCGTGTTGGTGCTGGTTGCCTAGTACGATCTCGAGATGGAACAGATTGATGTCAAGACTGCATCCTACACGGGGAGTTGGAAAAGCAGATCTACATGAAGCAACCAAAGGACTACGAAATTAAAGGGGCAGAGAAAAAAGTTTACAGGTTAATAAGGTCGTGGTATAAAAAAATTTGATTATTTCATGTGGAGTTAGAAATTTACTCGTAGTGAATACGATCACTATGTCTATTACAAGCCACTGAGTGATGGCAAATTCATCATCTTAGTATTGTATGTTGATGATATGTTGATTGCCTATCATGATATGTCTAAAATTAACATACCGAAGACTCAGTTATCAGGGACATTCGAGATGAAAGATCTGGGGGCTGCAAAAAAGGTTATGGGCATAGATATTTATAGAGATAGGACGAAGAGCATATTTTGGTTATCACAAGCAGAATACCTTGAAAAGGTGCTAATCAAGTATAAGATGGACCAAGCAAAGCCAGTGAACATTACCCACGCGGCTCACTTCAAGCTTTCTTCAGAACAATGTCTTAAATCAAATGAGGAAAAACAAGTTATGTCTCATGTGTCTTATTCAAATGTGGTTGGCAGTTTAATGTATATCATGGTCTGTATGAGACCAGATATTTCACAGGCAATCGGTATTGTGAGCAGATACATGTCAAACCTCGGCAAGCAACATTGGGAAGCGGTGAAATAGCTACTTCGATACATTCGAGGTATGAAAAACTACGTCTTAACTTTTGAGAAGACATGAGTAAAGTTGGTAAGGTATGTGGATTCAGACTACGCAAACGGTGTGGATTTCAGAAAGTCAATTTCGAGTTACTCATTTATACTAGCGGGTGAAACAATTAGTTGGATGTCGAAGCTTTAGTCCGTGGTGACTCTTTCTACGACTGAAACAAAATATATGATAATGACAGAAGCGTTTAAGGAAGGTGTCTGGTTAAGAGGCATGATAAATCAGTCGGGGCTTCAGTAGGAGGCCGTGCCGGTTAATTATAATAGCGAGAGTGCTATTAATTTGGCTAAAAATTATGTTTATTGCTCTCGTATTAAACACATCGATGTTCGTAACCACTTTATCCGATGGGTGCTTGAAGAATGAGGCATGACTCTAAAGAAGATTCACACCAGCGTGAATCCAACAGACATGCTCACCAAGGTTGTTCCTATAGAGAAGTTCAGAGAAGTTCAAGTTCTGTGCAATTTTTATGGGCTTGGCAATGGCGTAAAAGGAAGATGGAGTGTGCACGAGAAGCATTGATGAAGCTATGATGTGAGGTAAAGATAAAAGTATAAGACAACGAGTTACTTGTTTGAAAATTGTAGACATGGTGGAGATTGTTGTATTTGATGTCTTAAATCTAATCAAATTCTGCGTGAATTTTTCGCGCAACTGCGAAAGTGCGGGATTTGTTTCCGATTTCGTTTATGATTCTTTCCGAATTTGTTTGAGATTCTTTCTAAAACTATATATATGAGTGTAAACGGGATTGGGAGGTATTATTCTAAGGGATTCTAAGGCTTTCTAAAAGGGTTTTAGGCTTTGCAAAGAGTGTAGCAAGGGTGAGATTTAAGCTTGTTTGAATCGGGTAAGTCTTTTCTCTTTGTAATTTCTGCTTTCATAGTGAAGATCTGTCGCTTTGTGCTGTGGCTTTTTCCCAAAAAAGTTTTCTACATTAAATCATAGTGTTCTCTTGTGTTTGCTTGGTGCTCTTAGATTGATATCCTAGATCTATCTCTGTATGATTCTACAGTCCAAAACCCAACAGTTTCAACATGAGGCTATGAGTTCGAGTTTCCATTATGGTGAAAAACCAATGTGATGCGAATGCATGTGTTAAAAAAATAAAGATGTTTAATTGTTCAATTCAAGGACACTAATTGAAGGTTGTGATTATTCTATTAAGAAGAATACAATACATATTCTATTAATCTAAACACAATATTTGAGAGATGTATGTGAACTGGGCATAAACGTGCCAAATTTGATAGCATGTCAATACACACTTTATCATATAAAAGATGGAAATTAAAATAATACGAGCAAATATGACAAATTATCAATTTTCAGACATTTATGATTTGTGCTTACCAAATGATTTTTTTTTTTTTTATTTTTTTTTTTGTTTTTTTGAAAGAAGCAATTGCTTTTAGATACCAATACTTTTTCAGACAAATTTCCAGTATTTATAAGTACTAAAATTTAGTACTACAAGTTTTAGTATCAAAATTAAATTTAAAACCTTATATTTTCAGAGTACTGAACAGCACCACAGTCCTACTTTAATCAGGATACAGATACCCAAACGAGAAGCGATCTAGTGGGCTGAGTGTATGGGAGTTTTTCATGCATGTAGTTACGTTTTGGGCTCGTCAGCATCCATATCACTTATCCAGATTGTCAATTAGGCCCAGTCCACTCTCTGCAGTCTGCCATGAAAAAAATCTTTGTAGAAGATAGGTGCAATCACATGTTTAGGACTACCCAATTGTGGTGATTTTTTCACATTAGCAGAAGAAAATTACTGTAATTAATGGATAGTTTACAATGCATTACATGCCATTTCTCAACTTAAGATAAACTAAAATTATGATAAACAAACCTCATTAATCATGGCTAAGGGTGCGTTTGGTAAACTGAATAAAAAAGTCTATAATTTATTTAAACACTGAATCCATTGTGTACTGAATTTTAAGTACTGATGAATGCCATTTGATTAATTTTGTGAAAAATTTCCTGAACATTTTAGTACTGAATCCATAATATATTTGTTATATCCACACTGTTCTTTTTTTTTTTTTTTTTTCCAGATCATTTTAGGGCATGAGCCTAGAAAATGAGGCAGATCCAAATCTCATGTGGACCACACCATAGGAAACCATTGTAATTAAACACCCACCACCAAAAACATCTTGGGTGCCATATAAGTTTTGGATCAAGCTGATATTTGTGTTTTTTCTTCATTCAGATTTTTGCGACCTTATTCACAGGGTGGATGACAAATAAATATTACTTTTTCATTTAGATTTGTGTGACCTTATTCACAGGGTGGATGGCAAATAAATATTACCGTGAGCCCTAGGAAGTTTTTAATGATGGGCGTTCAACGACCACTTTTTTTCCTATGATGTGGTCCACTTGAGATTTGGATCTGCTTTATTTATGGGAGGATGGTTTAAATTGAGTTGTAAAAACTGATGGACGGCCTGGATATACAGCACATACATCAAGGTGGCCACACGGTCAGGGCAACACCCACTAAAGTGTTACCAGGTAACACCTGATACGCGCGCCCGGGTCAGTGACGTGTTTGGCGTGGCAAAGTTCTGTGTGGGCCCATCATGATATATTTATTATATCCACACTGCTCATCCATGTTTTCAGATCACTTTTTTTTTTTTTTTTTTTTGGCATAAGCTAAAAAATGAGGCAGATTTAAAGCTAAAGTAGACCAAATCATAGAAAACAGTGGATTGAACACCTACCATTGAAAACTTCTTGTGGGCCACGGAAGTTCTGGATCAAGCTCATATTTTTGTTTTCCCTTCATCCAGGTCTGCGTGATCTTATGAACAGGTTGGATGGCAAAAAACCATCACGGTGGGCCCCAGGAAGGTTTCAATGGTGGACACCACTGTCGCCACTGCTTTCCGTGGTGTGGTCCACTTGAATTTTGGATCTGCCTCATTTTTCTTGGATGGGCGGTGTGGATATAACAAATACATTATAGTGAAGCCTACAGGGCCTTAGCCACATCAAAATGGAGTTGCTGAGAATATGATTACATGCTGAAGGAAATTAACCCAAAGTCACCACATTCCAGCTTATTGCTTTTAGTGCAGAAACCACTTCCGAATTAATTTGTATTTAATTTTAATTAAGGATTGTTTTTAAGGGTATTAAACAAACACCCAAAATAACATATTAAGGGCACGTTTGGATACCACCAAATAAATTACTTTTTCCACCTATAGCGGTAGATAAGTAACTTATTTGAGATAAGTTTGATTTAGGATAAATTCTAAGTAATTTTTTCACTTTAAGTTACTAAACACTTCAGTTTAACAAGTGGAAGCAAATGAAAGCTATTCAAGGCATAAGTAGCTTCTCTTAGGTAACTTGAGATCCAAACGCCCCTTGGCCGAAATTTATTTTTAAGATTTTGGTGAGATTCGATTAAGCTCAATGGTTAAAACCAGGTTTGGACTCAGGCTCCGACTGGAATAATAAGTCCCTGCAGGATGCTTAGGAGCAGGCTGAGGCTGGTGTTATGAGTATTGGGTTGGTCAAATGACTAGAAAAGCCCATCCAGCTGCAGGCACATGTTTCCTTTGAAATTAAATGAACTAAATTGTGGAATCCATCGTTGCCAAGCCATGGTCCGAACGGACGCGGTTTGCGTCTTAAACCGCCCGCTCTAGCCACGTATGGGCAGTTCTGTGGGTGGGTCCACCGTGATGTATCTGTTTATCCATGCCGTCCATCATTTTCTTATATCATTTTGAAGTATGAGCACAAAAATGAGGCAAATCCAACACTCGACTGGACCACACCACACATGAGATGACTCTTGCATTTAATGCAACCCAAGCTTATTATTTGGTGTGGTCCACTTGAGTGTTGAATTCACAGCTCAACAGAGGGATTTCAGAATATACCAAAAAGTAACTAGTCATTTACCACCACTTCCATTTACCTCTGATTACATGAGGCCAAAGGCACTAAAAGGCGCATTTACACCCAATTACATCAGAATACACCCAAATACAAGGTGCCATCCAACTCCTTCCATTTCCTAGCTACTAAAAGCGAAAACACACACACACACACAAATCCCTCATCTCCTGCATCTCACTATACACCTGGTACACTTTTAAGCTATTGGAACATGTTTAAGGCATTGGAACGGCCAATCAGGTGGACCAACTCACGCAAGGACATAAAAGGAACACAACGATGAAGATTGCTTATCCACAACTTAACAGCCTGTAAATGATAACTAAGAAAAAGTTCGAAAAACGGGCAGTGGTTCATTTAGCAGGCAAAAATACAGTTGGATGGTTAAGATCCTCCAATCACCTCCATTTTTGTGTTCTGCCCACTAACAGCAGCTTATCAAACGAATGGAATTGATCACCCAAAAAAAAATAAAAATTGAACCACGGGCATACTGGAGATATTGGAGAGCCTCATGTCTAGGATCTAATCCTAGACCTCTCTGGCAAACCACGAAAATAAAATAAAATAAAATAACATTACAATGGTAGGAAAGTATAGGAACTCTTACCTTTTCATGTCGATACAACAATAAAATCACCCAATGGACACGCAATAAGCATGGTTGAATGGGAGTTACAGCAACATTTCAGTTCTCACTGATATCATCATCACATTAGCATCCCCCAGCAATTTTGAGGGTTGGAAATGTAAATGAGCAAAGGTTTTACAATCAACAGCCCAACAGAAATCAACAGAGTCCAACTCCCAGTTCCACCATTACACACACCTCAGCAGTTGCACATGAAACACGGCCCATTGGAGTTCATACTCAAGTAGTTGGCTGCTCAAAGTAGCAAGGAGCAGTACACACATAATTCTTCACATGGCAGTCTCCACTGTGAGAGACAACCTATGCACCCGCCAGAGGCCCAACCAAAAAAAGAAGAGAAGAAGCCATGTTGGTGTGTGTGCTGCATGTAAAAGATGTGGGGAGAGGGTATGTGCAGGGGGGCAGCTAACCTCTATGATACTAAAAAGTACACTCCACAGTTGCTGCCTGTTGATAATTTAGAAAAGGACACCATAAAGACAAATAACTTGAGAAGAAGAAGAAGAAGCAGAAACAAGTATAGAACCAAGATGCATGCTGCATTATGGCAGAACTCTTCCCGTTTTCGCCACTGAAAGCAACGGTTCCACATACCCAAGGTTGGGAAACAACTACATTAGCTATCCTGTAATTAGGGGGAGCAAACGACACTGGGCCGATGATACAGAAAATGGCCAAAACCAGCATTGGATGGTAATTACTATGATAAGTACACTTACATAATAACCTAACCGCATTTACATAATAATGGAGGTATTCCAAATTACCAGCTGATGAATCTGCCTTAGTAGAGCCTTACCCAAGGGACCTCTCACGAGAAGTGTTCTGATCCAAAATGCAGTAAAAAGGTCGAAGCGGGCACGCCGGATAAGATTAGAGTTGCCAATCTATTGGCAGAATTCCCATTCCCTTCAAGATTTGGTTTGTCTTAGAAAAATGCCTGTTTCAACAGTGCCGGTTGCAAAAGGTCATGTCATGGTTGATGAGTATCAACAGCTAAAGAATACATCGTGATCCATAAGATTTTGATTCATGAGATTTTGAAAATCTTGTGATATTTGAAAAATCAAAAGCAAAAGATAGATCACTACAACAATATCATAGAGATTTTGAATATCTCATGATATGTTCATGAGATATTAATCAAACGATATTGTTCGCATTAATATCATGAGATTTTCAAAATCCCAGCCGCTTTTAATTTTCCATGATTTTATCACAAAATTATCGCAATATTAACACAAATTTTAAACTTTCAATAATCATTACATACAACATTTATACAATTTTAAAATTGTTTATTAATTTAAAATAAAATATTCTTTAATTTTACATTTTCAGGGCCTATTTGGCTTTGCTAAAAAGGTGTTTTTTTTTTTTTGGTATTTTGATTCTGAAAATCACTTTTTAAGGCTTTAAGTGAGTTTGATTAACCACTTTTTAGAAAAAGAATTTCCAAATTTGTGCTTTTTCTACAGCGCCTAGCCCCCATTTCCTACAGTTGTTTCTGCTTTTTACAAGCTTGCGAAAAGAATCATAAAGTTGAAGATCTCTCTTGTTGGAAGGATTGTTAATTGCACACCAGTGTAGACCCATGTGCCTCTAAACACGTGTCATCACGGCACATGGGTCCAAGATCAAATCCATCCACCGCTTGGTCCCACCATGTTTTCCCTAAGGGGGCGTTTGGCGCATGGTATTAGATGGGATTAAGTGGGATGGAATTGCATTTGGTCCCGTGCCAATTCCACTCAATGTTAGCAAGTTGTGTAAGTCCCACCATGATGTGTGGGCTATATCCACACTGTCCACCCATTTTTCGAGATCATTTTAGAGCATGGGCCAAAAAATCAGGTAGATCTAAAGCTCAAGTGGACCCCACCACAGAAAGCAGCGGGGATTGAACACCTACAGTTGAAAACTTCTTTGGGGCCACATAAGTTTTGGATTTGCCTCATTTTTAGGCCCATGCCATAAAATGAGGTTACAAAACAGATGAACGGTTTGGATATAACACGTGTTATTCTCAATAGTTTCAAATGATGGTGGGTATATCCATTCAATGAACGGCAAACCAAAGAGTGAATCCCACTGTATCACAAACATACATAGAATTAGGCTTATCCCATGGTAACAAGGGACAATCCCCGCCATATGTAATAATTACATTTTTTGAATCCCATCCCACCTAATCCTTCCTAATACCATGCGCCAAACACCCCCTAAAAGGAATTTAGTCCTCTCAGAAGGTGGGCCCTAATTTGGAAACAGGTAGATGGGTTAGAAAACTTCAGCCAAGTGTTTTAGAGCTGTACATTTGTTTTGCAAACTTTGACTCACCTAACCAGTGGATCAACCTAATTCTTGGGCCAGATGGTGCCTTTCTAAAGGATTTATTAGATCTTGAAATTACATGCCACGATGGCAAACATGTGGTGTGCAGATGAGTTGTATTGCACACCTCTGTGGGCTTAACAAATCTCATCTTTGGAAAAGACGGACAAATGCCACTTTCCTATAACCACATGATGACCGTGCAACATCCACTCTGTCCATTCGTCTGGCCGTAGGGTATGATTCCAACAATGCGATAGATTTAAGAATTAAGTGGGCCACACCACAGGAAACACTAGAGATTCAATGCTCACTATTGAAATCTTCGTGGGGAAATTGTTTTTCTCATGCATGTTACCAAACATGAAGCTTTTCACATAAGCAATTCTCAGAAAACAATTTTCTGGAATTGTTTCCTAAGAATCAATTCTGCAGTTGCTCGAAGCAATGCCAAACAGGCCCTCAGCAAGACAACCAATAATATCGTGAGAAAACCCTCAAAATTTTAAAATCTCTTGAGAAATTGCCAAGAACGAGATTTATCACTATGCTTGGGTATTTTGCAAGACACCAGCAGCATAGTTTCACCTTGAATTACTATGCAAATCTCTACGAGAAATCAGTCCTTTGCAAAAGGCATTTATAAGAAAACTTTGGTAGTCAGGCGAAGCGTGATGCTCCATGCATATGCAAACTGAATTGCAGACAAGGCATAGATGTACCTCAAATTAGACCGTCCAAATCATTGGTCCACAGTAGATGGGTCATAATCTAAAACTAACATTGAACATGTGATCCCAACTGGATGATTAATGGACACCTGATTAATGGTTAAAACAGAATGGTCAATGGTCCAAACTAAACCGACAAATGTGCATTAAGCAGATGTTGGGATAGAAAATTCAACATGATTTTGGGGCTATGCCCACCTACAGCGGGTACCACTATTTGTGCAGCTTAATTCGAGGTAGAACTACACCAAATGGACAACTTTGTTCAATAGTATGAAGCATCAAAATAACTCTTCATGATCTACAGTTTCTGAAACTTAAAGAAATATTTTCCAATAACATTAGGACTTATCAATTGAAAGTGTAGATCAACGATTAGGGTGATCATGGATGAAAATTAACCTGCATCCGAAGAAACCTCTGTTTGCCGATAAACCGGAAGGATGTGCAGCTTTGAGAATGTGGTGCTTTGACTCATCAATCAATCTGCATAAGAAAAGGTTTCTCAGTGGGTTGAACAGTTAAGCTTGGAAGCATGGAGAGATTTAAAAGGAATTTTACAAAAAAATACCTACTTAATATAGAATTTACATTCAATTACCTTTTTCAAACATCAGGCCCATCCGTGATTCAGGTGGGCCACACCAAGGGAAACATTTTGCAGGTTGAGCATTACCCTGTACACTGTTTCCAATTGTGTGGTCCACCTGAACCATGGATAGAGCTGAGTTTTAGGCCCTGAGCCTAACAGGGGCGTCACTCACACCCGGTGGTTGGGGTGGATTTCACGTAAACATCACAGTGGGCCCCACCTGAGCCACCTCCCCTTTCCTTGCACGGCCGAACCAAGCCACCGTTAAGAAATCTAACGGAAGGTACTCTATTAATAATTACTTAAATTAATGAGGTAGCTTATAGAAAACCTTTATGAAAAAAGGTACCTGAATGTAAATTTCATGTTAATTAGGTAGCTTTTTTGTTGTTGTTGTAAAATTTCCTTTAAAGAAATTTGTGCACAATGCCTGTTTCTCTAGATGCCTGATTGCAATAAATTGATAATAACGAACCTTGGACTTAATGTCCATATAGTTACAGAGGTTTCACAAAGTTTAGCAGAATTATAATGAATTAATGGGAAGAAAGAGCATTGGGATAGAAGCTAATAGTAGTAAAACAGCACTCTTTGCAGAAATGGAGGAAAAAATCATGGGTAAATGCATCAGCCTATATCATTCTCCCTTTCCAAATTTTATTGAATCTTAGATTTTTAGTCCCATGGGATTAATATGTTTAAAAACCCTAGAACCCTCTCAACTCAAAATAATGCAGGGGCATTTTCACACTGGGCTCGAGTAAGGTTACTTGTGGGATGCAGGGGCACACTCGGGGTGGGTGACTCATGTGATTTGGGGCCCACGGGGGAGGTCTCGTGTTCGAGACTCCTCACCAGCGGTGATTAATGCACATTTCACACCGGGGCTCAAGTGGGGTAGGCCGTGGGATGCGGGGACACACTCGAGGTGGGCGGCCCATGTGATTTGAGGCCCACGAAGGGGGTTCGGCCGAAGTCCTAAACCCATGAGATGGGGGGGCCCGGGCTATGATATAAAGGGATTAATTCGCCAAACTCTAACAGTTCGAGCTTTTAGAGCAAGTGGTTAATTGTCCTGCATCACAAAAGGTCTGTTGAGTCAAGTAACTAGGTTGAGTTTTGGGGAGTTGAATGCTAAGCTTCAGTAATATTTAAAATTTAAAATACGATAATATAAACAGGCAGCCTCACACACGACTAGTTGGAAAATAACTTACCATTCACCTAGAGCATAAATGTCAACATGTCAAGTGTGTACAGCATTCCTACTTGTCCAAAAGGTTTGGGCCCCCACCATGAAGCATGCTCAATACAAAAATCAGGCTCGTCCACTCATTATGTGGTCTACACCAAATAAAGTAATGGACAACTGCCAATCTGGTTCAAAGTACTGATGACTGGATCAGCCTGTATTGTGCCCAAAGTGATCTTTATGTGGGGCCAACCTAATGGATGGGTTGACCTGGCCAAATGAAGTAGAGTTTTTTTTTTTCAAAATTTTAAACTACGATCGAAATATCATAGTCATTTTTTAAGTCACTGGCCTCATTTTCACTGAATGCTACTGAGCTTATCCCATGGAATTTACCTTGACTTCTCTTGGGCAGAATTGCCCCATAGGAGAAATATGACTCCAGTTTTCTTCTGTGAAATTGTTCTGATAACAGAATCCGTAAACAGCTCCCACCCCTTTTTTGCATGGGAATTAGCTTGATGATTTCTCACTGGAAAAAATAAAAAAGGAAAATGTAGTAGAGAAACTATGGTTTATTTTTAGGAAAAGAGAAAGGTATCGACAAGCTGAAGCTGTAGTACAAAAATATCCTGGAATAAAGTCATTAGAATGTCTTTCCTAAACACACTTTATGTATCCGATACAAATGAAAAACAAGTGTTTCTTCATTTACATTACTAGATGATACCAGCTAATACCAGTGGCCGTTAACAATACTGATCATGGATCCAAGTGTCACGACCATCAGAGACTAGCAACTGCTGCACAGACATGAGTAGTTAACATGGAAACATGCTATAGGACCTGGATAGGAACTTTAATAACCTTTCTTGGAGGCATTCTCGACCCACACTATCAACTAATGACTTGATTTATTAGGTGAGGGTACAGAAAAAGGCAGTGATGATTTTTCGCCAAAAAATCCAACTACTTGGCAATCCAAATGGCACAGTCATCCCATTCAGGTGCATACATCAACTAATGACTTGATTTATTAGGTTACATCATATTAGTGTGAGGGTACAGAAAAAACAGTGATGATTTTTTTGTGCCAACTAAAAAAAAAAAACATCTACCTAGCAATCCAAATGGAACAATCATCCCATTCATGTGCATGCATCTATGCAGACAAAATGCCACCTTTTGTGTCATATATTCCATTCCTGCTTGCCTCGTGCTCACCACCATGAGACCATGTTGATGGCCAAAAACAAAAATAGGAAATGAAAAGCAAAATAAAAAATAAAAAATAAAAAAATCCTGAACTACATCTTGCTTGCTTGAAATGACAGGTAAAATGACAAGAATGCGATATGCAGCTCAGGTCATGGAAATACTATGCAGCTTGCTCTCATGGTATATGTGGCAAACATGTGTGGTGACTTGGACTGCTGATCTGGAACACCAGCTGATGGATAGGCCGCATGCCAAATCAGAGTGATTGGACAACCCTGACCATCCAGTTGTGAGTTTTGCTGTTTGAATGTCAACCATTGCTCTGATTTGAGATAAACTTTGCAGGGCAACAATCGGATGGCCACTACAGTCCAATCCGTTGCTTTTGAGAAATCACCCATCCATGTGGTGGCCCACCAAATAAACAGCCCTGATTACCACACAAGTCAGCCATGCAAACCATTAGGAGCTGAATAGAACTTCTGTGATGCAACCTGCATATTAGCATTCCTCTAAATGATTTACATGCTCTACAAATCCTAGGTACCTCCATGGCTACACCAGATTAAATAAATTCCAGCATTGACAATACAAATCACCTTTTGTTGCTTGTAAGAACTAAGACTCTCAATAAAGAGTAGTCTTGACTCCAACTAGTTGGACCAGAAGTTACCATCCGCCCAAAGGACAACTTCAAACCCATGATGTCTGTCCGACATCCTACCCATCCAGTAGGTTGAACCCATCATGAGGATCACCTTTTGCAAAAATCAGCCACATCCACCCATCAAGTGGACCATACCTGTATTTTTAAAATTATCAGTGGCTAGACTTTGTTTTCTATGGTGCGGCCCACCTTATGAGTGGATTGAGCTGATTTTTTCACAAGGCATCCTCATGATGGGCCCAAAAAAAGAAAAGAAAAAAAAGATGAGGCCATGTTGGGGACATCACGCACACCGCCCCCCTATGCAAGGAGGGCCCCACCGTCGATCTGGATCGATGACGACGTTTAGGGAGGACCTCCTAGTTAGAAGATAGAGTTTTGATTCGTTGGAGTGGGCCCGAGAGTCAAGTAAAGCCCATCATGGGAAATCATGATCGTGGCCCACTAGTCTGCTTAATCTCATATTTTAGGTTTTGCTTATTCATATTATTTAGAATATCATGGACGGTTTAGATTTCTTTGATTAGTTTTATTTTTGTTTACTTCATCGCCAAGTAATAGGTTGCGCGCATGACGCGAGTTTTGAGGTACAGGGTTTTCTTATAAAAAGGCACCTCTTGTAGCTTTTTGATTCATTGAAGTTTAATAAAAAAAAATTCCTGCATTTTTTTCTCCTCCGAGTTCCTGAGTTGTGGAAAATCTAATTGGGTGCGAAGCCCTCCCTTCATCGAAGGGCTAGCTATCGTGATGCGAAGCCACATCTATCCTGATCTGCCCCTACCCTCTATCATCCATACTTCTCACCTTCTACACTCATCATAGCTTCAAATCCGTCAGTTTTTGCAGTTCTTCTCCCTACAGCCGATTTTCAGAATCTGGCCCTGCAGGAAGGCTGAAACTTCGGTGGAGCACCATGCACAGAACGTGCATCCAATCGACATGAAACTTTGGGGTTTTGAAGCCCCCCCTGGCCAACTAGAGCCAAGGAGCCGCTTTCCGCATTCGGCGCCCCCTTGCACGTGCGACAGGCCTGGCCCACTGTCCGCGCGCGGGGATTGTTTTCAAGTTCAGATTTCCTGCCTATTTTACTCCTCTCATACCTATTTTCCCTAACCCTAACCATAGATTTCATTACTTTCAATTTATTTGCCCCTTTTCTAATCCTAGGGTTCTCTGAACTGAAACTGGTGAATCCCTTGGATTAGGGACTGATTGATGTGCATGTGTGGATGAGTTTTACTTCCCTTTGAGTATAGTTTGACTCATAATTTTTATTGATCCAGCCCTAACATGTGTAGGCCCAGACCCATACAGATTCCCCTTGCTTGAATGTTTGAACTTTTGTGTGGGATGTGGAAATTTTATGTGAATGTTTCTGAATTAGTTTGATCTAAAGCCTGAGATTTTGCATATCATAATTAATTTTCATGTCCTGCATCAGGCCAACCTATTGGAAGGGTTAGATGTCACATGCACATGATAAGCTGGAAGTTATCCACTGGATTGGCAGTAATTTATGATCCAACTGGCTGGACTTGAGACTGTCTCCACAATAAATGCCAAATAAATTAGGAATTTTTCAGAGAATAAATATGGAGCTGATCTTAAAATTGGCTATTTATTGGTATAGTGCACTTGTGTGTGTGTGTGTACGTGGAATAATAGAACAGCATAGTTCCCAAGTCATCTGGATGTGGAAAGAGAGTTGCATACCAGTAAGTACGGTATTGAGCAGAAGAACACCCTGCAATAAAATATCATGAAAGACAATCACCTTTACAATGAAAATTGACAACCTGAAAGGTCCCAAAGCAATCATAATTTCCTTATGTCCAGACAATTGTTACTGGAGCAACTAGCTTTAAACCTGTACAAAATGCTTAAAATCTAAACTAAGTACATACCATGCAAATGGAGTTGATATTGCAGAACACAAACTAGTAAAGAAGCCTGATAAGAGCTGGCAAGCAAGAAAACTAGGCAATGGATTTCAATGCATGGATCCACATTTTAGGATGTCAGTAGTAGTCTTGAGTCTTGACATGTTATAATTTGTCCCAGGCTCTCGTCTGCTCGTCAACTGACATACTATTACCTAGAAAATCAGTCCTTTTGCTTCTTCTTTTCTTTTCTTTTTTGATACATCAAACATCAGTTGGAGTTGAAGTATGAGTCAGAAATAAATACATGTCAATCAAATCAATTTTCCAAGATGAACATGAACGTATGAGCATATTGCCACCAGAACAAGGTTGTGACTTGTGAATATCAGTATGTTATCAGCTTATACAGCCCTATCAGGACCATCTTAACCTGCACTGGGATGTGGGATGGGAATTTATTTGTGGCCCAGGTGTGTTGGCACATGTATTGGCCAATATGGGCTGCATCGATCCCGATCAGCTCCGGAATTAAATGATAAAGCTGAGATGGGCGGAAAGTCCTGTTTTTCATCTCTTTTCACCTGTTTCGATATACCGAGCTTAGAGGAAAGTTAGAAACTAATTTGTGAATAGATCTAGGCCTACTTTGGAGATTAAGACACAAGATCTGACCGTGATTCAAAGAATCTGATACGTGTGCTCATGGATATGAATGTGATTCATGAATTAGTCATCTGATAATCATGTTTACAATAACAGTATATCAATTAGAAACGTGCATATTAAACAGATAAGTTGCAGATTTTCAGTAGCATATTGTTGACACTGGAAAAATGTCCAAGTGTCATTTTGCGCTGACCAAGAGTCAGCAGGGAAAGAGTTTTGCACAACCCATGGTTGGCGTGAAACTGTATTCTGCACAACACAGAGATAACCAGAACTGCTACTTCACATATCGTGCCAACAGCTAAGAGCTGGCATGGAACCGCCATTGCTCATCTTGCGCTGACAGTCAAGAGCTTGTGTGGAACAATCTTCTGTCTTCAGCAAAAAGACTAAGTCCAGTTCACACAGGTTAGTCATTGGGAAACCTTACTCTCATCCCCTGCACGTGGCCACCTTCCCATCTCGCACTCCCTCAAGAGTTGGTGCAAGACAAGTTCTAAGCAGTCTACAAGGAGGACCAAAGTCCACTTTCCACCAAGTGGAAACTGCCACAAGGTGGCGCGAAAGGATTCTGCCCTGCAAAAGTCCATCCCCAGCTGACTGCTAGACCTAGTGTGAAACTGACTCGCCTAGCGTGCAACGGAAACTCCACTCCAGATTGTCTAATGAGAACCACACTAGTCCAAAACTGTTATTAACATGGGAAATAACCACCGAATGGCTTCTTTGGCGGAAAAATCTGCCTAACAACCTTTTGGAGAGAATCCAAGATCCCCGAAGGATATTAAATACCCCCATGGGTCCTCATTGAAGGAGTGGGTTGGTTGGCTGATGGAATGATTGATCCTCATCTTCCTGAGGCCATTCCTGGGAGGTTCCTCCTCTCAAGGGAGGGTGGTGTGAGATGGCCTCCCATCTCGCATAAAATTGATAGAGTGGTTACGCTAACGCTTTCAATCCTCATGTTCAACACTCATTCCCTCAACTGAATGGCTCCACGCCAACTCCAATCTGAGCTCAGCAAATGACTACTTGCCAACTATCTGGGACCCCAACAGCGGCTTCGTGCCGATTGTTCCAGAAGTTCCCAGTGGCTCCATGCCAACTCTCTGAAACCCCAGCAGTGCTCCACGCCAACTGTCTGAGATGCCAACAGTCTGGTTTCGTGCCGATTGCCTAAGATACCCAGTTAGCTACACGTTTATTGTATTTTGCCTCCCGAATGTCAAGGAATTGTGGTTCATGCCAGGTCAAGGCCGGGTCATGCCAACTCTTCTATAATCTCCAGAATCCCCACACGGAATACTTGTGTACCAGCTCAATAGTGCTATGTGCCAATTCGCTCTGCTCCAAGTGGATGTGGTCTCATACCTTTCTCCTTGGGACTCTAAGACAAAACTCTCATGCCTTTGCCTATAGCTGCATCTACAAAGGATGGAGGATCAGTCCTCTCCTGATCTTTTGAAATGCTTCTCCTAGAGAGACATACTTCATCACCTTCAATGACACTCTACACCTCTCACTCAGACTGTGTCAAACTCAAGCTAACACAGGTGGCTCCATGCCATACAACACCAGATGTTACTGTTCCTCCGTCATATAAGACCCACAGCATTGACGGAACCCAAAAGTCCCAAATGCAACAGCGTTGTAAGAAACCGTTTGACAAGGTAAACATCCAAGAACCTCCGTGCCTCTTAACTATACAGGACCAGCATGCCTTGTGGATAACTGCTATCTACACTTCGAGCAGTTACAAGGATATGAACACACTCTACACCATTATCCTGACACCCAGCTACATTGACCATCTAACGCTTGGTTGGCTACATAGCTATCTAAAGCCACTCTCTTTGGACAAGTCCATGACGCCCTTCGGCTAAACGAGACACTTGATGCTCAATAACTATATAAGATGCTATGATGCCCAATAGTTTCAAAATGTTAAAACCCAACCGCTAAGTTCGTGCTGATATACGGCTAAAGATATTCTCTATGCAATGGCTACAAATGCAAATACACTGAAACGAGCATCACTAAAGCTACAGATTCAGACACTTTGAAATAAGCATCAC
Source organism: Magnolia officinalis (assembly GCA_021015155.1). Lineage (NCBI taxonomy): Eukaryota > Viridiplantae > Streptophyta > Magnoliopsida > Magnoliales > Magnoliaceae > Magnolia > Magnolia officinalis. Next base: position 28,316,788 of record JAJHSJ010000004.1, on the reverse strand, counting down.
CCGAGCTATTGATGCAGACACTCTCAAGTGTGGTTTGTGGTGTTGGATTAAGTTGGGATTAACATAAATATAACGAGTTATAGAAGGATGTTGTTCATTATACTAGGCTCACAATATTTGTGATTCTAACTATAGATATTATAATTCTAGAGAACATTTGGTGATTCCTTTGTTGTTCGGTAAAATATGTTATAAAACCCATCATAGTAGGAATTACAATCGACTAAAGAATATCTAATTTCCAAATGTTTAACACCAAATTTAGTGGTCAACGACCAAAAAACGCATTTTTCCAATAGATAACATTCTTGCCAAAGAGGTTTTTTTTTTTTTTTTTTTTTAATAACTTTTTCTTATAAGTAACATTAAACTTTTATTTTTTAAAAAATAATAATAATAAAAGTGGACAAGATTTTGCTCAAAAAAAAAAAAAACAACAACAACAACAAAGAGGACAAGATCAAGGTATTCTCTAACAGTAATAGTAGTCGTAATGGTCAGTATTGTTACATTTACAATATCGACGACCATTACGGTCTCTTTTTTAATTGAAAAAAGAATTGAAAAACCTGTATCAGCCATGTAATGGACCGTTACGGCCTTACAGGGGGCAGACGTAATGGGCTATTAAGGGTCATTTTTTTCCATAACAGTCGTAAGCCCATAACGTGTAACGATTGCCACCGATATATTTACTTAACAGTCTTTACGACTGTCACGACACACCATGGACAAGGTCCATTATGGGTCATTTAGCAACTTGTATTTGATATGCATTGAAATTACCATAGAATCCATGTGAATTGGAATCACCAGTTGTGTTTGACATCCTGTAATTGGAATCCACTAGAATCTAACAACTCGGTAATTGGAATCACCAAATTATGATTAGCTGCTTGTATTTGGAAGAGAGTGAGTGCGATGACTGTGACTTGCGAATCAGTGGTAATCGAAATCTATGTGAAATGGAATCACATGGTTTTGTTGTGATTTCAAAGAAGTGTCATTTGGTGTATTTGATGTGATTGGATTCCAATTCACATAAAATACACTCCTTCCAAACGCACCAATTACCACCGATTCATGCTCCCAAACGACCCCTTAAGGTAATGCGCGCTCGTCCCCAATAACAGGGACTTCCGATTCACTCCTTGAATTTGCTTCTTGAGGGATAAGACTAAAAGAAATTGAGAAAAAAGGCCATGTCAGCCTCTTAATATCGTTGTTAATAAGTTGCCTCTTCAAAGGTTTTGATTGGACCCCAAAACCCAAGCGATGATACAATCGGAATCTCCTTCAATAATGAATCTTGATGTCACCGGAAGCCCATTAATGAAATTAAGTCTTGTCATGACGGAGTTCTAATAGGACTTGAAGAATCAAAGTGAACTTCTTCATCGAACACATCAGGAACATCAAATGGGTTATTCATACTTCTAAGACGTTCCATTCGGTTGCTTGTGGGGCTTTGAGACAGAGAGAGAGTTTTGGGCACCGCCCCTAGGCTACATCAAATATAAACGAAGTTACAAAACAAGACAATGACCATTTTTTTCACATTCCAGTATCCTGATACTGATGCTTGTACCATGTAGCAGGATGAATTTAACAAGGATGATAAGACTGAGTTATGCACAGGCAATGAAGAAACACTAAAGTTCAACGGATGACACAATAACAATATGGTCAGGCTCAAGTATCCACCTGTACCGCCCATTGTTCGAGATTTCCATGGGATGGAATTGAACAGCCCACATCCTGTTTAAGCTCCTTGAAGATGTTGACTAGACTTGAAGGAACCTTGACTCCTGCTGGAACTGAGAAAGCAAGGCCCATGGCCTGACCAGGCCCATGATAAGGGTCCTAAAAAAAGACCAAAAGAAAACAAAGCATCATTAAAAGAAACAACAAGAACCATAATTCTCCAAGCAACATCTAGAAAGAGTTTGGGAACAATAGGGTTTCAATGCAACAATACCTGACCAATAATCACTGCCTTCACTCTGTCAAACGGGGTTGAATTAAGAGCATTGAATATCAGAAACTGTGGCGGATAGATTGGGACACTGCCACATGCCTCCCGTTCTACAAACTTACACAAATTCTTTGCATAGGGCTTCTGGAGCTCTCCAGGAAGTGCCCCCAACCATGTCTCCTCCACCAAAAGCTCTTCCAATCTCACATAATCCACTCCTTCAGCTGAAACACACAGGAAAGAAAAAGAATGCCAGTAATCGACATTTCCAGGGTTGAAGAATCCTGAAAAAGAATGGAGATGTCTGAACAGAAATACCTTTTGATTTCTCAACTCGATCAGTGCAGATCCTGAGGTTCCGCTTTGAGATCGCGAGGAATCTGTTAATTTCAATCCTGGATTTCTGGTCGACAGTGAGAATCGGATCTGCGGCATTGTCGATGCCGCTGCTGCTCGAAGAAGATTTGCAGCAAGAAATTGAAATTTTGGGGATTAGGGTTTCGGAGGAAGGGGAGGACTTCAATCGCTTTGCAGCGGGTTGGAAGAAGTCGATTAGGGTTTTCGAGGCCATCTCTCTCTTCTCTCTCTCGTTTGGCTGTCGACTTCGAGAAATGAAAAAGAGGGGCAGTTGTAGTGAGACAGTGACAACAACGGGTTGTGGCGGGAAAAAGACGAGCGGCTAGATTTTAGTGGACCAGCGTCCTCTACTGTTTTACTCGCAGCATACAGCAACAAAGATCTGCGCGCCCACCATGTTGTCTACGAGAAATCCACTCCGTCCATCAGGTGTGAACCTCCGTTGTTGATTGTATATATAAAAATCAGCCAGATCTGTGACTAAATTGGGCTACACCACAGGGAATAATTGCGATGGAACGCCAACCATAGGTTTGTATGTGGGCCCATCATGGTGTTTTCCTTTCATCAAACCCGTTCATCAGGTGTGAATCACAAGGATGAAGATTAATAGAAAATTCGGCCTCATCCAAAACTCAGGTGGGCCACACCTTGTGAACTTAAGAGGTTCCAGGTGCAATTTTGCATTGCTTCCATCGGCCTAGCTCATATGAAATTCCATCATGATGATCGTTTGCACGTACGGTTACCAGAATGGATCTCACATGATGGACGGAGTTGATTTTACGTATACAACACTGTGGGCCCACAGAGTTTGAGTGTTTTACGTAGTGTGTGAAACAAACGTTGCAGACATTCCGTCCATTACGATTTTGGTGTGATTTTGTCACCGTTTTACTAAAAATTGCGGTGGCAACTCATCCACTTTATCTTTGTCATGCGTTTATATTAATGCAGACCGTCCAAATGGTGGGCCACGTTGTGACTGCGGCATGGACAGAAAAATGACGCTGATCTAACGGTTGATGCAGCTTCCTACATTAGCTCTGTATGATTTAAAAAGGGCGATGACTCTTCAACCGTTGCCTAAAGCTGGACCGTCCAAACCGCTGACCTACGGTGAAGGGAGCATAACTCAAAATTTCGCCGACGAGATGATTAAACCATCCATATGATGACCCACATTGAAGGATGGATAATCCACATTGAAGGTAGGCCTCACGTGATAGGCGATTCATATCAAATGTCAGCCCTAACAATGACTAGCCCATGTCCAAGCTAGGCCCCACATGATGGACAACCCACATTAGAGGTGGGGCCCATGTGATGGACGGTCCACAGGATGAGCGTGGATATTGAAGTTGAGCCCTACATGATGGATGACCAACATCGAAGGGGAGCCACATAATGGTTGGTGCACATTAAAGATCATCCCCTAATTAAGAATGTCTCACATCCAAAGTGGCCCTTCTATAACAGTTCATATCAAAGTTTGGCCCCACATGATGTACAGGGAAAATGAGGGTGGACCAAACGAATTTAAGAGATAAATACTTACGTAAAACAATACATGGTTTTTTTCTTTTTATGTTGTAAGTGCACTGTTTGCCAAAATAACTTTCAATCCAAACACTCTCAAGTTACTTTTCTTGCTTAATTTAATAAACATGATTACAAAAGTAACTTTTATACTTAAAGCTACTTACACATGTGAGTTTTTACCTTTTAACCTTTTTAACTTTTAACTTTCCTACTTCTCTCTCCACATGTTAAAGGAAGCCTCGCATGATGGACTCCACATCAAAGGTGGGGCCCAAATACAATAGATGGTTTATATCAAAGGTGAGCCCCATATGATGGATCACCCATATTAATGTAGGCGTACATAATGGATGGTTTACATCAAAGGTCGGCCCTTAATGATAAATAGTCCACATCCAAAATTGGCAGGTATGATGGGCATCCCACTTCAAATGTAGGGCCCACGTGATGGGCGGTCCACGTCAAGAGTGAACTCCACATGATGGGAATGGATAATAAAGTTGGGCCCCACATGATAGATGGCCCACATCGAGGTGGCCCCACATGATAAATGATCCACGTTAAAGGTCAACTCCTAATGATGAATGGTCCACATCAAAGGTCAACCCCTAATGATGAATGATCCACATCCAAGGCAAGCCTTAGGCAACCTCACATTAAAGGTGGGGCCCATATGATGCACAATCCACATCAAAGGTGGGCTCTACATAATGGGCAATTAATAATGGTGGGCCCCACATGATGGATAATCCACATCAAGGTCGGGCCCACATGATGACAATCCACATCAAAGGTCAACCCTAAGGATGAGTGGCCCATATCCAAGGCAGGCCCCTTATGATGGATGCCCCACATCGAAGGTGGGGCTTACATGATGGACGATTCATATCAAAGGTGGGCTCCACATGATGGGCAATGGATTTGAAGGTGGGCCACACATGATGGACTAACATTGATGGTGGGCCCCGGATGATGTATGACTAACATCAAAGGTGGGCCCTATATAATGGAGGGTACACATTAAATGTCGGCCCCTAATATTGATGCACGACCCATATCAAAGGTGGGCCTTGCATAATCAATAGCTCACATCAAAGTTGAGGCCCTCACAATGAAGGTCTACAGAAAAGGTTGGCCCCATACGATGGATGGTGGATGTGAGGGGGACTAAACAGACTTTAGAGATAAATGCTTATAATGTTAGAAACTAAACATGTTTTTTTTTTTTTTATAACTTTTTTTGCAAATGAGTATGTTGTTTACCAAACATACTTACCTACTGAATAAGTATAAATCAAAATAAGCTACCTGTGCCATAAGTAGCTAATCTAAAGTAAACTCCAATCCAAACTCCCCATAAACAATCCGAACCACTATTTAGTGGATTGTTTGTCCGATTATGATATTTGATTGATAAAAAGATCAAGAGATCATCTAATCCGGATATTTGATTGATAAAAATATCAAGAAATGAGTAATTTCATACTCTAGCAAGAGTGTGATGGCTCATACACATCAGCTCAATGCTCATGTTTAAGTGAGATAAACCATAGAAAATATGGGACCCACTATGGATAGATGTGAACCCAAAATCACATTGACAAAACATTCCCAACCTCTAATTAATGGGTTTTATGTCCACCTCGTGCCTTTGACTATTTTTATTTATAGCCATCCATTAGGTTCTAGAGCGGTTGGAACCATTCAAGCATAGATCCGACCGTAAACAGGGCATGGGCAAAAGCATGAGTTGCCTCAAGCCATTGTACCCATTGGATCTACCATTAAACAAAATCACAAAGTTGTAAATACTAGCCACAAGAATTATAGCTAGACACTTGTTTGTTTAATTTGGACATTCCATTGATGTCTGCGGACCTGCAAATTAAAAAATCAGCTTGCTGCACCTTTTAGTCAACGATTCATACAATTTCAAGGTAGATAAATTATGTTTTTGAATAATATGTAACCATACTAAAATCACTATGTAGGAACGGGTCTAAACTGTTCCTAACTAGAGAGTCGCAAAAAATTCAAAACGGTTGAAAACCATTTCGAGGACCTTCCAAATTTCAAGAACAACTTTTTAGAATGGTTCTAAACCATTCATGATTTTGCTAATATATTTTAGGAACAATATTTTCCCCTTATTTAAGAACGGTTTTGAACCCTTCATTATTTATGATGGCAAAAATCACTATTTAGGAACGGTTCGAAACTGTTCCTAAGTAGAGCATCCCAAAAAAATCAAAACGGTTGAAAACCATTTTGAGGACCTTTCAAATTTCAAGAACAACTTTTTAGAATGGTTCTAAACCATTCCTGATTTTGCTAATATATTTTAGGAACAATATTTTCCCCTTATTTAAGAACGGTTTTGAACCCTTCATTATTTATAATGGCAACATATACTATATATATATATATATAATATATATATATTATATATATATTATATATATATATATATATATATATATATATATATATATATATATATAAGCACATATCTACTGTCTAGATTAAGTTTGTGCATGGCCTCTATTCCATTCTTAAACCTGAGCTGGGTATTGGTCAGGTCATTCGAGCCCGACTATCTACAATCCAATGGGTTGCATGGTTTATTTAATGAATGTTTAAGTGGACAGGTTGGTTCAGAGGCTAATGGGTCTCTTAAGGTTGGGCTTGCGCCCCATTTAGTGAATGGGTTAGGCTTGGGTAAGAAATATTTGCCATGTTTAATAAAATGGGGGGGCTGACCTCAACCGATCGAAACCAAACATTGCACCACACGTAATCTCAACATCAAGAAACACAACCCACCTAAGCTAGCAAACACTTTAACCAAAAATCAAATAAACATAAAAATAACCTAATACAAAATATTGATAAAAATGATGCCATATAAAAAAGTCCTAAGAATTTGTGGCTTTTATCATAAAATATGAGGTACGCCTCCTTCCCTGTTTTCAAATCAACGACCACAAATATAGTTTAGCATTAAATTTCATAGTAAAAAAATTTTATTTGGATGGAGAGTACCACCATCATCTCATATAAATCAAGACTCATCGAATGAAAAGAACAAAACAGAAATAAACATCAAAGCAAGTCGTAAATCTTCCATGCCTACTTACATGATGTCATGTGAAGGATCAAGTTGATAACCCAAGAGCTACAAAACCACAAACATAAAACTAGATTTTGAAGCAAGATCGATCAGGAATGTTCATCAAACAGTCCCCTTGGTACATGTCCTATTATCCTATAAAGTGAGCTAGCCTACTCATTAGATTAGGCAGGCAAGCAGAATATATATTCTTTTGAATGTAGTGTATGTCAACCTCATAAATGGACAAGAGCACAGTATGAAGTATGAACAATCCAAATCTCATGGAAAGCAATAGGGTCATACAAATCAACTGCAAATATTATTCCTGCCCATGGAGGGCCCGGTAAAGGTCGCACCATTCTAACGATCTTAATTATTGATGGATGACTATCATGTTGATGTATGACGTCTTCTTACAAAACTATATCATGAACATCCCACACAATTCAAGATACCAGATAAAAAAAAAAGGAATTCAAAGATGGGGAGCTGGGTAGCATTTTTGCTAGAAAAGAATCCTTTGAAAATGTTTCTTTGTAACTACACCCTCAGGCCACATTGGAATAACTATGTAGGTAGAAAATCTCTTACTTGCTTTGATTTTGTTTGAGATTTTAAGAGCAATTTCCATTAGCATTAGATTTTTGGCATCCACACAAGTACCAAAATTCCTCTTGAGTCTTTTAAAATCGAGAACTAGAAATATGACAATGTGCTAAAATTTAGTCAAAAAGTAGAAAATGCTCAACCAGTCATTTAAACAAAAGAATTTAGAGTTTTTAATAGTGTCAAAAGCAATATTTAGTTACAGATATCCTCATATAAATACACCGATAAAAAACATATGCTATAATGGAAAACATGAACAAAATACAGAGTAACACTTCAACATCAGGATGAATTAACAGAACTTTCACATTTTCAATTGCACAATTTTCATTGAAATCGTATATTAACGTTCACCAACATTCCCAATTTCAAACTTCAAGTGTAAGTTGTCAAGAACATGAGATTTACAGTTTTAAGAAGATGCATTATCTTGCTTTCTCAAGATCAAGCATTAAGCATCTCCTTGCATAATATAATCTATGTGATTTGATTAAGGGCTACATATTTGGAAACAATATAACCAACAATAAAAAATGCCATGAAAACAATAAAATACCACTTTAAACATTAATTCACTGGTCACAATGTAACAGACAAAGATAGCCTTCTCTATTAGAAAATCAACTCCACGTAGGTCATAATCTGCACCTAAGCCGTTGTTTGAAGACCAATTATATAACGATCTAAGGAAGTATTGATTCTCCATATAGATGAAAGCTTGTGCTGCTCAAATAGCCTTTACATAAGCTGAATGAATGCTCATATCAATCAATACATTTTTCTCGCAAACCAAGTTATGTTTCATTAAACATAGAAGTTAAGACATGAAAAATGAAGAAATTGTGAAAAGTAAATAAGATTGTCAATTACAATTAAAAGCTTTTCTCTTACCTACTAGTGGCATCTTTTAGGTCTTTTGGGAAGCCTTTCACTAAATCTGAATCAATAAAACGGAAAACTTGCACAAGTTGGGGAGGTGACCAAATGAATATAAACTTGTTTGAGAATCATGTGAAAGCAAACTCCACCAATTGGTACATTTTACGTACTTGCACATGCCAAGTCTCCGAATCATCATCATTTAAACATGGAGCATTACGCACCCCAATGATGTCAGGAATCCTATCAATCTTGAGCAATGCATCATCATATGATGACCTCGTCAGTTTTTTAATACCACAGGGTTTTGAAGCCTTAGCTCACCGCTCCTCAAAGTTGGTGAGGACATCATATGTTGATGGGCCATCAATCCTACAGTGAAGATCATGCCATGGTTCTCTAGGACAATCAAGAGTCGACTCCTACTTGTGTGTATGCGTGTGTGTGTGTGTGTGTGTGTGTGTGTGTGTGTGTGAGAGAGAGAGAGAGAGAGAGAGAGAGAGAGAGAGAGAGTGGTAAAAACAATTAAGTAGATAGTTAAAACATTTCTTAACTCAACTTATATGTTAGGATGTATTTGGTTGCATAAAATATCACGAAATTCATGATCTTTCATAATTAATCAATCAAATTGGCACAATATATTTTGAAATTTTATGATATTCGGTGCAACCAACCCTTATATATAAATATGTATTATATTCTTTAATGTCATTTCATATAGACATTGCCTGGGAGCTCTCACTTCTTGAAAGTTTAATAGTAATATCTTTACTGCTTCACCCAAATTCACTCATGCTTCGTGCAAAATGTCCATAACAACTCATAGCTTACATATCTAAATTATCTTTTAAACGTACGATATTTGATTGTTCACATAATTGTTTATTCTAGGATTTCTTCAAAAACAATAGACAAATCCCTATAATTAAAGTTTGAAACTGTAAGTTCAATTCCAACATGCCATATATATAAATCATAACCCATAATGCTACACCTCCACCATTCCAATACCATCTATACCTAAAATGTTAATAGAATGCATTTATGGTCATTTCTAAAAATATGCAATGATTATGCAAGGAAAAACAATGCATTTTCATGTACTTGACAGAAAATTTCCATGAAAACAGATCATGCATGTCCTTTATGGTACCAAGCATGACAAGGAGACAAAGGTGTAAGGTTGAGAGCCTCAATACTATATCCGGTGGATGGAACAGGCATTACGACATCCGTCTCTCCACTGATGGAAAAATGTAAATCAAGCTCAACCACTCATTGAGTTGGTCAGAATGCGGCAAGCTGTAATCATTCATGTTTTGTGCATGTATGACCCAATTGATGAGCAAATCACCTGATTTATGGCTCAGGCACTTACCTAGTGGGTGCCTCATGATGAAGGTCCCAAATCATGCCCACACAAAACATTGGCAAATTATTCTCACTATTAGTTTTGTGAGTAGAGAATGTGAGTGAACTTATGAGGGGCTCACTTATGAATTTGAGGAAATTTCGGTTGGTTGTATGAATGAAATGAGATTGATGTCAATGGTAAGTCAAAACCTTCTCTATTACATCAAGAATATTTGATAAATGTACCAATGGTTAGATTTTTTTTCATTTGGGAGATTTTAGTGTTTGGGCCAATCATATCAGTGGATTGATCATTGAATTGTCTCCCTACTTGTGGAAGCTAATAAACCAAGTAAGCATTGCATTTATTCTCTATCATGGTACAAACGTATAGTGTCCAGTATGAATGGAGTAAATGAAGGCTTGAACATTCTATTTTGCATTTTTTAAAACATTTCTTTTCTTGTTCCTAATTACTGAATATATTGAAAGTTATTGAAATATAAAAATAACATAAGACCGTACAAAAAAAGAAAATTTAGAATGGTTTTATAAAGAAATTCTGTTTCACTAAATATATTCAAGAATTTTGTTTTCACTGTAAACAGAAGAACATCAAGAAATTTGAGAATATGCAAATATGGTTTTTATAGAAGCGAGAAGTATCTACTAGGAAAACAAACATGCCTGAGCCTTGTAAGTGGTAATGGGATCTCAATGGAAAAACTTTTTCACAAGAAATGAACATTTTTCATTACAATATTATTATACTTAAAAATGTTATAAATAAACAATAGTCATGTCTCATTACAAAACAAGCGTTATTTTTAAAATCATTGTCTTAATTAACAGTCGTATGGGATGATCTTGGGTATCATACCATCCGTCGCATAAATTGAATCCTCCGATAAATGCTATTATTTTTCTCTTGTTATTGCCAGCATCATAATCCACAATCACAGTTTTCTGATGATGGTAATAGACTGTGACTTCATGATTACCAATAAACCATGCTTTGTTGTACGGATAGAAAGAAACTAGCTTAGCTATAGAAAAACCATGTTCTGCTGATGGATCTTTCTACAAATCCCTCAGCAGGAATCGGATCAAAATCCAATGAAATCTCTTGGAATCGAGAGACATAAGCTGCATTTAGATCAAAACATATTAGACCTACAACATACACCACTACATTATCACAAAATTTCCATCATAAACGTAAATCCAAAGAAATGTAACATATAAAGATAATCAGCTCAAGGTAGGCTTATTGTTTCCTTAAAAATTTAGCTTAATTAACCAAAGATTATGTTGGATTGTTGAGTTGTAGATCTCAGGTTCAAGCCTATGGATATCACTGTCATCACAAGTAACTAGCTATGAAAAAATGGAACAAAACTTGGGGGATGACTTAGCATACTAACACATGCTGGCTTGTCGAATAATGCATGCAGATAAGAAAACAAGCAAGTCAATGTGAATACCCGAGGATCATAGCTTTTAACAGCTATAAACAACCAGCCCACACAAACCAGTAGAAGATAGTACTCTGCTGAAAATGAAAGTAACTATCAATTACAAACTCAAGTATCAAACAAACGAAGAACATACATTGAAATTTTATAATCATGAGAGAAGACAAGTAATTACTAAAAGAGCTTAATTATGAGAGAACAAGAACAAAAGAAATTCCACAAAAGATATGTAAAAAGATCTAACAATATAGTCAAAATCAGTTGAAGACATGAGCCAAAGATTGAGAAACTAAAATTATTTTTTAAAACATAAATATAGAAACTAAATAACAAATGTCCAAAAAGATGAATTGTCTAACTCCAACAGAAAGTACAATAGATCCTAATAAGTGAACTGAATAAAGTGACGATACCATATAACAAATGACCCAATTCCAACTTTCCCTAAAGTCGAATGATATTCATCTGACTTGGGCAATTCGACATCTCCTTTCACAATGATATCAATGATAACCTTATATGAATCTTCCCAAAGAGGTTTGCCATGGGGCCCATCTGCGAAAACAATTATCCCTTGAGCAACGATCTCTCTACGCTAAGAGTACAACTCTTTATTGATGATTCCCAATTGAAGGTCCACCATTCCATTGTGGATTTTCCGGTTGAGCCGATGTGTTTGCTTCGAAGCTTGAAGTCATGCGTTGCTGGTGTAATAAAGTTCCTCACCATGTGTTATATACGATAATTGAAGAAAAATTATTACTATTTAAATAAAAAAAAATTCTAATAAAATTTGACCTGCATCATCTCTTTGATACCCTCAACTTCGCATAAGAAAATCTATTTTAGACAATAGCTCTTAAATTGGGACGATTGCTCGTCTATTTTCCCTTTGTACAAAGACATCTTTTCAAGAGCTGCAGCGGACCCCCTGATTCGTGTTCGGGAAATGCTAGTTTCAACACCTCGAACACAACCCCTTGTATCTTCATGTATCAAAGTCTTTATGACAATCTTTATTCCTTCTAAGATCATCCATAAGAGTATCAATATGTTGTCCAATTTTTCTAAATACATCATTAACAAGTTCCTCCATTCTATGATACGCATCATCGGATTGATCATCAAACGCCGATGATGATGGTTTCTCGTTACTTTTCACAAGACTTTTACAGTAAAAAATTCAATGTATGTATGATTCATCAATACCGTTAATGAGCAAATGCTCTTGAATCTCTCTAAGAGTGATCCCACTCCCATTTATATATTTCACACATGGATACGAATAATGATCAAATCCACCACTGTTGTTCTTTGTAAGCTCAATAAAATGTACAAGTTCATCCAAATATTATAGACTTAACGTATGTTTGTCCATCCATGCTTTGTTATTTAATGACATCATTATGCAACAAATGAGATAATCAAGTCAATTCTTGATAATAAAAAAATGTATTTAAGTTTTTTCACAAGTAAAATCAAAGTAAATGCATTTAAAGTGACTGGATGTTAAGATGATGGTTGGACCTTACTAATTAAATATGTTTAAAGTTAATAAACAAATTATAATGCATGCTTTTAGTGAAATGAATCAATGTCATTGATCGGACCATTTAATGTGCTTGTATGTAAATGAGGTGGGTCATGAATGAAGTCCTACGATTGTGCTCACTAACCTCAAATGTCCAACGACAAGCAAGAGAAATAATTAACTTGGCACATAAGGAGTTCCTTTTCTTTTAGTCTTGATACGGGCATGATTTTGTCAAAATCTACTTCGGTTTGATAATTATTTTCACACACACACACACACACACATATATATTACATGTTTTTTATTTCCATTCTCAATTGCAAGTACGATATGGCAGAGCGTGTTCTAAAGACTTACAAGTTGGACTTCTACGAAAGAATATAAATGAAGCGATGAAAATATAAATTAAGCAAGACTATAAGTAAGTACGTAATTATACCTAATTCAACAAGTTCTTATTTGCAGCAGGAGTTGACTTCTAACAAATAAGATTATACTTTTAAAACAAAACAAGCACCATCTTTCAATTTAAGCCATATTGAAACAAAAATAAGTATATGGTTCATTTGATTAAAGATGCATTTAACATTCTATAGAAGCATTTGATACACCACATAATTCATTGCATTGTCAGAATCCATGTTGTATATTTGAAATAGGTTGATTTGTAGCACACTGATGTGATAGCCTGTTTACATTGGACCACATATGTCGGCATGTACTAGCTCGAGTGGTTGACTTGCTCTCCATGATCTAGCCTTCAAAGAATTCTGATGATGTTTGTTAAACACACAACTTTCACAAATTCGATTGTCACCTTAGATGGACCATTCCCCAAAAGGTTCCATAGTTGGAGATTCTAGCCATCAAATCTTTGACTTATCTCCCATTGAATATGGATTACTAGTCCAGTTTTTTTAATCTTTCTCTTTATGGACCATTGCTCTATTTTGATTATGTCAAACTAATTTTCAAGCCCCTTGATTTTTTTATATGACCCACCATATCAAATGTCTAGACCACAATTTGCAAGTGCCACGAGTACAATAGTTACACTAATCTAATTTCCTTCTTGTTCAAAGTCCCTCGTGGAATTTTCTTATTGTCGTGTTTGATCATAACTAATCTTATTCTTCTTTCTTCTGTAAGAGAATGGATGCTAGGATTTCATGTTTAGGTTGTTTCAAGATGCCCCGAATTAACTTGCATTTGGATGCCAAAATGAACTAAATTGCAATTCATTTGGTCAATTGTATAAGAAATGAAGAACAAAGTGAGGGCGCACCATTCTAATTCAAAATGACAACCAAACTTGCAATTATGAATTTTTATGTTTCAACTTTCACGTTAAACTTGAAACTATAGTAATTGCACATTTGGGGGCGAGTCCCTCATTTTGAATGTAGTGGGTCTTGCTCAACTTTGGTCCGAATTAGATTGTTGTATTTTAGTTGAATTGAGCATCTAAATGCAGCCAACACCATTCTTTACCCCGTCATTCTAGAGCATTCTGAATCTCATACTTTTGATTCTTTTCCTAGTTATGCAATACATTTGAAATGGAGCATTGCATTCTTCATTTAAAGATGGAATGGGCTAATCACATTTCCTAGTTAGAGGTAGCTCTCAATTATGAGAATTTCTACATGGTAAAAACTCCGATGGTCCTATTTTATCATTCAATGATTCGAATTCGTGAACGATTATCAGTTGGTTATAAATGAAAAAAATGGTCATATTTTAAAAAATAACTATCCAAGAATCATAGGTTAGTGTCGTTCATCGAATCTGATTCTGAAACTTTGACTTAGGGCCAGTTTATTAACGTTAGAAAAAAATCTCTTAATGTGGAATTTGGAAAGCGCTTGGCATGTTTGTTAATGCCAAAATTGCTACTATGCATGTTGCCATGAATATTCTCTCCCTAACACACTACCCAACTTTTAATGTGTGAAACTTCTCTAGCCCCACCATAATTTATGTCTTAGATCAACATCGTCCATCAACTTTTCCAGATCATTCTATTGCATAAGCCCAAAAAATGAGGCAAATCCAAAGCTCAAGTAAACCACACCACAGAAAGCAGTGGGAATTGAACAACTACTGTTGAAACCTTCCTAGGGTCCATTATGAGGTTTGTTTGCCATATAACCTCCTCATAAGGTCATACAAATCTAGATAAAGGGAAAAAAAACAAATATCAGCTTGATCAGACCCTTCTGTGGCCTCAAAAAGTTTTCAATAGTAGGTGCCCAATTCCCATTGTTTCTTGTAGCATGTCTCACTTGAGCCTTAGATTTGCATTAGATGTTATCTTATAGCCTAAAATGGTATGGAAAAATGGATGGACGGTGTAGATAAAACATATACATCATGGTAGGCTCCACAAAACTGTTCGTCTTGCTAGCTGCTTATAGGGTAGTACCCAATCCCTGCTGGAATATTGCTTGGTGTGTTGCATACCACCGACCTTCCAGGTGTGTTGACGTCACCCAGTTATGTGGGCCCCACAATGATATGTGTATCTTATCCATACTTTCAACTCATTTTTGAGCTCTTTTTAGGGCATCGGCCCAAAAATGAGGTAGATCCTAAGTTCAAATGCACCACATAAAGTGAGGGGGATTGAATGTCTACCATTGAAAACTTCTTTGGGGCATGGAAGTTTTGAATCAATATGATATTTGTTTTGTCCCTTCATTTAGGTCTTGTGACCTCATGAACACATTTCACGACAAATAAACATCATGGTGGGCCCTAAGAAGGTTTCAACAACAGAAATCATTGTCCCAAAGCTTTCTATTTTGCGGTCTACTTGAGCTTTGAATATTTTTTAGCTCATGACCTAAAGTGATGTCGCCAAATGGATGTACGGTGTGGATACAACATAAATTATAATGGGTCCACATAACTTGATGATATCAACACACCACTGAGCACACCATACAATGGGTCTACATAACTTGATGATGTCAACACACCACCGAGCACACCACGCAATCCGCTTCCCTGGATTCGACTCGATAATGTTTTGTGGGCCCACCATAATCCATGTGTTTTATCCACATATCCATCTATTTTTATAGCTCATTTTATGGTATGAGCCCAAAAATAGATCATTTTATGGTATGAGCCCAAAAATGAGACATCTAAGTCTCAAGTGTGGAACACACTATAAGAAAACAATTGAATGCCCATCATTAAAAACTTCATAGGCCAACTCTAATGTCTATTTACCATCCAACCTGTTGATTAGGTCACGTAGGCTTAGACGAAGGTGTTGAGAAGTGGAGCCACATTTGGGACCGCCCACGACCAGTCGAGGCTGCGCGGATTTCGTGTCGCAAGTCCTTTCGCAACTGGGATGCAAAGGAGTTTTGCGGATTTCGTGTCGCAAGTCCTTTCGCAACTGGGATACGAAAGGAAAGTTGTCAAAACTATAAATTGGGCTCCCTAGGGTTATTCTAGGGTTAAGATGAATATTGGGAAATATTTCTAAGGTGTGGCCAAGGGATTTTCTCTGTACTTCCAAGGGAGAGGTTAGTATATTGCCTTGTAATCTTCGTTTCTCTTCATAGTGGAATTTTGCATCCGTGGTTTTTTACCCTAGTTTGGGGTTTTTCCACGTATATCTTGTCTTGTGGTTTGTTTGAATGCTTTTATTCCTTTTTAGTTTATATTTCTTCCTGTTTATCGTTTGTGGGTGAGGCCTGAGATTAGATCTAGACTCACTGCATCGTTGGCGTGCTGCGCAACAACTGGTATCAGAGCTATTGGTTTAGTTCTATTGGGAGCGATGGCGGAAGATGGGAAAACTAGAATTGAGAAGTTTGATGGTTCAAACTTTGCCTTCGGGAAGATGCAGATGGAGGATTATCTGTATCAGAAGGACCTCTATATTCCTCTAGGATGAAAAGAGAAGAAACCAGAAAAGATGACAGATGATGAATGGTTTTTACTGGATAGGAAGGCTTTAAGAATGATCTGACTCTCTTTGTTTAAGAGCGTCGCCTTCAATATATCCAAGGTAAAAATGACAAAAGAATTAATGGAAGCCCTAGCCACCATGTATGAAAAGCCCTCAGCATCCAACAAGGTTCATCTTATGAAACAACTATTCAACATGAAGATGTCAGATGGTGGGAGCGTGGCTGAACATCTAAACGAGTTCAATACAGTCACGAGCCAGTTGGAATCCGTTGGCATTGCTTTTGAGGATGAGGTCAGGGCATTATTGATCTTATCCAGTTTGTCAGACAGTTGGGATGGTTTGGTGATTGTTGTGAGCAATTCTTAAGGATCGACAAAACTGCAATTTGATGATGTGGCCGGTCTAATTCTCAGCGAAGAATCTAGAATGAAGGCATCAGGAGTTTAAGGGGATTCAGGGAATGCTTTAAACATTGAAAGAAGAGGAAGATCGCTGAACAAATGAGACAATAAACACGGGCGTTCTAAGTCGAGGAAGAAGTCTAATGGACCGAAAGACAAAGACGGGTGTTGGCATTGCGGCAAAAAGGGGCACATGAAACGTGATTGCAGGGCGCTCAAGAAACAAGAAGGAAACTCTTAAGGCGGAAAGGATTCAGTGAATCTGTCTGAGGATAGCGACACAGGCGTTGATCTTGTCTTTTGATGCGAGGAATGAGTCTTGGGTTATAGACTCGGGTGCTTCGTTTCATGCTACTTCGTGTAAGGAAGTTCTGCGTGATTATGTGTCAAGTGACTTTGGGAGATCTACCTGGGTGATGATGAGTCGTGCAATATTGTTGGAAAAGGGGATATTCATGTAAATCAGAAAGACGGAACGGTCTTGAAATTGAAGGATGTCAGACATATACCGAGTTTGAAGCGTAATCTGATCTCAGTAGGACAGTTGGCCGATACAAGTTATGTGACGACATTCACCAGTGACTCCTGGAAGGTCACAAAAGGTGTCTTGGTAATATCTCGAGGTAAAAAGGAAGATACTTTGTACGTGACTTCAGGATCGTATAGTTCACTCGCAGTCGCACCAACTGGAGTGAATGAGCAATTATAACATCAGAGGCTGAGACATATGAGTGAGAAAGGGATGAAAGTGTTATTGTCAAAAGGGAAGCTACCAGGGCTGAAGTCTATTGACTTGGAATTCTGCGAGGACTGCGTGTATGACAAGCAGAAGAGGGTAAGCTTCAAGAAGACGGGATGCGCTCCAAAGACACATCTGTTGGAGCTTGTACACACTGATGTGTGGGGACCGACACAGGTATTATCTCTTTGTGGCTCACGTTATTTTGTTACCTTTATTGATGATGCTAGTAGAAAACTGTGGGCCTACTTCTTAAAACATAAATCTGATGTATTTGATGTATTTAAGAAGTGGAAAGTTATGGTAGAAAATGAGACAGGTAAAACAGTAAAGTGTCTCAGATTTGACAATGGGGGAGAGTGTTGTGATAAGAGGTTTGAGGAGTATTGTGCAGCAAATGGAATCAAACATCAGAAAATGATTCCAGGGACACCATAGCAGAATGGTGTGATAGAACGCATTAACAAGACCATCCTTGAGCGCGCTATGAGCATGAGGTTACATGCAGGGTTGCCCAAGACCTTTTGGGCAGATGCTGTGAATACTGCCGCATATCTCATCAATAGAAGTCCCTCAGCACCATTGGATGGTGGTCTATCAGAAGAAGCCTGGACTGAGAAGGAAGTGAACCTTGCACATCTCAGAGTGTTCGGTTGCACTTTATATGTTCACATTGATGCAGAGCATAGAAACAAGCTGGATGCGAAGTCCAGGAGGTGCACGTTTATAGGCTATGGGCAGCATGATTTTGGCTACAGGTTCTGGGATGCAGAAAACAGGAAAATCATCAGAAGTAAGGACATAGTCTTCAATGAAAAAGTGATGCATAAGGACAGTGTGCAGGAAAATAAGGCCGATCGAGAAAAAGGAATTCGTAGAGTTGGAAGAGTTACCGGACATGGGTGTTACAGCGCCACAGGATGAGGCAGAGCCACATACACCGGTTGTGAGGAGGTCTACTCGGGAGAGGAGACCCACGGTCCGATACTCACCCTCCTTAAATTATCTACTACTGACGGATAATGGTGAGCCAGAGTGTTTTGAAGAGGCGTTACAGTCAGATATACGGGTTAAGTGGGAGCAGGCCATGGATGATGAGATGGACTCTCTTGAGTCTAATCATACATGGGAGCTAGTCACCCTACCCAAGGGTAAGAAAACTCTTCATAACAAGTGGGTTTACAGACTGAAGGAGGAGCACGATGGTTCGAAACAGTACAAGGCCAGATTGGTTGTAAAAAGGTTTCAACAAAAGACATGTATCGATTTCACTGACATATTTTTACCAGTAGTGAAAATGTCTACGATTCGCATGGTCTTGAGTATAGTGGCTTCAGAAGACTTACATCTAGAACAGCTAGATGTTAAGACAGCCTTTCTTCATGGGGACCTTGAAGAAGAGATATATATGCATCAGCCGACAGGATACGTGGCACTAGATAATGAGAACTAGGTGTGCAGACTGAAGAAGAGTCTATATGGCTTGAAGTAGGCCCCGAGGCAGTGGTATAAGAAGTTCGACAGTTTCATATCGGGAAACGGTTTTAGGAGATGTCATGCAGACCACTGTTGTTACTTGAAGAAGTTTGATACGTCTTACATCATCCTTCTTCTGTACGTTGATGATATGCTTATGGGCGGTTCAAGCATGAAGGACATCTCAGATCTCAAAAGACAATTGTCTAGAGAATTTGCCATAAAGGATTTAGGAGCTGCAAAATAAATCCTAGGCATGAGGATAAAGCGTGACAGGGAAAATAAGAAATTAGTTTTGTCACAGGCAGAGTATATAGCCAAGGTACTTGATCGATTCAATATGGGAGGTGCTAAGCCGGTTAGCACTCCATTAGCCAACCACTTCAAGCTATCTAAAGAGCAAGGTGCAAAGACGCAGGAGGAACAGGACTACATGGCTAAAGTCTCATACGCGTCAGCTATTAGGAGTCTCGTGTATGCTATGGTGAGCATGAGGCCAGGCATTGCTCAAGCAGTGAGAGTTGTTAGCAGGTTCATGAACAACCCCGGGAAGGAACATTAGGAAGCTGTGAAGTGGATCCTTAGGTACTTGGTAGGTACTAAGGACGTAGGGCTGTGTTATGGTGGATCGGAAATCAAGTTACAAGGCTACATGGATTCAGATTTGGCAGGAGATATCGACAACAGAAGAAGCACTACAGGTTATGTTTTTACTCTGGGTAGTGTTGCAGTCAGTTGGGTCTCTCAATTATAAAAGATAGTATCTATCAGTACGACAGAAGCAGAATATGTTGCGACTACAGAAGCATGCAAGGAGATGGTATGGATGCAAGGTTTTATGGAAGAGTTGGGTAAGAAGCAAGCAAATTGCAAGCTGTACAGTGACAGTCAAAGTGCAATACACTTGGCTAAGAATTCAGCCTTTCATTCAAGGACCAAGCATATTGCCAACAGGTATCACTTCATACGTTCGTTACTGGAAGATGGATCGATTGCTCTGGAGAACATTCATACAAGTGAGAATCCTGTGGATATGCTGACCAAGGCGGTCACAAGGGAGAAGCTGAATCTCTGTTCAGCTTTGATTGGTCTTCAGGCTTGAAGACGGGGAGGTGGTGCACTCTGGATGAAGAAGACAAAGGTTTATGGCAATGTGTCTCCAAGTGGGAGATTGTTGAGAAGTGGAGCCACATCTGCGGGCCGTCCACGACCAGTCGAGGTTGCGCGGATTTCATGTCGCAAGTCCTTTCGCAACTGGGATGCGAAAGGAGTTTCGCGGATTTCGTGTCGTAAGTCCTTTCGCAACTGAGATGCGAAAGGGAAGTTGTCAAAACTATAAATTGGGGTCTCTAGGGTTATTCTAGGGTTAAGGTGAATATTGAGAAATATTTCTAAGGTATGGGCAAGGGATTTTTTCTGTACTTCCAAGGGAGAGGTTAGTATATTGCCTTGTAATCTTCGTTTCTCTTCATAGTGAAATTTTGCATCCGTAGTTTTTTTTACCCTAGTTTGGGGTTTTTCTATGTATATCTTGTCTTGTGGTTTGTTTGAATGCTTTTATTCATTTCTAGTTTATATTTCTTCCTATTTATTGTTTGTGGGTGAGGCTTGAGATTGGATCTAGGCTCACTGCGTCGTTGGCGTGCTACGTAACAGAAGGAAAAACACAAATATTAGCTTCATCCAAAACTTTTAAAGTTCCCAAGAAGCTTTTAATGGTGGGCATTCAGTCACCATCATTTCCTGTGGTGTGGTCCACATGAGATTTGGATCTTCCTCATTTTTGGGATCATTCTGGAAAAATGGTTGTACTGTATGGATAAGATGGATACATCATGGTGGGACCACACAACTCCTAAGTAGCTATGGGCTTCTTCTTTTTTCTTCACACACCGAGCTCACACCCCCATACACACCCACTCTGACATCCTCAGCATGCAATCCACGTCCTTCGATCCAATGAGGTGGGTGAGACCCCTAAATGCGGGGTCCACCATGATGTATGCGACTACATCTATACCGTACATGTGTATTGAAAGCTCATTTTAAGGCATGTTCCAAAAATTGAAGTAGATCTAAATCTCATATGGATCATAGTACAAAAAACAATGGTATTTAACCATTAAAAATTTCTCATGGGCCACATAAATTTGGATCAAGATGATATTTGCGTGCTCTTCATCTAGGTCTTTATGACCTATCAACAGGTTATAAGTTGGCAAATAGACATTCCGGTGGAATCCAGGAAGTTTTTAGTGGTTGGAATTCAATCATGGTTATTTCGGGTGGAGACAGGGCTAAACCTGACAATTTAACATATTTTAGACATTTCAAGTATTTAATAACAAACCAGTCGTTTCAGATTCAATACTTAATTTTCAAACTTACCAAACAGGTTTTCCAACTTCAGCTTTAGACTCAGGTTCAGATTACATATTCAGGCTTCAGGGTTCAGATTTAATAAATAGGCCCTTATGGGCAATGATTTCCCCAATTTAATCTGTTTAATTTGTGTTAGTTAATGTTAACGCATATAATTTCTAAGTGCCTACCTAACGAGCATCACGCATGCATGCACAGCCAGAGTATCAAATAACTACCTCACTATCTATGGAACTTGCAATCTTTCGATTAGATACAAACAGTTGAAGGGTTTAGGGTTAGGTTAGGTTAGGTTTAGATTTTTGGCTTTTTTCATGTCGGGCCCATGGTTCACTCATCTAAATCACTGGTAAGATAGGCCTGTTGTTGATAGATGATGGGCCAAATTTTTTTATGTTGGATTATCTTAGGGGCGGATTTGGACCATTGTTGTATTCCCTCTCTTGATCATTCCACACTTGCAAGTTGCCTTTGGAAGTGTTAGGATTGTCTCTTAGAAAGTGCTTTTGGGTTATTATCTATCCATATTGGGCCCACCACACACACACACACACGAGGTCCTATGAGGTCAACATCACGGGAACTTCCCATGAGGTTGAGCTGTATGGGCCCCACCTGATGTGTGTCGAGCATCAACACCATCAGTAAGATGCACCATTCCATGGTGGCCCACGTGCTTAAAAATCAAGTCAATCCATGGCTTGGGTGGGTCACACCACATACAATAGTTGAGAGCAGTTATCCTCCCATTAAAATATTGATAATCATTTATTAGGCCCACGGAGATGTAGATCACAAATCCAACCCATCCATGTGTGTGTGCCACTAGGATGAGGGGTCATACCAAGTTTTAGCCGTATTCAAAACTCAGGTGGGCCCCACCGAGTACTTCCATATGTTTTAGGCATGTCTTCACATGGTTTTAGATAGTATGGCCTACCCGAGTTTCCTATACGGGCTTATTTTTGGGATATCCCATAACAAAGGGGACCCATCAAATGCACGGTGTTGATGTTAGACGCACATCACGGTCCACCTCATGGGAACTTCCATGAGGTCGAGCTGTGTGGGCCTCACTGTGATGTGCGTCGAACATCAACACCGAGCATTTGATGGGTCCCCGTTAGGTTATTTGATATTCCAAAAACAAACCATATAGGAAACTCAGGTGGGCCATACCATCTAAAACCATGTAAAGACATGTCTAAAACATATAAAGCACTTGGTGGGGCCCACTTGAGTTTTGGATGTGGCTGAAACTTGGTCTGACCCCTCATCCAAGTGGGACACACATAATGGATGGGCTGGAGTTGTGAATCACATCTCAGTGGACCTAATAAATGCTTATGAATGTTTTAATGGGAGGATAACTCCTTTCAACTGTTGTATGTGGTGTGGCCCAACCAAGTCTTGTATTGACTTGATTTTTAAGTATGTCTCCCACCATGTAATGTTACATCTAGCTGATGGAGTAGATGTTCGACCCACATCACGGTGGGGCCCACACAGTACCATTTCCAAAAAAAACACACACTCTCACTCTCTCTCTTTTATATATATATATATATATATATATAATATATATATATATATATATATATATATATATATATATATATATATAATATATATATATATAAATATAAAATGCTGGGTCCACATGAGGTGAGAGGCAGTCCTTATGGTATGATATTTTATCATGGAAAGTCCCATTACAAGAAAAGGACAGATGGTCCATTACTCTCAGGGCCTCACCGTACATGTGGACCCTACTCTATGATTGGAACAGATCAATCCATTGTACAGGAAAATCCCATGGACTGGATGGTGGTCCAGTGGGTCCAGGTGTTTCTAGAAAACAAACAATTAAAACTAAAAGATCAATGGTTCTTTCTCTACACGCAAAAATCCTCATCAGATTTCCACAATTTGATAAGAAATTTTTAATGGTGGGCCATCCATGGAAATTTTCACCAGATGAATGGTTCCGATCACAAAGGCGGGCCCCATATACAGTGTTGGGGCCTGAAGGAGTACAAATTTCATATGGTCACATGGACTACTAGATGTTCTGTAATAATAAAAAAATGTCTAGATAAACTTGTGCTGTTGGGTATTATAGGAAGGATTAAAGTACTATTATTTGTATATTGGCTGAAAGTTAAGTGTTTCATAAACAAATTAGATAAGTCTACTACCACTTAACACATGGATAAGATATAATCCCAAACTCAGAGTATCAACCATCTCAACCGTCCAATTGGAAGACCCATCATCTAAGATTGTCTGATAGATGTGTCTGAGCCTAAAAAATGCGCGAGTGGGTGTCCCTAAGTGTGTTTGGGTGCCACTGAGAATGAGTTTTAACGCCTTTTTCTCCCAACAGGAGCTTGCTGACTGAAGCACACCAATGATAGGATTATGCCTATTCAGCAGTCCAGTAGGCTTGAAATTTAAGCATAATGGTTTTTCGATGATTCCATGCTTGATGAACGGCTTAGATCACCAAAATATCGCATATATGCATGTTGGTAAAAAAATTTGGCGGAATCCAAACACACTCAGGGCTGTTTGGGAGCGTGGATTTGGAACACCGGATTTGAAACCCCTTGGATATAAAATCCTCCTATCGTGCACCTTGGATTGGCAATCAACTTACATCCATAAGGAACTGCGCATGATGTATTTACAGGGGTTTGAATTTAATTACTAAATCAACTTTAATATATTTAATTAGAGACATGTAATGTTTGACACAATGGTTGTAATAAGCCCCTTGAAATATATGTTTTCCCCAAAAATAATGAAATTTCAATTCTCGGATAGGCCACAAGCACAAGATCGTGTCCGAGTGACTAACCAATGATTTTTAGCCATTGATTTATATGGATAATATTTGGACAGTGTTGATCATCATATTAAAGTAATTATAATGACCCAATTGATAATCTAATTGTTTTTGGATATCATTAGTGGGCCATGTACCCAATAATATAATAGTATGGTGAAACACATGTTACACATGCAATTATTGAAAGGATTTTCCGTGTGTAATCGGCGCTCTTACCGTGGATTTCAAACCCCTCTTTGAGGGATTTGAAACCACTTTATACTGCCAAACAATTAGGGGATTTGAAATCCCCCCAAATCCTTGGTGCCAAATGACCCCTTAGGATTCAATACTCAAAGGCAAACTTTCATTGTGGCCAGTCCTATTCATTTGAAGGTCCAAAGTTTCCATTGATGGCTAAAATCTGTCAATCTAGGCCCATTTTCCGCCTTTACGTGGAGCCCCCTTGGTTATCTATCGAGCGTATACCTCGATCCGAGATTGAACCCACAAGCCTCAAGGTTCATCTCAAAGCAAGCTAGACACATGCTTGAATGGACTCAAATCCAACCCACCTGAATCTACATTTGACGCAGGGATGAATGTGATGAGGATAACTACTCCGAATCCACGGAGCTTCTCTGGACTCCTCACAGAGACTTCTTGAATCCACGAGGAAAGAAAGCAGGAAATAGAAATAAATTCTAATAAATTCGAACTTGACTAATTGACCACTAAAAATGAATTCACAACCCTTTAAATAGGGGTACCAAGCAATGGGAAAGAAATCAGAATCAAACTACAACTAAAACTCCTAGAAATCGTGACTTACTATAAATAGTAAACTTACTATTTATAGACGGTCGTGATGTCTACTAGTGCACAAGGTTTTCGGCCAAAAATAGTAAGTGTCCTATTTGGCTTCACCAAACCGTTCTCCTAATTATTCTAAGCTCTTTTCACGTTGGGCGCAACTCCTAAAGCTCGACGGATGAAGAGTTATAAGTAAACTAAAACTTACTATTTATAGTAAAAACGAAATTAAAATAGGGAAACGACCGTCAATCTAGGGGTTTTTCGCAATTCCGGGCGTCGCAACCCAGCATAGCAGGGTTGGTTGGCTAAAGTAGCTCGTTCTACCTTAAAATCATATATTTTACGTCAACTAACTCATTCCGGATTGCGAGATACACCCGATCTAAGGTCCGACGGTACGGATCACTTCTGTCGTCGACCGGGCCTTTTTTGATCCATCTTGGCCATGAAACTGTCCGCGACCCGCTCTACATCAACATTTGATAAATATCTTTAGAAAGTCCTGACCACTATTTATTAGAAAGGGACCATGTCATGTATTTTATGGCAACAACGTGGCTGTATGTCTAATGACAAAAAAATCACTTATAAATGCATCTCCAATTTTTTCGATGGTTAACTAAGTAGTTAATGATATATAAATGTTAAACCTAAAATCCTAAATCCTAAAAAAATAAAAAATACATAGCTTCACTCCCTAAGGGCCTGTTTGGGCAAACATTTTAATGTGTATTAAAGGGTATTAGGTGGGAAAGGATTGTCAAATCCCACCGACCCTACCCCCCCTCGTGTTTGGGCGGCGTCGACTGCGGGTACTCAATCGTCCTTCAATGTATTCAGCGAGATATGGAGGGATTACGAAATCCTTCCTTGGAATCGATGCCAGCTCTCTCACATCCTTCCCATCCACAACGAAACCAGAAGACATCGTACGGAGACCAATGGGATTTCTCAATCCCTAGCGATGGCGGGAGAGAGGGTATGGCAGAGGTTTTTGGCGCGAAATCGCTCCTATATAGATGGATGCATGTTCGTCACCCGTTCTTGCTGGGTAGAGGTGTATTGCAATCGCGCGTTGCCGTGGAAGTGACTGTGAGGTAGGTGTTCCCAAAATCGACGTCCGGATTCTATCTGGTATTGTAAGTGAGAGGGATCAGGTAGAACGTGCATCCTATAGCTTGATCTCCCACAAATACTCACCAACCAACAGGGCTTCTGAGATCATTCTCTCAAGATTTTCTCCTATCTATTCCGTACTTGAATGGTGAGGCCCCAATAGGCGCATGTTGTGGGTGATCAGGTTTTGAGGATGAAAATCGTCTATATGGCCCTCTCACGAAAGTGATTTGTGTATACAATCTTAATCACTTCTTTGCTTGGTTTGCTTGGCAGAGTTGTGGCCGGCAGGATATCCACGCTGTGGTGCTCTCCTACTTCGCAATCCAGGTTCTTCATATTGTTCATCTTCATTGATTAAAGTGTGGTGGTGTATTGATTTTTTCCTTGTCCTGTTTATCTATTTCCTGAGGTTTTCAAATAATGGATGGTATTTAGGCAACCATTTTCATAAAATGGATGGTATTATCCATTTTCATAATAACATAGAAGACATGTCGTACCTTATTTCATTCACTTTGGGGCAATTTTACTGGCCAACTCTGGGTATACCAATCCCCTTGGGTTTAAATTTGTTTGCATCTGCTGAAGAGTTTAACTGTTCAGTTTCATTTCTACGAAAATCTATTTGCCTGTAATTGAAATTTGCATAATATTTTACATGGTAACGGTCTTTCTACCTGTAGATTAGCTTCCGTAATTGGTGTACGTTATTTGTATAAAATGATTTCATATGTTGGGGTTCACCAATGCCCATATCTATTTGGATGTGTTTATATTTATATGCTGCATAGGGCATTTCAAACTACTTTATTCCTTCTCTCTTTTTGCTCGGAAGAAACTGTTATTCAGCATTCATCACTGTTTATACATTCTCATAAAAATGATCATAAATGTTGCCGAATCAGTGTGTGTGCATGATTTTTGTGCATGTGTGGACCTAAAATGTCATGGTTCACTGAATCATAGGCCTGATTTTTTAAAATCAACATCTACACGTCACTTAATCATAGGCCCCATCAGTTTACTGATTTTTTGCTGAGAGCATCTGGCTGTGAATGGGATTAATGCCCTTAGTACAATTTGATGGTACACTGCTGCAAGTGCTGCTCCAATGAAAGGGTCCACCCAGAATATCCAATGATCATCCCAAGCCTGGCCCTTGTTGAAGATGATTAACTTTCAAGACTCCTGGCTGAGGTTGATGCCAGATGCATTGACAGGGATTGTAGCCAAGTGTGACGCCCCGTCACTGTGGTCACATGTGGGCGGGCCCCAAGATGGCTGGGAGGCTACTGTGGCTGGCAGGCTACTGTGCACACAGTGAAATGTGAAGCTTTATCCCACATCGGAAGTGCCGTCTGAAGTTGAGGTGGTTATATGTAGAGTTGTCACCCTATACTGTATGAGGCCTTTTGGGGACGACCCCAAGAACAAAACCGTGCGGGCTATGCCCAGAGCGGACAATATCATACAGTGTGGGCGTGAGCTGTTACAAATGGTATCAGAGCCGAGGACAGCTCTGCCCTCAGTGGGGGATATTGTGACGCCCCGTCACTGTGGTCACATGTGGGCGGGCCCCAAGATGGCTGGCAGGCTACTGTGGCTGGCAGGCTACTGTGCACACAGTGAAAGGTGAAGCTTTATCCCACATCGGAAGTGCCGTTTGAAGTTGTGGTGCTTATATGTAGAGTTGTCACCCTATACTGTATAAGGCCTTTTGGGGACGACCCCAAGAACAAAACCGTGCGGGCTGTGCCCAGAGCGGACAATATCATACAGTGTGGGTGTGAGCTGTTATACCAAGTGTAACGTCCCGTCCAACCAGCACAGTGTCCTGGGGCGTTCACGTAGGATTTGTCGCAGGACCGTTCCCTTAAGCCACTCGTGGTGGGATACCATAGATAAAATTATCCGAGATTAATCCAATTTAGTAGACCAAAATGACCATGATAGGGCTTAGTGTGGGCCACCAAGCCAGATGGCTGTTTACACTTAAAAGACGTCTCGTGCAGGTCGTACAGCAACCGAGGATGGTCGGAAAAATCTAAAACTTGGTGTGGCCGTTGGTCTCACTGGGCTTGAAGGTCATCGCGGACCGCAGCCCAGCAGACGCCTAGAAGTGAGATCTGACATAGACCCAATGCACCCCACTAATGCCAGAATTGAGATCTGGCACTTGTCAATGAAATTGAAATGTGAGACATTCCAGCCGTCGGATTTTTTTCGAATTTACGGTGACGGTTTGATATATTTTTCAACGCCCGTTCACCAAATCTGGGGCCCGATCGTAGCACGATGACCGTTGATCGCAAATCGGACCCGTGTGATCAAACCCTATATCCGATTGCTCCCAAATTTTACACCGCCCTTCATCGGGCCATGGATCACCTAACCCATAAGTTTCATGGCCAGGGGACCACCAAAACCATTCCAATCACCAAAATGGACCCCCACAGGGCCACTTAAAGGTTGGAAACACCTTCTCAGATCATATATCCATTCATCCGTTCGTCCTCAATTTTTACATGGACCTTAGTCGGGTCATAAGACACCTACACGCCAAATTTGGTGGCCTGGGGGGTGTTAGGGCCACTCCAACACCAAAAGGGAGTCCCATAGGTCTATTTTGGGAATTTTGGGAAGCTTGGGGTCAAAGGGGCCAAGTCTAGAGAATAAAGCCCTAAGGCCCTCTTTCTCATAACCCTTCTCCCTTCTCTAACAACAAGCCCTCTCCCCCTCATAACTTCCTTCAATCTCCCATAATCAATCGTTCTCCCTCATAACTCCACCCATCCACACTCCATTTCTCTCCCTCATAACTCATCAAATCTCCAACAACCCATCTCCCTAACCGTTCTCCAAAGGAAGCTCTTCGCCCTAACCTCAACCATCGCCGTTGGTCGTCTAGGTATGATCCTTTCCCCTCTTCTTCTTGAAATCCATGTATTATGGTGGGATTGGTTTAGAAGGCTAACATGCAAGAGCTTGGTTTAGGGATTCCGGCCGGTCGTCCTGAAAGCCTCTTTCCTAGGACATTTTTCGAGACACCAACGATCCATAGGTGCGGACTATTATCCTTAGGTGGCCTAGCACAAATTATAGTACGAATCTAATGATTTTGTTTGCTTGGGTGTTGTGTTGGAAAATCTAGAGAGACCCTAGGGATTGTAGGTTGTTAAATTCGTATGAAATTACGTGATTTGCTCTCATTTTGTTGTTAATTTCATCCCTTACATGATTTAATACATGTATGATAACATGCTCTTGTTGAATGATCCCCTCATATGTTGTTGCTTCATGGTACGTAGTGACTATTACTCTTGCAAATGTAATTCCTTGTATGTAGGAAGTGCTTAACTTCCTCACAAATCCATACACCTCACATGCACTAGTTTCATGATAATGTAGTATGCTTGTGTAGAATATTTGACTAGTGTGTTGAGATGATGCTAACATGATGCTGTGATGCAAATGATAACCCGTATGGTGGCATATTATGGATTACCCTCACCCTCTTGGGTTGGTCAGAAACACGTTGAGAGACGGTAGTCCCTTTGGTAGGACTATGCGAGGGCTAGACCTATGGGTTTGGGCGGGCGTGTTTGGGTGGCTGTAGTTCGACTACATGGGTTCCTTGTACCCGAGGTCATTCGTCTTACGCTCGCCTGACTTATACGGTCTAGCCTACTGTCTGACAAACCTTGTTGTTAACCAGGTTTGATCACACATGTATGGAACCTGGGACACCCTACAACCATTGCAGCCCATCGATAATCTACCTGTAAACTGGTCCACAGTCTCGTGAGCCGGGCATGGTGGAATGGGACACTATGTCCGAGCTGTCGGCCTACGCTGGGGTACCGCGCCTCCCCGTAGTGACCGTGAGCGATCCCTTGCACTTGACACTCCTCATGTTCTTGCAATCGGAGATGAGGATCCTGACGGGATCACGGACGGCGGTACCCTAGCCTCCGCGTTGAGGGGGTCTCAGCACCGCAACCTGTTGAGGGCATTGATATGGGGTGAATCAGAATTCCCAACCTGCTGAATGAATGGACTTTAACTAACAACTCGGCTCACACGATCGCATTTCACGCATTAGCTAGGGTGGCGACTCGGAAGTCGAGGTCGCTTTGAGGGAGTGTTGTCATATGCGATCATTAGATGGAGTCGCTTGAGAGAGTATTGTGGTGAGGGCATGCATCATGTCATCCCGCACGCATGCATTTTAAATCAGAGTTATTAGGTCTTGATGATTGCCTGCTTTTCATTAAGTTCATATACAATTAATGCTTGTTATAACTTAAGATTAATAATTCGCACTGAGTTGATCACTCACTCCCACTCTCGGACGGTGTTTTAAAACACCAACCAGGCCCGATCATAGATGCAGGGGATGCGGAGCTGATGGAGCATAGCGACGCCATTCGCAACGAAGAGGAGGACAAGCTGTCCTACTTCCAGATGATGGACGGTTTCCCGTCGACTGGAGAGGCGGGATCGGATCGCTGAGCGTGGGCTCGGCTTTATGTATTTTGGGACTCACCATTCTTTTGGCATTTTGTCGGGTGACGCTACGTGCGCCCCCTTTATTCTTTTGGACATGTATATATATAGGTATATGCCTTGGGTCTCTCCCATTTCAGTAGACATGTAGTGGTGATTCTTCATGTTCCAAGTTGTTCCAACTTGCGCAAATAAATTTGACTAATCATAAAACCCTAAGATGTATGATAGGTGACCCCAGGAACTCGGGAGTTGAGTATATACGCGACCCCCGATTTCCAGGGCGTTACAAGTTGGTATCAAAGCGTAGTTTGGAAGTAACTGGGCCATGGGTCATGAGCTCGCCGACGCGTCCGCTGACTTGAGAGTAGACGCAATAGAGACTTAGGAATATCTGAACCATCCTAGACCCCGAACTGACAATCGTAGACGAAGGGTGGGTCATCTAACTAGTTAGGATCGGGAAGCGAGGGCGTGTAGCGACACTAAGTGTCGAATCCGAGAGTCATCCGATTTTTGGACACGACGGCGGGAACGAGTCGGGAATCGAAGGATTTTGGGGTCGAAACCAACGTCCGCGTATAAACGGACTAGTTCCTGGTCAAATTGGGTAGTTCCAGCTCATTTAAGGACAGGGATTTAGGGGCAAGTGAAATTTCGCCGGAAAGTGGGGGAAATGGGGAAAACAGAGATTTTGGCCCCTAACCGGGAGGATTCTTGTGAAATCACTATACCCATTGCGTAGATCGATTTCTCCTTCCCCAAATTCATATATGGTACTTTTCTGGGGGCCTTACAGGCGCCCGAGAAATCATAAAACAATTGAGCAAAACCAGGCTGTGGCGTAGCCTACGCCGGAACCGGTGTCTCCTACGCGGGATGCTCACAGGGGGGCGGCGTGCGCACGCCTGGAGCGGTGTTCCCTATGCCGGGCGGTCAGAGCTACGGCGTGCCCACGCCGAGAACGGCGTTTCCTACGCCGGTCGTCCAGAGAGGCGGCGTTGCCTACGTCGGCTGCGGCGTAGCCTACGCCGGACCCAAAACGTGGGTTCCCTCTCTCCCAACATTGCAAATACTTGTGGGGCCCACCATTCATGCTAAATAGGGGTGTGTAAAGCCTATTTCACCCCTTCTAAACCTATTCCACCCCTTCTGACCCACTCCAAAACCCCAATACCCATTTCCTTTCCCCTCTCCATCTTCCACATTAGATTTACTTCAACTCATCTCCTTCTTCTTCTCAACTCTCAACTCCATTAAAAACCCATCTTCACCTCCTTCACATTCTCCATCTCCAAACCCTTCTCTATTTCTCATATTCTCCCAAATATCTCCCTTTCCACCCCTCAAATCCAAACATCAACCATCCCACTCCATTTCTCCAAACTCCCATCTCTTCAAACCCATCTTCTCCTCCTCCACCTTTCCATCTCCAAATCTTATCCTACTTTCCATCCCTACAACTTCATTCTCACAAACCCCTTCCACATTTCATTTTCCTTATCCATCATTTTCAAGATCCACTCCTATACCCATTCTCAAGGAGCATCCACAAAACCCACAAATTTTCTTCAAATCCCCTCCACCAAGCCCAACCGCATTTCTCACACCCGCCCTATTTCCTAGCCAAAGAATGGCCCTCCTTACCACCGTTGCTTCCTTCTTCTCCATCTCGGTGATCTTATCGCTTATGGGGAAGAAAAGACTGGCGACCGCCGAGCCAGGACTGAGCCGAGAAAGACGGAACAAGCAAAGGGCCGATCCAAAGGCGAAGGTGGTCTCTGAAGTTCGATCCAAGCGCAAGAACGACTCACGAGGGGTTCCCACGATGGAAGATATGGAAAATTTTCTCGTGCGCCGTGTCGCCTTCGAAGCCTCCGTGGCGGAGCATATGTTCGAAGAATTCCCCATAATTGGCCGCCTTGTGGACAAGGATTGGGGTCCAATATTTTACGGCAATTATCTGGCGGATGTTGGGTGAGTTAGGGCTTTTTACCTGTAGATTGGAAACCCTGAATTCGAGTCACTGGGCTTTGATCTGATAGTGGGAGGCAAGAGAATCCCGATTGGAGTGAAGGTCATTGCCGATGTACTCGGAGTGCCTCAGGGCGAGGTACAGATTAACGAGAGAAACTTGGAATCAAGTCAGGCGCGAGACGAGCGGACCCGCTTCTTGTGCGGACGGGTTGTCAAATGGAATCGTGATGAGCAAGGGCAGGGCTTGAACTCATCCAACTTGATCATGGAATACCGGGTCCTTCATCGCATTTACACCCATAATGTCTACCCCAGGTTAGGAAACCGCAGTGAGTGCTCCCGCTACATGGTGGAGTTTCTGTATCAGGTAGGGCGGGGTGCAGATGTGTGCCTCCCTAGCGTGATCCTTCACCAGATGGTACGGGCCGCAAGGTCAAAGCGGAAGGATGTATGCCTTCCATTTGGCCGCTTGGTCTGTCAGTTGGCCCAGCGGTATGGTGTGGGTGCATCTGATGGAAGGCCGGTGCGGACAGAACTGTTGAATGATGATACACTGAACAAGATGAAGATAGGTCCCAAGCAGCGACAAGCCCGCATCGACCAATATGGGGAGCCTGACGCAGAAGAAGATGACAGCGATGAGGATGAAGAGGAAGGAAGTGAGGGCGAGGGTGAGGCCGAAGCGCCTGAAGGCCCCGAGTCAGCTGAAGAAGCAGCGGGAGCTGAGGAAATTGAAGGAGACGGTGAGGAGCCACCTATCGCTCCAGATGTACTTGGGCGCCTGGGTACACTCGATTCTAGGATGGCCAGGATCGAGGAGAGCCAAGCAAGGATTGAGGCGAACCAAGCAAAGTAGGAAAAATGGAATAAGAAGATGTATCGGGCCATAAAGGCCCTAATCTGCTGCAGCAAGGGGGAAGAAGCGCCTCCACTTTCGCCTGACTCAGACGAGTAGCAGTACCACCAGGCTGATGTTTAGTAGTCTGTTATAGTTTGTTAGGTCTAATATCATGTATGATGGATGCTTAGGATCTTGTTTCGTTAGCTTGTATTTCCCTTCCTGTCTAACATGTTTACTGATGCTTGTAATTCATGCTGCAACATGTAACTGGCCATGTCAATGGCATTTTGAAATCAATGTGGATGTATGGGTTGCCTTGAAATGTCTTTGCCACCATGAGAATGCTTGAGTGTATGTTTGGGTATGTGCATGAATAGGAAATACATGGATCCAAGTATTTAAGCATGACCTTGGTATGAGTAATGTTCTATTACCTAACCTATTTTAGGACATTCTTCTAGGAAATGCCTCCGCGACCAGAGGATCGATACGTCCGCCTCCCTCATGGCGGCCGGGTCGATAGGGACCAAATTCCCGATGAACAACATGGCCCACAAGGGGCGAGTGGCTCCTAAAACACGGGTAGCACAACCCAGGAGGCGGCCCAAAATGTTCCTCCACCGTCGGCCGCGGCACCCGTGCCCCCTCCGCCTCTGGCCATGGAGCAGATAGGCCAGATGTTGCGCCTTATGCAACAACAGCAACAGACGATGGCCGTTAATCTACAACACCAACAACACATGATGACCACTATGATGGGGGCCTTGGCTCAGAATATGGGCATACCGCAACCAGAGCTACCCGCCATGGCTGCTCCCGCTACCAACACGAACAACCTATTTAAGCAATTTCAAAGGTATAGGCCGCCTACCTTTGCCGGCACCCACCGCCCAGAGGAAGCGGAGTACTGGCTCAATCGAGTCACCAAGCTGCTACGGCCTCTCCACTGTTCTGAAGCGGAGAATGTGGAGCTCGCCTCGTACCTCTTTGAGAAAGAGGCGAATTTATGGTGGGAGAGCGTCCTCAGGTCCCTTCCCGAGGGCCACGTATGGACGTGGGAGGCTTTCGAAACCCGTTTTAACGGGAAGTATATTCCCCAATCCTACCGACATGAGAGGGAGAATGAATTCGTCTGCCTCCAACAGGGGGGAATGAGCGTGGCGCAATATGAGAACCGGTTCACCGAACTGTCTCGCTACGCTTCCGAAATGATCGCCAACGAGGCGATCAAGATGAGGCGATACACGGCAGGGCTAAGGAGTGGCATTCGCTCCAAACTGTGTTGCATGAACATCGGGACTTATGCGGAGCTCGTTGAGATGTCTACTCGGGCTGAACAGGATGGGGAGCGTGTCTCACGGGCCCGTACACAGCTGGGGCCCCGAAATAGGATAAAAGGACCGTCCTCTTCTTTTACGAGAAAAAGGCCGCGCCCAAATTCTCCACCACAACTAGCTACTGCACCGGCACCTCCTACACGACCTACTCAGACGTGCAGCTACTGTCGGAGGTCGGGTCACTTCGAGCCATACTGCTTTACCAGGATGAGGGACCTCGGATTCACGCCGCCTCAGCGCAACAACAGGCCTCCACAGCAGGCATTGCAGATTTCGCCCCTACGGACGATGGGGCCTAGCCCTCAGTTTCGCCGTCCTCCTGCACCGCAAGCTAGGCCGCCACAATGACCCATGCAACCGCCAAACCTTCCTCAGCAGGCACGAGTCCATGCATTGGCGGCAAAAGGCCAAGATGCTGTCATCCCTACTCCTACGGCCTTCGAGGTGACGGCACACATCGAAGGTACCCCCATCTTTTTGTTGGTTGACACGGGATCCACTACTTCTCTCATAACACATGCCACTGTCAAGCGTCTAGGATTGCGCGCTACCCCCTTTACTGGGGTAAGGATCATTGCCGCCGCCGGTACTGTCTCAAAAGCGACGAAGATATACCGTGATTGTCCCATTGATTTGGGATGCAAGGTGACACTTGTGGACTTGATAGTGAGTAAGATCTTCCACTATGATGTCATCCTGGGCATGGATTGGTTGACCACGATGAAGGTTGAGATTGACTGTGAGACCCTGACAGTGAAAATATTGGAAGACGACGGCACTTCTCTCACGTTTCCAGTCCAGGTTAGCCACGATCGTAGGATTTTATGTTATGCTTCTTTGGAGGACGGGTATGATGGGCCCTCACATACATGCACTCCCGTAGTCTGAGACTTCGATGATGTGTTTAAAGCCATACGGGGACTTCCCCCTCGACGTGAAATAGACTTCACTATCGATCTGACTCCGAGTGCTAAGCCCATCTCCTTGCCTACTTACCGCATGCCCCCATGTGAGATGGAAAAGCTACGGTCTCGGATTGACAACTTGTTAGAGAAAGGCTTCATCCAGCCCAGTGTCTCGCCGTGGGGAGCCCCAGTCCTATTTGTGAAGAAGAAGGACGGCTCGTTACGATTGTGTGTGGATTACAGGAGATTGAACCAAGTGACGGTTCAGAACAAGTATCCATTGCCCAGAATTGATGACTTGTTTGACCAGCTGAG
Source organism: Magnolia officinalis (assembly GCA_021015155.1). Lineage (NCBI taxonomy): Eukaryota > Viridiplantae > Streptophyta > Magnoliopsida > Magnoliales > Magnoliaceae > Magnolia > Magnolia officinalis. The sequence goes on along the minus strand of JAJHSJ010000004.1, from coordinate 28,280,374 downwards.
GGGTGCCAAATACTTCTCAAAGATCGATCTACAATCAGGGTACCATCAGCTGCGAGTCAGGGACGAGGATATACAGAAAACGGCCTTCAAAACCTGCTTTGGCCATTATGAGTTCCTAGTTATGTCGTTCGGGCTCACCAATGCCCCAGCGGTATTCATGGATCTCATGAACAGAATCTTCAGGCCGTTCATATATAGATTCGTCGTCGTGTTCATCAACGACATATTGATTTACTCAAAGAGCCGCGAAGAGCATGAAGAACATCTAAGGGCGGTTCTTGGAACCCTTGAGAAAAATCGATTATTTGCGCAATTTAGGAAGTGCAACTTCTGGAAGGAGGAGGTTAAATTTCTGGGTCATGTTGTGTCTAAGGAGGGCATATCGGTAGATCTCGCCAAGGTTGCGGCCGTGCAAGATTGGAAGCAACCGAAGTCGGTCACAGAAGTGAGGAGTTTTCTCGGTCTCGCCGGCTATTATCGAAGGTTCATTAAGGACTTTTCAAAAATAGCTCAGCCGCTATCCCAACTGACTCGGAAGGACCTCAAGTTTGCTTGGAATGAGAAGGCGGAGGCGGCCTTCCTAGAGCTGAAAGATAAATTGACTTCGGCACCTATGCTTGTGCTTCCTGAGCAAGGGGTCAAGTTCACTGTCTACACAGACGCCTCCCATGTGGGCTTGGGTTGTGTGCTCATGCAAGGTGACAGGGCAATTACTTATGCATCTCGGCAATTAAGGAAACATGAGAAGAATTATCCTACCCATGACCTCGAACTTGCGGCGGTAGTATTCGCATTGAAAATATGGCGACACTATCTTTATGGTGAGGAATTTGAGCTCTTTTCTGATCACAAGAGCCTCAAATACATCTTCACCCAGAAGGACCTGAACATGAGACAACGTCGCTGGATGGAGACGTTGAAGGACTTTAAGTTCGATGTCTCGTATCACCCTGGCAAGGCCAATCTGGTGGCGGACGCATTGAGTCGCAAGAAGACAATTGAATTTGTGGCCCCGCTGATGGTGAGAGAGTGAGACATGGTAGAATTTATACGCGATTTCGACATGAAGCTGACCGTGGATGAGTCGTATGAAGTAGTAGCCCACCTTCAAGCTCAGCCAATGATTGATAGCAAAATCATTGAAGCCCAAGAGGGCGAGGGCTAATACAGAAGATGAAGGAAAGAGCGAGAAATGATGTGAAGTCCGAATGGAGAGTTGGGAAGGATGGGGGATTGATGTACCGAGGCCGCCTTTGTGTTCCCAACCTTCTGGGACTACGAGAGGAAGTCCTAAATGCCGCTCACAACTCTAAGTTGGCGATGCACCCTGGTAGTATGAAGATGTACCGGGATTTGAGGCGCAACTATTGGTGTGACAACATGAAAAAGGAAATAGCAGAGTACGTGTCCCGATGCCTCACTTGTCAACAAGTCAAGGCCGAACACCGCCGGCCACCGGGCCTTTTGCAACCCATGCCCATAGCGGAATGGAAATGGGATTTCATATCAATGGATTTTATTTCCAGTTTGCCCAAGACTAGGAAGGGGCATGACTCAATATGGGTGATTGTGGATAGGCTAACCAAATCAGCCCATTTTCTGCCAATCAAGACTTCAAGCTCCGCTGATGATTTAGCTAAGTTGTATACCACCCGCAGACAGATGAGCAAACCGAGCGGGTGAACTAGATTTTGGAAGACATGTTGCGGGCCTGTGTTCTAGACTTTCAGGAGAGTTGGGACGACTGTCTTCCGTATGTCGAGTTCGCTTACAACAATAGCTTCCAGGCTAGCATCGGTATGGCACCATACGAGGCATTGTATGAGCGTCCGTGTCGAGCCCCGCATTGTTGGAAAGAAATTGGTGAGAAGAGCTTGCTGGGACCGGATTTGGTGCGAATCACGACCGAGAAGATTGGAATTATCCGGCGCCGCCTTTTGACGGCCCAAAGCAGGCAGAAAAGCTACGTCGACACAAGGTGAAGGGACTTGGAGTTTGAAGCCGGGGACCATGTATTTCTCAAAATCTCCCCAATGAAGGGCGTTTTACGCTTCGGCAAGAAGAGAAAGCTCACGCCCCGATTTATTGGGCCTTTCCAGATTTTGGACCGTGTTGGTGCGGTTGCCTATCGCTTGGCCTTACCCACGCCTCTCGCCGGAGTGCATAACGTCTTTCATGTATCTATGTTGAAGAAGTACGTCCCGGATCCTTCGCATATCGTCAGGTGGGAACATGCGGAACTCAAGAAAAATGCCACATACGTTCTTCGACCCACTCAAATATTGGATAGGAATGAGCAGGTTCTGCGCAACAAGGTTATCCCATTGGTCAAGGTATTATGGACCCATCACAATGAAGAAGAAGCCACTTGAGAGACGGAAGCAGAAGTACGCAAACATTACCCAAGCCTGCTTCAGCAATACGAACAGGTACAAATTTCGAAAAGGAAATTTATTTATAAGGGGGGTAGATTGTAACGTCCCTTCCAACCAGCACAGTGTCCTGGGGCGTCCACGTAGGATTTGTCGCAGGACCGTTCGCTTAAGCCACTCGTGGTGGGATACCATAGATAAAATTATCCGAGATTAATCCAATTTAGTAGACCAGAATGGCCATGATAGGGCTTAGTGTGGGCCACCAAGCCAGATGGTTGTTTACACTTAAAAGACGTCTCGTGCAGGCCGTACAGCGACCGAGGATGGTCGGAAAAATCTAAAACTTGGTGTGGCCGTTGGTCTCACTGGGCTTGAAGGCCATCGCCGACCGCAGCCCCAGCAGACACCCAGAAGTGAGATCTGGCATAGACCCAATGCACCCCACCAATGCTAGAATTGAGATCTGGCACTTGTCAATGAAATTGAAATGTGAGACATTCCAGTCGTCGACTTTCTTCCGAATTTACGGTGACGGTTTGATATATTTTTCAACGCCCGTTCACCAAATCTGGGGCCCGATCGTGGCACGATGACCGTTGATCGTAAATCGGACCCGTGCGATCAAACCCTATATCCGATCGCTCCCAAATTTTGCACCACCCTTCAACGGGCCATGGATCACCTAACCCATAAGTTTCATGGCCAGGGGACCACCAGAACCATTCCAATCACCAAAATGGACCCCACAGGGCCACTTAAAGGTTGGAAACGCCTTCTCAGATCATATATCCGTTCATCCGTTCGTCCTCAATTTTTACATGGACCCTAGTCGGGTCATAAGACACCTACACGCCGAATTTGATGGCCTGGGGGGTGTTAGGGCCACCCCAACACCAAAAGGGAGTCCCATAGGTCTATTTTGGGAATTTTGGGAAGCTTGGGGCCAAAGGGGCCAAGTCTAGAGAATAAAGCCCTAAGGCCCTCTTTCTCATAACCCTTCTCCCTTCTCCAACAACAAGCCCTCTCCCCCTCATAACTTCCTTCAATCTCCCATAATCAATCTTTCTCCCTCATAACTCCACCCATCCACACTCCATCTCTCTCCCTCATAACTCATCAAATCTCCAACAACCCATCTCCCTAACCGTTCTCCAAAGGAAGCTCTTCGTCCTAACCTCAACCATCGCCGTTGGTCGTCTAGGTAAGATCATTTCCCCTCTTCTTCTTGAAATCCATGTATTATGGTGGGATTGGTTTAGAAGGCTAACATGCAAGAGCTTGGTTTAGGGATTCCGGCCGGTCGTCCCAAAAGCCTCTTTCCTAGGACGTTTTTTGAAACAACAATGATCCATAGGTGCGGACTATTATCCTTAGGTGGCCTAGCACCAATTATAGTACGAATCTAATGATTTTGTTTGCTTGGGTGTTGTGTTGGAAAATCTAGAGAGACCCTAGGGATTGTAGGTTGTTAAATTCGTATGGAATTGCGTGATTTGCTCTCATTTTGTTGTTAATTTCATCCCTTACATGATTTAATACATGTATGATAACATGCTCTTGTTGAATGATCCCCTCATATGTTGTTGCTTCATGGTACGTAGTGGCTATTACTCTTGCAAATGTAATTCCTTGTATGTAGGAAGTGCTTAACTTCCTCACAAATCCACACACCTCACATGCACTAGTTTCATGATAATGTAGTATGCTTGTGGAGAATATTTGACTAGTGTGTTGAGATGATGCTAACATGATGCTGTGATGCAAATGATAACCCGTATGGTGGCATGTTATGGATTACCCTCACCCTCTTGGGTTGGTCAGATACACGTCGAGAGACGGTAGTCCCTTTGGTAGGACTATGCGAGGGCTAGACCTATGGGTTTGGGCGGGCGTGTTTGGGTGGCTGTAGTTCGACTACATGGGTCCCTTGTACCCGAGGTCATTCGTCTTACGCTCGCCTGACTTGTACGGTCTAGCCTACTGTCTGACAAACCTTGTTGTTAACCAGGTTTGATCACACATGTATGGAACCTGGGACACCCTACAACCATTGCAGCCCATCAATAATCTACCTGTAAACTGGTCCACAGTCTCGTGAGCCGGGCATGGTGGAATGGGATACTGTGTCCGAGCTGTCGGCCTACGCTGGGGTACCACGCCTCCCCGTAGTGACCGTGAGCGATCCCTTGCACTTGGCACTCCTCATGTGCTTGCAGTCGGAGATGAGGAACCCGATGGGATCACGGACTGCGGTACCCTAGCCTCCGCGTTGAGGGGGTCTCGGCACCGCAACCTGTTGAGGGCATTGATAGTGGGGTGAATCAGAATCCCAAACCTGCTGAATGAATGGATTTAACTAACAACTCGGCTAACACGATCGCATTTCACGCATTAGCTAGGGTGGCGACTCGGAAGTCAAGGTCGCTCTGAGGGAGTGTTGTCATATGCGATCGTTAGATGGAGTCGCTTGAGGGAGTGTTGTGGTGAGGGCATGCATCATGTCATCCTGCACACATGCATTTTAAATAAGAGTTATTAGGTTTTGATGATTGCCTGTTTTTCATTAAGTTCTATTACAATTGATGCCTGTTATAACTTAAGATTAATAATTCGCACTGAGTTGATCACTCACTCCCACTCTGGGACGGTGTTTTAAAACACCAACCAGACCCGATCATAGATGCAGGGGATGGGGAGCTGATGGAGCATAGCGACGCCATTCGCGACGAGGAGGAGGACGAGCTGTCCTTCTTCCAGATGATGAACGGTTTCCCGTCGACTGGAGAGGCGGGATCGGATCACTGAGCGTGGGCTCGGCTTTATGTATTTTGGGACTCACCATTCCTTTGGCATTTTGTCGGGTGACGCTACGTGCGCCCCCTTTATTCTTTTGGACATGTATATATATATATAGGTATATGCCTTGGGTCTCTCCCATTTCAGTAGACATGTAGTGGTGATTCTTCATGTTCCAGGTTGTTCCAACTTGCGCAAATAAATTTGACTAATAATAAAACCCTAAGATGTATGATAGGCGACCCCGGGAACTCGGGAGTTAAGTATATACACGACCCCCGATTTCCAGGGCGTTACACCAAGTGCACCAGGAACCAAGCAATCCCAGTTGGAAACGGTGCAAGGATAGTCACATGAGAATCTTTGCCAGTTCTCTTGGTAGCAGTACATAGATACAACGAATGTCAGGACTAGATCATCCTATTACCGAGGATCTTTGTGACGATTTTGATGGACTGTTGGAGAAAACTTGACAGACTTGTTGCAATGAGTCACTAATCTCTTTGCTCCCTTTGTTTTAGCAATTGCATTCATTTCTTTATTAATCTGTCCGTATTGAAGTATTCATGGAAGATGAGAATCAAATCTTTTAACACTATGCTAGCATGTCTTAGAGAAATCTATAGTGAAACCATCAGGGTTGAGGGCTTTGTCCCCATTCATTGAAAACCAGCCTCTATCATCTCCTCCCTATTGGAAGCCCTTTCTAAACAGTTGGCTTTCTTAAATAGGATGGACTAGAAATCAACATCTTTGAGGATGGGTCTCAAGAAATCTTCCTCAGAATAAGGATTATGGTAGAAATTGACAACTACCTTGTTCACCTCCATCTGGCCCCCAAGATTTGCACTATATATTTTATTTTTGGCCCCCAAGATTTTAGAATGAGTGTATGTAAAGCGTGTAATCTAAATAAGGAATGTACATTGTCATGTCAAAGAAATACCTTCTACGTTTCCCTACATAGACATTGATTCCCTGTATCCAAACATGGCCTTAAGGTTAATTGGGATTGGGTACCATTTTTGAAGAAAAAACATGTAAACATCTTATCACTTAGAGAAGAATGATGGAAAACAGCAGTATGATCCAATTTTCGAGCTGGAACCTGGTGGAAATGCAGCAAGAGGACCCAGAATTTCAAACTGGATCCTGATAAAAATGCAGCAGTAGGATCCTTTCTTTTGAAAAATGGATCCTAGTTGAAACCTTGAAGGCTACGATATTAAACTCTATACCATTGTGACATTATCAAGTTCTGGAAAACCAAGTCTCATAAATATCAGTAATAGGATAAGAGTTTTTTTTTTTAATTGAATGGTCAAATACACACACACACACACACACACACACTCTCTCTCTCTCTCTCACATCTATGCACCAGATGGGTTGTAGAACCCATTGATGGCCTATGGTCTAACTAAAGCTATGCCCCCTGATAGAGTGGAGTGGAGGAATAGGATTCATGTAGCTGATTTTAGATGATGATGATGATGAGCTCCAGCATCAATTGTCACCTTGTCAACTATTATACGTATTGTTATCGGAGGCAATAATGGTATGTCAAGATGGCTTCTTTTGTTGTCGGTTGGGCATCAGAAGCTCAAATGAAGCTGACGCTAGATATTTGTGTAACTGTGTTATTGCCTCTGCCTCTTCATGTTGTCCTTATCGACTGAGGTGATTGCTGATGGGGATTCTGCTAATGTATTCAAGTGGACATTCTTCACCATTATGCAGATTTTCAGCTAAAATTCCTTATTATAGTTTGTGCATTCTCTGAATGCATGCATGCCTGGGCTTACTTCCAATTAAATACTCTTGTTTCCCTTTTATAGTTTGTAACTCATGCACAGATTTAGAAGCTAGTAAGATAGTTGGATCCATTTCACTTGATCGAAGTTACTTGGACCTGAAGATCTGATGGATTAATCTCTATAACCTTACTGTCAACTATTTCCTGTATAATAGAATGGATAACTTAATTTAATACAATAAACATGCAACTTATGGTGGAAGTCTTATCGGAAAACTTCCATTAGAAACGAGCTTTCAATGGGCTGCCAGAAACCCCCATTTGAAAGTGGGTTGTTGATGAGATGCTGGAAGCACTCGATCGAAAAAACTGGTTTGTTTTTTTTAATTTCTCAGTATGGTTATTCATTTGAAAAAAAATAAATCACTACAGGTTTAGCTAGCTCTTTCAAATGACGGCGGTATGATTCTTTTGCTTTTGGTACCAATGAAATGTCAATGCAAAACAGATATAATGACCTTATGAAGTTGATGAATGCAACATTACATTTCGCTTGTTATGTAGTTTATTTGAATTTCTTCTTCTTCTTGATTTTCTAAGGCATTTCAAGATACTGCTTGTTGGATTTATTCTATCAATGAAGAGAAGTACCATACTGACAGTAGAGATCAAAAATGCCGTTTCCCGGTTGTCTAATAGAGAGAACCATTTACAGTTCTAGTGACCAAATTATCTTTGGAAACCCACCAATTCCCAATGCCATATCCAAAGAAAAAGATCCTGTCGATACCACAGGAACATGTCTATGAGAAGCGGAACGACCAAGCCATATGGTTGACCCCTTTCCAAATGAGGAAGTGATCTGATACAGAGCTTGGTGTAGAGCCAAGTCTTTCTTAGACATATTCTCTTCACTCGAATCACCTCCATCAGACTTAGATTTCTTTCTGGACATGTGGGAAGAAAAAATTGCAAAAGCAATTACTTTTCAGCGTGGCTAAATAACCAATGTAAGAGCTTAGCTTGAAAACTAGAAGACAGTCAAGATGTATTAGAAATTCATAGTAGCAATGTAACAGAGGCGGAAAATGTCCATTCCAATCACAATACCATTTGCATACAGGATACTGCTTATTGGATTTCATGGATATGATGATGAAATGAACACGCAGGACAGAAGATTTTCTCCTTTGTTCGTCTGTTATTTGCTAAACAAACAACAGTGCAGTGTCACCATTTGGTTGAGAAGGCCATGAATAGATGAGCTTATGTTGAAGATTGTGTTCTGGTTAACAAACACTCGGCCATGTTTGCATGTACAAGTGAATTGAATTGATATGTTTCCTAATATATCATACTGACGGAGAAGGCATCCAACTCTTGTTAAGACCCTTTCAAGTCCTAACTTTAGAATTAATGAATATACACCTTCTGTTATTTCGACTTTATTTTTTATACTTGATTGTAACTCAAATCTAGGGGGCATCCAAACATAGTACAATTGTACAATGCTGCTTTTTTCTTTTTCCTGTTGGTTCTACTTTTTTCCTTTGACAATGGTCTTGCCATTTGTTTTATGTCGGTCCAAAGTCGACTAGGCAGAACAATTACCGACACGCGCAATTGCGAAATGCAGTTGAACGTTGTTTTAAAGTAATGAAGGGACGGTTTCCTATCTTGAAGACAGCTGCGCAATATCCATTTGAAACCCAGGTGAAGATTGTAGTAGCATGTTGTATACTACAAAATTTCATACGTCAAGAAGACGAAACTGGACAAGATTTGGAGAATGCTGGTATAACTGTGGGAGATGCAGAAAGCAATCCTACACCAAATGAGATATCAACAATGGATGAGCGCCAGTGGCTAGTGCAAGCGACACAACAGGAGAAATCTGCGTAGATTAATGTTCGAGATCAGATTGTAGAGCGAATGTGGTCCGATGTGCAAACAAATAGTAGGACTACATAGGGTCCTTTTATTTTAAAGATACATTAACTGATGTTATTTTTTTGAGAAACAAACACACACACACACAGAGATATATATATATATATATTATATATATATATATATATATATATGAGAGAGAAGACAGTCGAGATGAAGTCTGTCATTTTTTGACGTACATATTTGCTCGATACAATTAATTGCTCTTTCCGTAATACGTAGTTGCTAGTATAATATTGAACTTCATTATTGTGTAAGTTGGTTTTTAACTGTTTGTTAATCCACGCAGTAGGTGACATGTCTAATTATTCTGTAAGAGATACATAAACTCCGACGCAGTCCCCAATAAGAACTCTAGTTCTGCCGACAAGATGCTCTCCGTGCGATAAGACTGTTAAATCGCTTGCTGAGCTGCTATCACGCGCTGCAAAAATCAAATGGACCCGAACCATGGATTCAATTTTATTCGATGCTTTGCTTGAACAGATATCTCTAGGCCGAAAAGCAGATAACGGTTTTAAGAAGGAAGCATATAATGAGGCCGCTGCGGAGGTGTCGAGGAAGACGCAAATTACGGTGAATTGGCAAAACATTCAAAACCGAATGCGGTATCACAAGCGTGAGTACATTGATCTGAAGGACATGTTGGCCGCAAGTGGGTTCGGTTCGGACAGCGAGCATATGATAGTAACCGCACCCGACGAGGTCTGGGATGAGTACCTGAAGGTAATCATTGCGTACAACCCCTTATATTGCAAATTAGGATTGTATCAAATATGTTTACTAAACTAATATCTTTCTTGATTGTAGTCACATCCAAGAGCAGAAAGGTTACGTGGAAAGTGGATTGAGCGAATGGACGATTTAGCGACGATTGTTGGTTCGGACCATGCAACAGGCCACTACGCTCAGGGAGGCAGAAACATGGCTGCATCTTCCTCTCGTATTCAGCGAGATTTGAATGACTCTTGGACTAAGCAGGACGATGAGACGGATGTACCCATCGATCTTTCCGAGGATCATTTCGGAGATTCGATTGGGAATTATGACTTTTCAAATGATTCTCGTCGGGCAACTGGAAATCGTTCATTCCGCAGCACTCCCAACCGAGCGACTGACTCTGAGAGTAGTCGTGGTGGGAGTGCGTCTGCGAAACAGATGTGTGCTGCTCGTCCCCGTGACGTCCTTGGCACTTCCCTGGATGGTGTGGCGGAGGCAATGCGAAACTTTGGACTTAGAAAAGAAATGAACCACACTGGTAAAGTGCTGGATGTCCTCGAGGAGGTTCAGGGACTTACCAACAAAGAGTTTATAGAGGTTGGTCAGATGCTGACTCGGGATGAGCAGCTAGCATCCTTTTTCGTAAGTCTTCGCCCGGAGCGGAGGGTGGAGTGGTTGAAAAAAACTTTTGTCTGATATGAATGGAGGGATTGGTGGGGGTTCTTCTTGATGGATTGAAATACTTTTATTACGCATCGAAACAGGAATTTCTATTTTATGGTTTTGTAATAACTATATACTGATTTGTGGTGGAACGGTTAGTTTTTTTCCTTCTCTTTTTGTGATGTATGTATATCCATGTTAAATGTTGGTTGGATACTTAGCCATTATACCATTCTACTTGCGTTTACAAATTTATGATGTTTGCTTAAATGTCGTTTTATCAATCTATCATCTTCACATGCTTTCATTTTATGAATTATAACATGCGTTTTCTCCTATCATCGTCATATTTATGTGAATGCAGATGGGTAATAGTAAATACTATGTTGTAATCAATGGACGACGACCAGGGATATATATGTCCTGGGATGAGGCACGACTGCATGTGGAGGGATTTAGCGGTGCCAGACATCGATCATTCAAAACATTCCAAGATGCCACTACATGGTGGAATGCAAACTATGCAAGTTCAAGTAGTGGATTAATTAACAGGTGACGTGGTGAGGTACATGCACCTACAGATGCTCGGAATTCTATCCGAGAAATTTCGAGATCCATGGTGTGCAAGAGTACACAAACAGATGATGCCACCCTGAAAGTCGGGGAAGTGGTGGTAGCATTAGTAGTTGCAATCTTGGTTTTATTCTTCATATTATATATAATAATTAAGCTGTAGTTTTGGATGGTGTTGCACCACTTGCTGTTTAAATTTTGGTAGACAATAGATAACTTATCTTCGAACTCTTTAATATGGCATGTATAACTGCATCTTAACTACAAATCTCATTATATGTATATTTGAGTGTAAATTGTGATAGAATTGCATGCATTGATCATTTCTTTTATCCATATCTCCCTTAATCTCCATTAGTATGAGGTTCCTTACAAATGAAGTCCAGCCTCTTGCTCCCAATTGAACCAAGGGTCAGGTATGACTGCTTGAAACCCGGACTGGATTCCTGTATCATTTCTTAGGTAACGTGTTTTTGTGTGTAGGCAATAGATGTTTGTTTGGAGGCTAATGACCACATCAATCTTGACACAGGTGAATTTAACAGTGAGTAGTAATGCCCTCTGCATATAGGCAATCGTCTCTTTGTGTGTAGTGATAATGTACTTACATCAGTCGAATATGAACAGGTAAATCTCAGCATTTTGGTAGTAGTATGTGAAAGTACATTTGACTGGGAGTATGGTGTTCTCTTCCTTGCATTATCAACACGGACAGGTACTAAGTCTGCACATTGGCATCATGAGTTTTTGTTTAATACCTATTTATATTATATTCATCTTCGTATTAAACTCTTTACAGGTTCACCCTTGGGTTTAGTCGTTCTTCATTATCCATGCCTATAGTATACAATGGTTTAAAAGACAATCCAGTTGCCACTGAGACTGCCCCTCCTTACTATGATGTTAGACGTGAATTTGTTGTTGTTTTGGTGTTGAGGAGCGGGTTTCTTTTCGATGTTCCCAATGCTCAACTTTTTTTTTAATGTCTATTTTATTTTGTTTTTGCCTTTTATTTATGTATTTTATTTTTTTTCTGTTCGCTGTTTTCGTGCATCCTAGACCATTCTATTTCTGTTTTATTCTGAAGCATACATTCTGTGTGCAGGTCTGTTTGATTATCTTACGTTGTTGACAGATTTGATATGAAACATGTTTTCATACAACGATTTACTTTCCTGATAATGTGTCGATTGGGTGAAAAATCTACACCGTTGAAATGGTAGAATAGTCCATTGAAATCACCTGGTGAAGAAGCTGAAACAACATATTCATTAGAGGGGCCACATCGATTACCTAAAGGTTTCGATGGTGTAGATAACGTGATCAATGGCCCATCCAGTTTTCTCAGTTTATTTTAAGGGAGCATTTGAAACTCGAGACTTCTCTTATTGTACAATGCTCAGGCACTAAAGTTTTGGTTTTCGGTTTGTATGAGTGCCCCTATGGTTCAATGATCTAAAGCGTTGAAACTATGGGGTGGGGTCCACCATGGACAGATTATGCACCAAAGATCTGAGTCATAAAATTTATGGATCGACCGTGATATCCACCGTTTCGGATCCTTAATATCCACCGTCTATATGGACTTTTTATCATGTAGTGCATGGGCCACCGAAAGCATGGCCCGTGATATCTACTGTTTTCGCACCGTTGAACAGTGTCAGTATTTGTACAATACTGGAAGTTGAAGAATGGTGTACAATCTCGCCAAACATCATTCCGGTAGTTACGACAGATACTGGAAGCAATTCCTCACTTATCCAAACAACATTAGGTGGTTGGATGGTTGCAATACCACAACACCCAAACACTACTGTAGCTGGTCATTGAGGTGACTACACCCAAACCACCGACAGTCCACTGACAGCATTAAATGCGTCATATCAGCCAATTCCATACACCTCAATACACCCGAAAACATTTGCCCAAGCAGGGCCTAAGTGACCAATCAAGGACGCCTTGCCTATTATCAGTACCTAAGTTAATCCTCATTTGACAACCTTAAATAAATTGTACGTGTTAGGTTAGGCGTTATATCAGTCCTATTATTATAGATCCATGTGCGTCAGGTCAACTCGCGGAGCAGTTCGAACTGAAAGCTAAGTGGTGAAACTTTAATTACATTTGCCCAGTCCAACAGGTCACACTGCCTTGGGTTTGAACTCAAAAATCATGATCATCCAAAACTTAGGTAGGCCATACCACAAGATGGAATGCTATCCACCATGCAGTTTATAGATTGTTGATGCACAGGATTCTTTACACGTAGGACCATGGTCTGTGATCCAAACCATTGATCTGAAATGGGCCTCACCATGCATAGGCCATGCCTAGAAAACTTTCCAGCTTCGAAGGTTCCAACCGTTCGAACCTCACTGATCAGTAAAAAAGAAAATGTTCAACTATCCAACAGATCTTACGATTAAGGAGATTTCATGGGGCATCCTCTATCCACGGGTCTTATCAAATCAACGGTCTGGATATCCGAGGCATGGTCTCACAAACATGGAATCCCCGGGCTGAGTAAACCGAACATCTGGTAATCAGCAGGACGAATTCGCCGTTGATCCCAACCTCTCCTTTTCCCAGGAAAGACATATGTTACATCCCGGTCCGTTGAGGCACTGGGAACCAACGACCAGATCTAGTCTAAGATAACAAAGTGCGATGATGCATGACTATGATTGATTATCGAGCCAAACAGGTTGCAAAAGACAGGCGCCACTGAGGTAGTGGGTCCCACCGTACGGCGGTTATTTTCATGTTCGGTTGGAGATGTCTCTTTCTACTGATAAATAGTCATCAACATGATATTGGGGCCGGTTCTTCTACAGCATTTGTAGAACAAACTTGTTCTGCGAGAATGTGTGGGGTCCAAAGTGATGTGGGGCACACATCCAATCCGTCAGGAAGGTGAGCCCCTTCAAGTATCCCATAAAAGAGCAATTTTTCTTTATTGTAGAACATCCATCGTGGCCCACCTGATGAATAATCCAATCCTGGGACCATGGATCTATCATTAGATATGCTCTCAATCACAAGTGATTGCATAAAACACATGGGGATGGCACTGAGTCGAATTTGGACTGACCCAACACTACAAGGCCATGGCCCAACCCGGCTAAAAGTTAATGGGGCTGAGCCCGACCCAGATGACATGGCCCACCTGATCCATATTTCCTAGGTGAATGACCCTGATCCATCGGTTGAGAACAAAATAGATATTAAAAGAAAAAAAAATTGAAAACCAACGGTCCAAAGCCCGGCCGGATGGTCCGCTGCGGAAGCGGATTGGCTGGTGTACCTCACACCAGCTATATAGCTGCTGTAGGTACGTCTCGCGCGAAGACGAGCTCCTCGAGGTCCGAGTTATATGAACGGTTCAAAGGAGATAGACGTTACATGGGCCCTACAGTTATGTATTTATTATATCTACACCGTTCATATATTTTTAGATATGATTTTAGAGCATTATCCAAAAAATGAATCATATCCAAAGATCATCTAGACCACACCACAAATAGCAGCGAAGATAATGATTTTCACCATTAAAAAATTCATAGGGCCATCATAACGTTTATTATTCATCCAATCTGTTCATTAGGTCACAAAGGCCTGAACGAAGATGAAAAATAAATAAATCATATTCATCCAAAACTTTTGTGATCCCAAGAAAAAGTTTCAATAGTATACATTCAATCCTCTACTACTTTTTTCAGTGTAGTCCATTTGATAATTAGATCCGTCTTAATTTTCTTCTCAAGCCTCGAGACTAGCTCTCTAAAGGGATGGACGGTTTGAATATAATATATGCCTCGTGATGGGATCTACAGAACTTACCGACATCCATACAGCTGCTATACAGCCGGTGTGAGCTACACCAGCCTCACACCAGCCAAGCCGCTTCCGTCCGCTGCTGCAACCCATTATTCCATTAAAGGAAAAAACGAGACACAACATACATGAAAAGATTCTCGCCGTAGAACCGGCGTTCGAACCGATTGGCTGGTGTACCACAAACTACGTCACCAAGTTCTATGGGTATTATCATGAGCAATGTGTTACATCTAAAAACGTCTATTCATTTTTAGATATCCCCATACTAACGACTTGATACAAAAAATAAGATAGATCCGGATATCAATTGGACCACACTGATATCAATTGGACCATACTTAAAAAATCAGTGGGGATTGAATGCATCTACCATTGAAACCCGTTCGAGAGTCGCATGAGGTTTTTTATCAATATTATATTTGTTTTTCACCTTTATTGTCTACATGACCTTATGGATAGATGGGATGAAAAATAAAAGTTATGACAGGCCGTATGAATGTTTTAACGGTGAGAATCATTATACTACTGCTATTTGTAGTGTGGTTCACTTGAGATTTTGATACGACTTATTTTTGGGCTGATGATCTAAAATGATCTTTCCAAATGGATGAACAATATGGCTATAATAAGTACTTCATCTTGGGGGCCATGTAACTTTGATCTCCTTTTAACTGTTCGTACAACTTGGAGTGAGGAGCGTAAGCGCTCATCTTGGCATGACACGTACTCACACCGGCAGAGAACGGATTGGCTACTTCCCCTGCCACCAGCCCGTGACTGTTGGTCGGTGCTCTGTGGGTTCATCCACTATGTATGTATTTCATCTATTTTGTTCATCCATTTTTATGGATCATATCATTTTAGTGCCTTGTTCAAAAATTGAGATGGATATAAATCACAGATGGACCATACCACATTACATTACAGGAAAACAATAGTAATTAAATATCCGCCATTAAAATCCTCCAAAGGCCCATTATACTATTTATTTGACATCCAATCTATTTATTAGGTTATCAGATGAAAGGATAAAAACAAAAATTCAGCTTGATCCAAAACCTTTATGGCCCCGAAATTTGTTTAATGATAGGCATTCATTCAACACTGCTTACTGAAGGCCTCTGTGGAGTCACCGTGACGTATGGCTTTCATCCACACCAACCATCCGCTTCTGCGGGCGTCAGGACCTACGACTGCCACTTCGAACTTACATGAAAGCCCATGTGAACTCGAGCGAGTACACTTTTACTGACCTCGCCTCTCACGTACGGAAACGTTGAATTTTTTATTGAGATCCAATCCGTTAATCAAGTGAGTCCCACCGTATAAATTCTATAACCAAAACATCAGGCCATTCTGAGATTGTTTGAGCAAAAACATGTACAAAAAAGTAGGACGGCTAAAAGATAGCATGTTAAACATACACGTGTTGACAGCCCAACCATCGCACCATCCTGATTTTCTGATCAGGGCATGTTCATTGTGGATCAGACTTGATGAATGTACCAGATCTAGCACATGTGTGCCACATCGGCACATGCCTAATCCATCCGTCCATCTCAAGCGGCAGAACACACCTGGCATTCTTTAAAATGTCTATATCATATCGACAAATCTCCTTCTCGGCAACTTCTTGCCATCTCGGGAGAAATTTAAGATTTGAGGTTTTCCTTAATATATTTTGGGAAAAATCTTCATAAAAATATTTTATTATAAATGATTCAATAAATAAATAAACAGTCACGCAATGAACAAATTTCTTGACTTTGGGGTTGACGCGGATATGCAAACCGACAGCGTAACCAACGAGGTAGATTGGCTACTCCCACGGGGCTGGTGGTTTGTGATCTGTGGGCCCCACCATGATGTATGTATTTCATCCATTCCGGTCATCCATTTTTAAAGATGATTTTAGGGCTTTTTCACAAAAATGAGAGGGATATAAATCTAAGGTAGACCACACCACAGGAAAACAATAGTGATTGGATATCCATCATTTAAATCCTACTAATGCTTACTGTATTGTTTATTTGACATCCAATATGTTGATTAGGTCATAAAGAGCCAGATGAAGAGAAAAAACTAAGATTAACTTGATCGAATACTTTTATGGCCCCCAATAAGTTTTTAATGGTTAACATTCATTCAATACTGTTTCCTATAATGTGGTCCACTTGAGATTAAGATATGTATCATTTTTTATATAATACCATAAAATGATTTAGAAAAATAAATAAACAGCATTTTCATCATCGTGAGGCCCACATAGCACCAACGACCAGTGGCTGGTGTACCTCACGCCAGCTCTATAGCTGCTCCATTTTTGTCAGTAAGTTCTGTGGGTCTGATGACAATATATGTGTTATGTTCAGACCGTCTGTCCTTTTGGTGAGTTCATCTTAAGGCTTGACACGAAAAATAAGATAGATCTAATTATCAAGTGAATTACATTGCAAAAAGCAGTGGGGTATTGAATGTCTACCGTTGAAACTCTTTTTAAGGTCACATAAGTTTTGAATTAATATAAAATTTGTTTTTCCTCTTCATTCAGGTCTCTGTGACCCTATGAACAGATTGGATGGAAAATAAACATTATGGTGGGTCCTATGAATTGTTTAATGGTGAAAATCATTATTTCCGTTGCTATTTGTAGTGTGGTCAGAATGATCTTTAGATATGATTCATTTTTTGCATATTGCTCTAAAATAATCTCTAAAGATAGATGACCGGTGTAGATATAATAAATACATCACTGTAGGGCCCATGTAACTTTGATCTCCTTTGAGCCACGCACCTCTGTAACTACTGGGGTGGATACGTGCCATGCAAAGACAATCGCAGACACTTTTTGTACGAACAGTTCAAACGAGAGCAAAGTTACATGGCCCACAATAATGTATTTATTATATCCACACTAATCAGCCATTTTTTGAGACCGTTGTAGAGTATTACACAAACAATGAAATCGTATCCAAATCTAAAATGGACTACACCAAAAATAGCAGGGCTGATAATAGTTTTCACCCTTAAAATTTTGTAAGGCCCACCATGACTTTTATTTTCCATCCAATCTGTTAATAAGGTCACAAATACATGGATGAAGAGGAAAAACAAATTTCATATTGATCCAAAACTTATGTGACCCCGAAAAGGGTTTCAATGGTAGACGTTCAATCCCCCACTGCTTTTCCCTGTACGTTGTTCACTTGATCTTTAGATCTGTCTTATATTATGATCAAGCCTTAAGACGAGCTGGCCAAATGGATGAATAGTTTGGATATGATACATACCTCATGATGGGACTCACAGAACTTGCTGTGGTCAATACACCACTTATATAGCCGGTGTGTGGTACACCAGCCAACCCGCTTCCTGCTTTGGAAGCGCCGCCATGTTCTATATGTCCTATCCCTACCATCTATTCATTTTTTCAGACTACTTTAATTATTGCATGAGCTTTTTAACAGCGGACAAAAGTATTGTATAAAGTTGATATTTGTATTTTTTTTTTTATTATTATTCAGGTGTGCATGGCATAATCAATAGGTTGGATTACAAATAACCATTACAATGAGCCTGGGTAAGTTTTCAACCGTGAGCATACAATTGTCACTATTTTTTTGTGATCTGGTCTACTCTAAATTTGGATCACCCATATTTTTGAGCTCATGCTTTATAATGATCGGATCACCCATATTTTTGAGCTCATGCTTTATAATGATCATGAAAAATGGATGGATGACATGTATAGAACACATATATTATAGTGGGCGCACGGAGCAATGTAAGTAGCCACCTCGCTACTAAAGCTGTCAGTAGGCAATCCGCATCCTATGGAGTTAATATATCCTATGGAGTTAATTTTGTAATAAAAATGTAATATTTTAAAACTCCTCAAATATTTATATTCCTTGTGACATAAACTCGATATTTTCAAAACCTCGGCGATACATCTAGCATTCTTAAGATGATCTATATATACACAAGAACCCATCTAGAAATTAATCTCATAGACCTCAAAAACCAACCTAGCTATGCTTCTCCAAGCACTCCTTGCACTGTTTGCCTTTCTATTTTCATACAAGCTATGTACTGCAAGGTGCAAGAGTAAGAAGAGTAAGGGAATAGAGCCACCTGAACCGCCATCCGCCTGGCCTGTGATCGGACACCTTCGTTTGTTAGGTGGGCCACAGCCGTTCCATCAAACGGTCGCAGCTATGGCCGATAAGTACGGTCCCATCTTCATGCTCCGGCTCGGCATCTACCCAACACTTGTAGTGAGCAGTTGGGAGGTTGTGAAAGAGTGCTTTACTACCAACGACAAGGTTCTCGCCACCCGTCCAAATTCCGCAGCTGGGAAGTACATGTGTTATGACTATTCCATGCTCGGCATGGCTCCTTATGGACCCTACTGGCGTAGCATGCGCAAGATTACCATGGTCCACCTTCTATCAAATGCACGGCTGGATGCGCTCAAGCATATTCAGGAAAGGGAGATCGACGCACATGTAAAAATGTTGTATGGTCTATGGGCGAAGAATGATGGGGGACCGGTTTTGGTTGGGATGAGGAACTGGTTTAGAGACCTGACGTTTGATGTGGTTGTGACGATGGTGGTCGGTAAGCGATTCGGCACAGACGGTGCAGATGGTGAGTCGAGACGGTTCCGGAATGTGATCGATCGGTTCTTGCAATATATCTTGATGTTCGTTGCATCGGATTTGCTTCCTTTCACTGAGTGGATGGATTGGAAGGGCCACAAGAGAGGGATGAAGAGAGTTGCTGAGGAGATGGATTCGATCATCTCAGTGTATCTGGAGGAGCACCGTCGGAAGAGATTGTCTGATGGGGCCCACAGTGATCAGGATTTCATGGACGTGATGTTGTCGATCATGGATGATGATGAATTCTCTTCCTACGATCCTGATACCACCATCAAGGCAACTACCTCGGTATGTGACTTTTTAAGTTTTTGTTAGGGAAGGGTGCCCAGATGGCCATTTAGGACAATCAATGGCCACAAATGGAAAGTTTCAATAATCCGAATCGCATTAGGTGGAAAGTTTCCATAATGAGTCCGGATCCTCTGTTACCAGGTTAACAGAGAATTCCTAATACCCTAAAAATCATTGGTCCACGTCAACACTCACCGAAAAAATAAAAATAATAAAAAAAAGCTTCCGACGCCAAACCACTAGGGTAACAGGGAATTCCTAATACCCCATAATTCATTGGTCCACGTCAACACTCGCTGAAAAAATAAAAAAAATAAAAAAAAGCTTCGGACGCCAAACCACTAGTGTAACAGGAAAATCCTCTTGACCCGACAAGAGAGGATCCCGACTCTTCAATAATTGCATTAGGTGGAGAGTTTCTATCAATCCGAATCGCATTACGTGGAAAGTTTCAATAATTGCATCAGGTGGAAAGTTTCAATCAATCCGAATCGCATTACGTGGAGAGTTGCTAGTGGTCGGTGCTCTGTGGACCTCAACACGATGTATGTGTCTCGTCCATGCAGTCCACTCATTTTTCCAGATAATTTTATGATATGAAGCCAAAATTGTGGTAGATCAAAATCTCAAGTGAGCCATGCAGTGTTGATTGAACTCTCACCGTTAAAATCTTCTTGCCTAGGGGCTACGAAAGTTTTGGATCAATCTGATATTTGTTTTTTGCCTACATTCAGGTCCATATTACCTAATCTACAGGTGGGCATAGGAGGTTTTTAATGGTAGATGTTCAATCAATACTGTTTTCCCATGGTGTAGTCCACCTGAGATTTTGATCGGCCTCATTTATGAAATAAATTATTAAAATTATATGTAAAAATGATGGACGGTGTGGATAAAACACATAGATCATGGTGGAGCCCACATAGCACCGACCACTAGCCACCTGGCTAGTGGCAGACAGTGGTCCAAATTGCCACTGACCGCAAATTTCTGACGCTAACCATGCACCATCATCTAATGGATGGCGTTTGGACGATGAAAACCCACATCCGCTTTACTCTGTTAAAATCCACTCCGTCAATCAGGTATATCGCCTCATTTTCATCATAAAACCCAAAAATGACAATGACCCAACATTAAGGTAGGTCACACCATGGGAAACAGTTGGAATAAGACCCCACAATTAGCCTTGTGTAAGGCCAAATGTGCTGTTTTTATGCCATCCAATCCATTCATCTGATTTGCCTCAGCAGGATATATGAAATAATAAATTATAATATTCCAAAACTCATTTGTGAATGTAGAGGTTCTAGGTACAATATCATGGGATGGCCCACCTTTTTGTTGAATCAGATTTTTGCGATCAAGGCAAAAAAAAAAGAAGAAAAAAAAGTGGGTTTTTTTTGTCAATTGTAATTTGATCAAATTAGTAGGGACGGTTTTTGCGTTTCATTCTACTAATATAACTTCTATTTGTAGTCACTCGTCATAGGAGGGACAGACACCTCAGCAGTCAGCTTAGCAGTAGCCCTCTCCTTCATACTCAACAATCCACACGTGTTAAAAAAGGCCCAAGATGAGCTGGACATCCACGTTGGCAAGGACAGAAATGTGAACGATTCGGACATCAAGAACTTAGTGTACCTCCAAGCTATCATCAAAGAAACGCTACGGTTAAGCCCTGTGAGTACATTCTTACCATTGCACGAGGCCATGGAAGATTGCCAGCTAGGAGGCTTCCATGTCCCGGCCGGTACACGGGTGCTGGTGAATTCTTGGAAGGTGCATCGGGACCCACGTGTGTGGTCGGACCCTTTGGTGTTCCGACCGGAGCGGTTTCTCACTAGCCATGTGAACATAGACGTTAGAGGCCAGCAATTTGAATACATTCCATTTGGGTCTGGTAGACGATCTTGCTCGGGAATTTCCTTTGCAATGCAAGTCATGCATTTGACACTTGCACGCTTGCTTCATGGCTTCGAACCGGCTCGCCCTTCCGATGCCGCTTTGGATATTGAGAGCTTAACCATTGGCAACCCCAAATCAACAGCGGTGGAAGTCTTACTCAATCCACGCCTTCGGTCTGAGCTTTATGAGTAGATAGAGAGAGAGGAGATTGTAATCATACAATATGAGTGATAAATGATTTTATGTAAGTGCTCGGTTTGTCTGCATTTCGAATCATGAATTTTGGAAGGAAAACCTTATCGAGGGTTTCTAGATTTGTTGTTTGGTTGTTTAAATTTACAATATAGGAGAGAAGTTCTTAGATCCTATTTGGGAGTGTGGAGTTGGAATCCCTGGATTTGAAATTCTCTTGTTGTGTTTGTCACCCAGGGTTCAAGATCCCCTGTAATCCAAAAGTGTGTATATAATATATATATATATATATATATAATATATATATTATATATATATATATATATATATATTATATATATATATATATATATATATATAAGAGAGAGAGAGAGAGAGGAACACTCAGCTACGTACCAGTTTGCACGTCATTACGTGCGAACCTTCCTATCAACCGTAGAATAAGGTAGACGGTCGGGATGAAAGCGCTCTTAGCGCGAGCTTAAAAAAGCGAGTTTCTTTCTCTCACACGCCAGTTTATCTACTCTGCAAAGGATACGGCGGAAGCCTTTTCACATAAAATTCTTCCGCTGAAATGCTAGGTGGGTCCCACCAAGATGATGTTAGTGATAAATTCATGTCGTCCATACATTTTTAAAAATAATTTTATGGTATGAACTCAAAACCGAGGTAGATCAAATTCTCAAGTGGACCACACAGTGTTGATTGAACTCTAACCATTAAAAACTTCCTGGGGCTACCAAAATTTTGGATCAAGCTAATATTTGTTTTTTTTTCCATCGTCCAGGTCTATATGACCTAATCTACAGGTTGGATGTCAAATAATATTACGATGGGCCCTAAAAAATATTTAACGGTGAGAATCATTATCACCGTTGCTTCCTGTGGTGTGGTCCACTTGAGATTTGGATCTTCCTCAGTTTTAGGATAATGCCCAGAAATGATAAGGAAAAATGGATGGATGGGGTAGATTTCTCAAAAACATTATGGTGGGCTCGAAC
The DNA here is from genome assembly GCA_021015155.1 of Magnolia officinalis. Taxonomy (NCBI): domain Eukaryota; kingdom Viridiplantae; phylum Streptophyta; class Magnoliopsida; order Magnoliales; family Magnoliaceae; genus Magnolia; species Magnolia officinalis. Next base: position 28,257,648 of record JAJHSJ010000004.1, on the reverse strand, counting down.
TTTGTAAGTTGCATGAGTCGTTAGGGGACGCGGACTGGATACCGAGAGAGGGACGCGGATTTCTTGCGAAAGCCTTTGGCAGGAAGTTCCTGCGCGCTGGGAACCCAAGTGGGCCCACTGTCATATTTGTGAGAAATCCTCTCCGTCCATCCGTTTTTTGAGATTATTTTAGGAGATAAGACCAAAATTTATCAGGCTAAAAGACTCAAGTGGGCAGCACTAAAGGAAAAGGTACTTAGGGAAATTTCTACCAATGAAACCTTCCTAAGTATGTTTACATGCCATCCATACTATTAATAACGTCATTTGTATTGGGATGAACTGAAAACACAAATAATAACTTGATTCAAAAAAAAATTGGCCCCACGAATATTTCAACTGTGGACATTCAATTATCATGTTTTCGGCTCACTTGAGAATTGGATATGGTTCATTTTTGGCCTCATATCTTAAAATGAACTCAAAAAACGGATGGATAGATAGGATTTCTCAAAAATATAACAGTGGACCCCACTTAGGTTCCTAGCATAGGAAGGCTTTTGCAGAAAATCTGCGTCCCCGATAGAGGTTGAGGGGCGCAGATTAGGTACTACCCCGCCTGTCTGGAGCTCAGGACGGGGCGCGGATTGGATACTGACAAGGTCAGTAGCCAAATCGCTACTGAAGTGACGTCACCAACATCTGTGGACCCCACCATGATGCATGTATTGTATCCATACCGTCCAACCATTTGGAGAGATAATTTTATGGCATTATAAAAGTAATGAGATAGATCTAAAGTTCAATTGGACCCCACCATAGAAAACAGTGGGGATAGTGACATCCACCGTTCAAGACTTCTTAGGGGTCACAGTAGTTTCTGATCAAGCTGACATTTTTGTTTTCACTTCATCTATGTCTATGTTAACTTATGAATAGGTTGGATCTCAAAAATACATCACGGTTGGCCCTATAAATGTTTCAACGGTGGGTGTGACTGTTCCCACGGTTTTCTGTGTGGGTCCACTTGAACTTTAGATTTATCTCATTCTTTTTTTAATGCCATAAAATGATCTCTAAAAATGGTTGGACCGTATGGATACAAAACATGCATCATGGTGGGGTCCACAGGGCTTGGTGACGTCACTTCAGTAGCCATCTGTCAGTATCTAATCCGCTTCCGGTTGAGTAGCGAGATTGGCTACTGAAGTGATGTCATCAACTTATGTGGGCCCCACCATGATGTATGTTTTCTATCCACACCTTCCATCCATTTGGAGAGATAATATTAGGACATAATACAAAGAATGAGTCAGATCCAAAGCTCTAGTGGACCCCACCATAGAAAACAGTGGGGAAAGTGACGCCCACCATTAAAAAGTTCCAAGGGCCACAAAAGTTTTTGATCAAGCTGATATTTATGTTTTCCCTTCTTTCATGTCTACTTTAGCACATGAACAGGTTGGATCTGGAATAAACATCATGGTGGACCTTCGGAAGGTTTCAACTATGGGCGTCACTCTCTCCACTGTTTTCTGTGGTGGGGTCCACTACAGCCTTGGGTCTGCCTCAACCTTTTTATCATGACCTCAAATGATCTCTCAAAATGTATGGACGGTGTGGATACAAAACATACATCATGCTGGGCCTACAGAAGTTGATGAAGTCACTTTGGTAGCCAGTTCGCGAATCCCATACACGTAACTGCAGGAAGCAGATTGCGTTTGTATAAACTCCGTCCATCCGTTTTATCACGTAAATTTAGGGCTTTAACTCGAATATTAAGCATATCTAAATCTCAAGTGGACCACACCACTGGAATGTGATTTGAAGTCTGCTGTAGAAAAATTCTTAAGAGGCAACATAAGTTTTAGATCAAGATGATATTCATGTTGAAAAGTTCCCACCATTGAAACCTTCAAAAGGTCCACCATAATTTTAATTTGAGATCCAATCTGTTCATGTGTTAGCGCAGACATGAAAGAAGGGAAATCATAAATATTAGCTTGATGGAAAACTTTTGTGGCCCACGAAACTTTTTAATGGTGGGCGTCACTCTCCTCACTATTTTCTATGTTGGGGTCCACTAGATCTTTGGATCTAACTCATTCTTTGGATCATGCACTAATACGATCTCTCCAAATGGATGGGCGGTGTAGATACAAAACATACATCATGGTAAGGCCCGCAGAACTTGGCGATGTCACTCCAGTAGCGACTCTCGCTACTCAACCTCTGCCAATATCCAATCCTTGTCAGCTACTCAACCTCTGTCGTGACGCGGATTTCCTACGAAAGCCTTTGGCAGGAAGTCGCTGGGCAAGGATGTTAGGTGGGGCCCACCACCATGTTTTTGGAAAATATACTCCATTCATCTGTTCTGCAAGCTAATTTTAGGACAAGCGACAAAAAATGAGGTGGATCCAAGACTCGACTGGGCCACACGAGAGGAAACAGTAGGGATTCAATGAGAACCGTTGAAACATTTTTATGACCATAAAAGCTTTTTTTCAGGATAATTTTTTTTGTATTTTCACTTCATCCATGTGTTAATGACCTTATAAACGGTTTTGATGGCATATAAACATCAAGGTGGAGTCCAGGAAGGTTTCAACTGTAGGTATTTATTTCCCCAATTTTCCCTCTCATGTGGCTCACTTTAGTTTTGGATCCACCTCGTTTTTGGTCACTTTTCCTAAAATGAGCTCGACAAACGGATGAATGGAGTATATTTCCCAAAAACATGGTGGTGGACTCCACCCAGCATCCTTGCACAAGTGACTTCCTGTGAAAGACTTTCATAGGAAATCAAATCCGCCCGTAATGACGCATGCAATTTGCAAAGTTCGTTGGAAATCTAAGTGGAGCCCACCATGATGTTTTTGAGAAATCTACCGTGTTCATCTATTTTTTCTTATCATTTCAGGGCATTATCCCAAAACTGAGGAAGATCCAAATCTCAAGTGAACCACACCATAGGAAGCAGTGGTGATAATGATTCTCACCGTTAAATATTTTTTAGGGCCCACCATGATATTTATTTGACATCCAACCTGTAGATTAGGTCATATAGACCTGGATGATGGAAAAAAGCAAATATCAACTTGATCCAAAATTTTGGTAGCCCCAGGAAGTTTTTAATGGTGAGAGTTCAATTAACACTGTGTGGCCCACTTGAGAATTTGATCTACCTCGGTTTTGGGTTCATACCATAAAATTATTTTTAAAAATGTATGGACGGCCTGTATTTATCACTAACATCTTGGTGGGACCCACCTAGCATTCCAACGGAAGAATTTTATGTGAAAAGGCTTCCGCCGTATCCTTCGGAGCGTGGATGAAGATGCATGTAAGAGAAGGAAACTCGCTTTTTTAAGCTCGCGTTAAGAGCGCTTTCATCCCGACCATCTACCTTATCCTACGGTTGATAGGAAGGTTCGCACGTAATGACGTAGCTGAGCGTTCCTCTCTCTCTCTCTCTCTCTCTCTATATATATATATATATATATATATATATATATATATATAGTGTATTATAGGGGTTTGAATTTAATTACTAAATTAACTTTAATGTCTCTAATTAGTTAAGTATGTAATGTTTGACATAATGATTGTGATAAGCCTATTAAAATATATATTTTGCCCAAAAATGATGAAATTCCAAGTCTCGAATAAGCCATAAGCACAAGATCACATCCAAGTGACTAACCAACAATTTTTAACCGTTGATTTACATGGATAATGTTTGGACGGTGTAGATCATCGTATTAAAGTAATTATAATGATGTAATTTATAATCTGATTGTTTTGGGATATCATTAGCGGGTCATGTGTGCAATATGTTAATGGCCTAGTGATACACGTGTTACACATGCAACTCTTGGAAGGTTTTAGATGTAATCCAAGCTTTCATCTTCTATTTGAAACCCCTCTTTGAGGGGATTTGAAACCCTGATTACTTTATGTGTCGAACATATTAGGGCCCGTGTGGACGGGGGGATTCAAAGGGAGTAGGTCGTAATTAGGGTTGTACATCGAGCCGAGTCGAGTCAAGGTGGGCCAAGCTCGGCTTGACTCGTCCATGCTATACTTGAGTTCGACCTCGAGCTTGAGCTCGCCCTCGAGATCAACATTGAAGCTTGGCTTGTTTGCTAAAGCTTTCGAGTCAAGTTCGAGTCGAGTTAGTGGTTCGAGTCGAGTGGAGTTTACCTTGGTAGGGTAAGGGAAAGAAAGGAAATTGGGATGGGTTGCGTCGGGTCGGGTAGGATTTTTTAGTAAAAACTTTTAAGTTTTAACTTATTTTTTTAACTTAAATATATTATATATATATATATATATTTAATATTAATATAATATATATTATTAAATTATATTACTTGAGCCGAGTCGAGCTCGAGCTCGAGCTTCAAGTCGAGTTGAGTTGAAATACACCATGGTCGAACTTGGCTTGAACTCAACTCGAGCTTTAGTAAACAAGCTTAACTCGCCTTGAGTCAGCCTTTCAAGCCGAGTCAATCCGAGCTAAGTCGAGCGAGCTTTTCAAGCTAGCTTGACTCGTGTACAGCCCTAGTCGTAATGGGGTGGATTGCACAGAAACCGATACTCTTAAATGCAAGTCAGCGGATTGTCTCCAATCCCATTGTATTGAATGATCTAGCGTCCAATGGATGGGCCTGTTTGGACGGTCGAGCGTATCCAGTGTCCATTGAGCTTGTTCTCTTGCAGTCGAAGCTTAATCAGCACCGCACAATGCTTGATAGCTGACGGAATTGGGCCCACAAGCTCCTTGCTCAAAAAATCAAGCACGCCATGGTGCTGGGTGAACTTGGAATTTGAAAATGCAGCCTGCTGAAACCCAGTGCATATCTCTCCAGGGATCTGGCCGGAGAGCCGGTTTCTTGATAGAACCAGATTATCCAGCAGCTTCAGCTGGGATATGCTTTTGGGGATGAGACCGGTGAGGCCATCCGATCGATGTCATGATCTTACACCGACTGAAAAGAACTGCTAGCGTCCGTGTAAAAACATGGCCTGCGTAATGGCTTTTGCGCTGCAACGTTGGTGGGGCCATGTTCATCGACAGTTTGAGGAATCCACAATGTCCATCAGCTCTGTGATGAAATTTCAGCTGGAAAGGGCCGGTTTTGGATTGCTTCTGACATGCCCTACTTGATTTTCTATTTTGTCGTCCATCCTACGTTTTGTCGGTCGAAATCCGATACATGCCGCTTCTTGGAAAATTTTCACCTAGGTTGTGGTTAGTGGGCCTGTAGGACCCTGATGGACGGTCTGGATCGGACCTTTGAATAGGACCCTGATGGACATTTTTAGGATAATAACTTAAAACAATCTGAGAAATTCTTTTAACGGCGTGGATAAAACACTTACATCACGGTGGGCCCCACATAGCCATACCCACCTGGACGACACAACACGCGTCCTATTCAAAGTCGTAATGGACTCCAACTCTAGCTAGAGGCAGATTAACTATGTACGGGTTACATCACCAAGTCCTGTAAGACCCACCATGATGTATGTGTTATATTCATACTGTCCAATCATTTGGAGATATCAATTCAAGGCATGAGACAGAATAAGTTAGATCACCATTAAAAATTTTTAAGGGGCCCAAAAGTTTTCGATCAAGCTAAAATTTGTATTTTCCCATTTTTTATGTATGTCTTAACTTATGAATAAGTTGGATCTCAGATAAACATCACAGTGGGCCTTAGGAAGGTTTCAAGGTCGTGTACAAGGCTTTCACGGAAATTACGCGTGAGAGAGGTGGTTTTGTTTCTCTAGTTTCTTGAACTTACGAAAGGTATAATACAGTGGAGCGTATATATAGTACCTTGTTCTGAGCCCGTGGAGCTGGGGTGTCTTGGGCCTTGCATGGTGGCTGATTGTCATATAAACAATAGGGATAACGGCACTGCCGTGCACATGGTGTCCTGAGAGATCCACACGTCTATCAATTTCGACAGCTTGTGTTATGGCATGGAGATAAAAAGGAAACTGATAGACTACTCCCCTGCAACTAGCCTGTGGACCCCAATATGAAGTATGTGTCTCATCCATGCCGTCAATCCTTTTTTTTTTCCCGTATAATCTTATGGTATAAACTCAAAACTAAGTTATATCAAAATCTCAAGTGGGCCACATGTTGGGGGCCTTGCACAAAACCTTAGGATCTAGCCCTCCAGAACAAACCAGAATTATGGATAGTAAAATAATGAAAATAATCAATGCATCAATCACACACCACACAAGAGATTTTTATGTGGAAAACCCTCAAAGAGGTAAAAGCCACGGGACCTCGTCCAAATCAACAATCCACTATGAAGTATAACGTTACAAACTTCTTCACTCACGCAGGAGTGGATAAACAATGAGAGAAACAAAGAAAATGGAGAGATCTCACCGATTACGAGAACATAGAAGCGCTGAGATATAGATTGCACAGTAGATAACCTCCACGAGCAGAACCTCCATTCTATAAGCTTCCTCTCTCTCTTTTCCTCTTTCTCTCACCTTTGATAACCCTAAACCCTTTAGCAAATTCGTTGTAAAGCTTTAGGAGACCCTCTTGTCATCCCTAGAAAGCTATAGGAACTCCTATTTAAAGTTTTAGGAAACTCCTTTCCGCATCCCAATTGCGAAAGGACTTGCGACACGAAATCTGCGCAAAATTGCGGAACGAATTTGCGTAACCTTGACTGGTCGAACCGAGTCTACGACCGGTCGAGCACCTCGGTTGACTGGTCGAGTACCCCGGAGAAAAATAATCTACAATTGCTGGACTTTGAGTCGTGCCACGACTCGACTCCTACGACTGATCGAGACCAGCCTTCGACCGGTCAAACGAGGCTCACGACCGGTCGACGACAGGTCAAAAAACCCATCACCACACTGTTGATTGAACTCTCTCCATTAAAATTTCTTGGGGCTAACATAATCTACAGGTTGGATGTAAAATAAACATTGTAGTGGCCTAAGAGGTTTTTAATGGTAAACGTTCAATCACTACTATTTTCTCACGACGTGGTCTGCTAGAGATTTTGATAGCCCTTATTTATGAGATAAATCAATTAAAATAATGTGTAAAGATAGATAGACCGTGCAAATAAAACACATATATTATGGTAGAGCCCACGTAGCACCAAACCGCGTCCAGATAAAAAAGGCACGTCTGAAAAGCCAAGTGGGGCCCAAGATCAAAGAAGGACCAAATGAATGTTTATTCTGGAATGCAGTGTAAATGGAAGTGGACTGCACACTGAGTAAACTATGTGGGTCCAGTTCGAGCCCATAAATGAAGAATATCCAAAGTTAAGTTAACCACACCTCAGAAAAAAGTGTGAATTGAACATCTACCTATGAAAATTATTGGAGGGCCACAGAAGTTTTTGAGTCAAGCTGATATTTGTGTTTTCCCTTGTCTGCGTGATACTGTGAACAGGTTGAATGACAAATAAACATCTGTGTATGCCTAGCAAGGTTTCAACCGTGAAAATCACTATTCCTACAGTTTCCAGTGGTGTGGTCCACTTGAGCTTCGGGTACTCCTCAATTTTGGGCTCAACCCCTAAAATGAGCTGTAAAACGGATGAACGGCGTGGATAAATCACATACTTTCACGGTGGGCCCAACGGAGAGTTTACCCAGTACGATAAAAGCCTGCTGAGTTCCGTGAATGTATGTGGTTTCAACGGAGGGTATTCAGTCCCACCCATTTCCTGAGGCATGCCCCACTTGAGTTTAAGATTTGTCTTATTTTTGGATCCGTCTCCTAATTCGTGCCAATGAAATTAATGGATCCTGATGTGTCGGTGGGGCCCACATGAACATCCATGAGACCGGATGAGAAGTGGATTACACCAATGAAATATTGGGGATTCAACGCCCACCATTGAAACCATTTTGGGGCCATAAGTTTTTTATCAGGCTAAAATTACCCTTTTCAGTTCATTCCGTAACCGTATGAACGGTTTGGATGACACATGAACATCATGATGGCTGGCATGGGAAGGTTCCTTTGGCGGGCGTTTTCATCTTTGTTGATCCTGCAGTGTGGTCCACCTAAGTTTTAGATGTAACCTCATTTTTTGGACTCCTATCCTATCGTGAGCTTAAAAAACTGATGGACGGAGGGGATTACTCACGGACACCGCGGTAGACCTCGCTTAGCTTCCACCCCTATTTGGAAACCGATCTCCAAATACTCTCCATCGAAATCTCTCCAAAACCCCTCTCTCTCAGACCCTCCGCTCCCGAATCTCTTCTCCAAACCCTAGAATCCGATGTATCTCCCATGGCGACTTCCAAAAATCCAAGGAATGGCTCTCAATCTCCTTCGCTGGATTCTTACTCCAAAACTCGCCGCCGGAGCCGCCGATCTCTCGCCGGTTAGCGTGCATATCGAGCTCCGCTAGAGCGTTCAGCTCTGGCGGAGGTGGAGATGGGATCGGCGGTGGGAATGGAGGTGGTTCCGGTGGCGGCGGATCGAATGGTGGAGAAGCAGAGGCGAAAACTCTTGTGGTAGAGTCTGATGACGTCTCTGCTTTGTCTCCCGACGTAATAATCCTGGACGTCACTGTAAGAGAAATCGTCCTTTTGGTTTTCATTTCATAGAGAATTATTTTCTTCTTACTATTAGTATTGTTGCTGCCGCTGTTGTTGTTGTTAGTTTTTTTATTTGATTACTTCGAGCAGGGAATGACTTGTGGAGGATGTGCAGCCAGTGTGAAGAGCATGCTCGAAAGTCTAGTAATTTCTTTCCTTCCTCTTAAAAAATAATTAATGTGTAATTTTGTAATTTTGATAAATTCTTCTCAGTTTTGCACCAACTGCCAAGTTTATTATTATTATTATTATAAATTTTTGGTTAAATGGTTAGGTGACTTGAATCTAATTATAAGCCTGTGAGAATTTTCATCCTACATGTTTGCACGTCAGGGCATTGACGAGAAGAGTTTCTCTTTTTCTAAATTCTTCACATGCCATTTGCATTTTCATGGATCATGATGCAAACTTCATGTGTTGTGTTTTGTTTTTCTAAACCATCTATTTTCTCATAATGTGGTTTGAGGGGCAATGTTTCAGGTGCCAATCATCACCATGCATGTATGGACCCTTTCACCTTTAGAAGAAGAGCCCCTTTCTACTTAAAAAACAAACCTTTATCTAATAGGTTTCATGAAGCTGCCTTTGCTTCAATCTCGTTTCAAAAAGGTTTCCCTGATTAGTTAGGTTCCTATTTATTCACCCTGCACAGTTTCACTAGGTCTGTAGTTGTTGTCTCATTTTAATTGGTGAGGGTTGTTGGCTCTCGGTTTACTTTGGTCACGTGTGATGTGTGCGTGCGTGCCGGAACCGATTGTATGGCTCGATTCAAACCGAACAACTTGACCCTAAGTGCCAAAATATGTAGATATGTCGAGTGCGACCGTATATGATTGAGAGCTAAGAAGATCGGTCACCTATTCAACCACTTGTAAGATTGTTATAAGATAATCAGGTGATTATCAAAGGATGAGGTTCTTTTTTCGAAGATGGGTTGCATTTTGCCTTTCATACGAAAGGACTTTTGTATACGGAAACAATCAGACAAAAAGGAAAATACTTACAGTCGATCACATGGAGCAACTACAAGACGCCTTTCTGAAAGAAGAACTAGGTGTATTGAAAACGGGAATAGCCTATCATATAAGCATAGACTTGGATTACAACTACCGATTATAGTTAAAGATTGCAACTAAGAATTACCGCTATTGGATTATCACTACTCTTAGGATAGAGTATGATAAGGAAAGATAATTTGACTGGTTTGATTGGATTGGTGTTAGACGACTTGGTTTGTTGGATTCCTTGCTATTTATAGATCTCTCTCACGGCTATCTTTCAAACGTTTTTTTCTACGTTTGACGGTTATGACAGTTGAATTGTCGCCACATTGGTCTTCTAGATCCTTCATTATTTTTTTGATACGTTTCCTTCTAATTGTTCTTTTCGCTTGACCACATTCTGCCTCTCGGCTTCTCGACCGTGCCCCGTCATCAGATGACATGTATCATCTCAATCAATGCCAGTTGTAATTCCGTGAAAAGCGCTCCAAGTATCTTCAAAGATCTTTCGCATGCTACATCTTTCCCGTACTATGACACATGTCCTTTTCTAATTGACTATTTCAGGAATGGTCAGAAATAGGATACAACAAAGGTTGTTCAAGTTGGGATGCACATTGGAGCAATAGCTCCCTGTCAAAGGCCTTTTCTTTGCATGGGTTCATAGTCTATTAGGAAATAGTTGTGGTTTTGCATGTCTAGATGTAATTTATGTGATACGAGCATCAAATGTGGATCGTTGTGGGGGGAGATCCTTTTTGTAATGGGTGTGATGATTTGTTGTCAATTGTCATCTATCCCTTTCATCTTTTGTTGCTCTTTTTTGCTTCTTCTTCTGAATAAATCGAATCATCCTTTATTTTCCTTTGGTAGTGTCTGTGCCACTATCTCTCGAAGGAGACTTGATCCTGGGCTATGCCTCAGGAGAGTGGGTACAATACCAACTCAGATACTGAGCTTGGTGTAAACTCAGATAATCTTTCAGAAAAAAATGTTGGGTGTAGCTTGCTGTGTAGAGTTGATTGTGACTTTGACCTTGGTTGCAGAAGTATGAATTAGTTTATAGGGTGTTCATTGATTGGATATCTAGTGCATCCACGCCATTTGAACATGTGATCAAGGCCGATACATGGATGATTGTATTCATTTAAGGTTTAAGGTTAGGGTTGCAAACAGGTTAGGTTGAAGGGGGCCCTGCACTTGACCATTGAAGAATCATGTATGAAATTTGGACTCTAGACCAAACCCATTAAAATTCAGGCCAAGTCCATGTCGGGCCCAAGTAAAAAATGGATGACCCATTCATTTAACGGGCTGGGCCTAGGTACAGGAGAACCGGACCCATATATCACATGGGTTTAGTTTGGGTATAGAAATTACAATTGGGCTTTAATGCAAATAATGTTCCAAACCATCCAATTAATGGTGGCTATCAATTTTGATAGTAAAGAATAAAATGGCTAGCAATACAAATTCATTGAGTATCAATTTTGATGGTAAAGAATAAAATGGCCAACAATATAAATCCATTGAGTATAATCAAATGGTTGGGTTAGCCCAGTTAGTTTTATTTTTGGTATATTCTCCCTCAACATCTGGCTGAGGATTTGTAACAATCCAAATTTTCACAAGTAGTGGATTGGTAACTAATCACATTTTAGAAGAAGTTGGAGAACCATTAATGTAGTTTAGCTTAAAAGAACCCCCCCCCCCCACACACACACACACACACAAAAATAACAATTTTTTCTTGGGTTTGGGTCTAATCCAGGTGTTGTACCCTCTTTCTGATCGTTCTTGGAAAACCCAATTAGAAATGACACGTATTATAGTAAGGGAAAGATATAGCATGGTAAAGATCTTTGAGGATGCTTGGAGTGCTTTTTACGGAATCACAACTGACAGGATGACAAAACATGTAGCAGTTGAAAGGTATTCAAGAGCAAACCAAGTGTCCGAAATGCATCCAGGAGGTGCGGTCAAGAGGGCAACTAAAACAAAACCTTTGTTGACAAAGTGAAGCAAGCGGCCGATAGGCGCACGAAAGTGGAGAGAGTGGGCGATAGGCGTCTAGAAGCAGACCGAGGGCCGAGAGGTGTCCAAAAGCAGACTAAGCGACCGATGGAAGCCAGGAAATGGAATGCCGTCGAGAAGCTTGATCGAGCGGTCAAAACGGAAAGAGATGCGGCAGATGTGTGGACGATGATCGATTAGCGACCAAAAGTAGGGCTCGATCGAGAGAAGAGGAACATTCATGAAAAAGAAATGTAACAAAAAGAAGGATCTAAAGAGAAGCTTTTCGACTATCGTAACTGCTGCAGTAATGGAAGAAGGATTTGGAAGAACAAGCTGTAACATAATTATATAAATAGCAGAAGAATCCAACAGAAACAACCCCAACAAACAACCAATAAACTCAATCCAACACAACAATCAATCAAACAAAATCTATCAATTTCCTTTATCTCAGCTTATCCTAGTAGTAGTGATAATCTAGTAGTGGTAATTCTTAGCTATAATCTTTAGTTGTAATCCAAGCCTACGCTCATACGTTGGATTTGATCTTTATCCAATATCAAGCAGTTCTTTCAAGAGACGCATTCTTGCAGTTGCTCATAGTGACCGATTGTGAGTTTTTCCTTTTGTTTGATTGTACTGGTATTCTGAAAGTCCTTTCTTGTGGAAGGCATAAAGTAACTCATCTTCGGAGGAAGAACCCCACCCTCTGATTATCGCCTGATCGTTGTAAACTTCTACAAGCGGCTGAGTAAGTGACCAATCTTCTCAGAATCTGGTCATATACGTTCATATTGGACGTAATTACTTATTTTGACGCTTGAGGTCAAAGTTGATCGGTTTGGATTGAGCCACTGTATCGATTCTAGCACGCTCGCATAATTAAAAACAAACCGAGCAGCCGACACTAGGTCAAGTCTATTTTAGTATGACCCAAGTCGGGCCTAATTAAAAATTGGATCCAGGGTGAGTTGATTTTGAGAGGACCTATAGTCGACTTGTTTAGTAATTCAGGTCGAACTTTTGGACATAGACCCACTCCATGGTTTTAAATTTTGGACCCAAGCCGACTAATTTTTTGCTTGGGTCAACTAGGTCAATCTACACCCATTGTTTAGGCTGAAAATTAGGCATTGATAAGATTGAAATTTGGACTATTCACTTGTCTACATTGAGGATCTAGACCACATTGTGGTCCAGATTGACTCCATCAACCACCTGGATTAGATCAAGGGTTCAATGAAAAAGTTGGACCAAAACCACAACTGAATGGCCCATCAAACGTACCATTTGACCTTTTGGGTCCACCGGGTGAAATGATGTCTTTTGATGCTTATACATACAAATTGATGGATACATAAAGTTGTACTATTATTGAGATTTCTCCTCTTTAGTTCCTTCTTAGTGGTTATTTTTAGTTTGAGAACAATTTAGGCAAGTTAACAGTGTGGGTCAATAGGGTCCTTCGCCTTGGTTTAATTATGAATATTGATTGAATGAAAGTTACTTTTTTCGCTTCCCACAATGGGATTGAAAGTGGAATACGGGAAAATTACATCAAATCAAAATGTTCAGAAATGACATTATGTCAAATGCGTAATCACGATTGCCTTCTTTGCACAAAGACAAATGAAAGCTTGCTAGAGATTTTGATTCTCAACCATAGATGAGAAGAGAACATCATATACACTATGGGACCTTTACATCCAATGGATTAGGATGGGAGAAAATTCTCAATGGTTAGGGAAGAGAGAGAGAGAGAGAGAGAGAGAGAGAGAGAGAGAGAGAGAGAGAGAGAGAGAGAGAGAGAGAGAGAGAGCCAAGCCTTAACACCTATATTTATAAGCCTCCTTGAGAATCCCAACTAGAGAACAACTCTTGCTTCTCATGTTTCCATGATAATGAGGTGTACCAAGTTATCATGCTTTCTCTTGAATTTTTTTAAAAAAATCCAATTTACACCCTGCAATCTGATTGGTCTAGTGTGAGAACTTCGAGACTATGATCTTGGGATTACATAGTACCAAATCCATAAGTGGACCAACATGGCTCATCCCAATTTCCAACCGCTTGTCTTAGATGGTTAATATGATCACACTTGATCACGTATGCTTGATTCCATTTGTGCACACCCCGTTGCCTATGCTTCGATCATGATATACGCTTATTTACTTTTGAGGTCAAGTAGATTTTACTTTTGTAAATTTGATTGATCAAAGCTCATTGAATATCTTTAATTTATAATGTGGAAATAAGTTTTAAAAAACCGTTCACCTCAAAATTTGATAGTCCATTCAATCGGGTGTCTTAGATAAGTCTTTTGCTTACCATTATCACTATATTATCATTTACTATCTTCCTTTAACCCATTTTCGTGACTTGATCTTGATTCGACCGCTTTCTTAGTATGCTTCTATCCCAGTTGAATCCGTACACCTGACCTCAATGCACACCAAAGTAGTGTTACATCCAAAATTGTACAAGGCGGTGGACCACGAGCTATGCGCGGAAGCTTGGTAGAGCTATGGATTGAAGGCTATGTCCTAGAGGGAGGGGGGGTGATTATGATCAAATAAAATTTATGCCTTTTAAATACACAATTGCTTACTTAAACTAATATGCAATTAAACTAAGGCATTGTAACGCTAAGGCTTCCAAGCCAATAGTGGGTCCAATCACATAGACTACAAATGATATGCTAATAAAGTAACTAGTTTATATATGATAATTTACATGCGTGTGTGGGATATGCTATCTATCAACTCATAGTATTCATCTAATCATGCATGCATATAATTAAACATTCAATCACATAAGCATAATTAAACAAGTGCTCAAAGACAATCTTATATGCAAGCATGTATAGTGGTTCGATTTCCCTACTCCACTCCCGGCGGATGCACTTAACTTATGAGTGTACCGGATTTCACCATCGGAGGTTTTAAATCAGGTTCACCTTTAACCTTTATAATCCTACATAAGGACTGGCTCCCTTGGAGACTTATGTAGTTTTCTATAGGCACGCCATGAACCTCGGTCCTAGTCCAATGACCTATGTGTACTCCCGTCGGAGGCTCCCTTAAAGACTAACACGCATACACTCGTGTCCGGTGTTCTATACAATGACTTTGATTTAGGTCCTACACAAGAACTTAATCGAGTTTGGCAATTTAAACTCTACACTCAATCCTACATAATGAAGGAGTGTACATGTACTCTTACAAATGACAACTTAATTGTCGGATTGATACCCTTTTGTAGCACATTCTTTGGTTACTTGATTGATGCTCTCTCGTGCTTCAATTAACTTTCCCTGCTCCCCCGATCATGATGCCAATGCGTCGCCAAAGCTTCAACTCCAAGATCAAACACTTTGCGTGCACTGTTCCATCGAGGTGGCCAAGGTGATGAGAGTTTGGGTAGAATCTCCTACAACTAATGGAAAGTTAAACTCTTAGGGGATTCACCTTGATGGACACTCTAGAGGTTGATAGACACAATGATTTGCCAATGGAATCGATGTCTAAACTCTAGAGAGGGCTTGAGATCATGATCTTCTTGTAAATGAGCTTGTAATGCCCATTAGAGTGAAGAATCACTAAGAAGAGGGCATGAATTTTATTGAGATAGAGCCTATGAGGTTTGGTAGAGCGTATGATGCACTAGGGTCTTTAAAATGCCAAAATCTATCATTTACCCAAAGATCCGAATGTAATATTTATATAAAAAGGCTCGGATTTTTAACAACTAGTCTTCGATTGGACTGAAAACAGGGTCCGGTCCGACCGAAGCTGGCAGGGCAAGGTTGATTTGACCGAAACTGGCAGGGCAAGGTCAGTTCGACCGAAACTATCAAGACATGGTCATTTATGAAAACTGTAGGTTCGATCTCAAGTTGGATCGAAGTTGGCTTCGGTGTGACCGAAGCCAGCCGAAGGATTGTTCGGCTGGAACCAAATTACACAAATCTCAGGGCTTTGCTGCCGTTCTGTTTTGAGCACTTTCGGTGGGACCGAAGGGGGGTTTGGTGGGACTGAAGGTAGCTTAAAATTCCTCTAAAGCCTAGCTGAACATGTTCAAATGAATTCCTAAGGCTTTGGATGATCAAACAAGGTTTTCCTGTTAGGAATGTATTATCTAGAGGTATGTTGTTTTGGACCTAAATGAGTCTAAGATTAGGATACACCAAGGCACCTCATGTTTACCTTTTTCTTCACTCCTTGATGTTCATGTCCTCTTGTGTCTTCAGTCTTCAGCTTCCAAGGGCTCAACCGATTCCCTAACACATGGACTCACATGTTTGACAAACAAGGTGCACAAATAAGTGCACTAGTAACACCATGATGTAGGCCCATGGCCCACATTAGCCCATGTCCTACTTGACCACTATAGAGCCCCATAATGACGCATGCCCACCTGCTGTTGGGCTCAACATGTGCTGATTTTTGGACTATTTATTTATAGATTTGGCGGCCTAAATCAAGTATTGCAATTTACTATCTTTGGGAGATATGGGGGTTGATTTAAAGATGCAATTAAAGATATGGGGTTGATTTAGAGATGTGATTAGGATTAATTTCTATGTTTGCTTTTAATATTCTTACACTTTTAGCATCTTAGGTAGATTAGATTGGTTTGAAGTAAATTATGATTGATTTGAAATCAATCTTTTAGTTGGGGAGCATTTTCATTAAATATTCATTTAGGGTCTATAAAAGGAGAGGCGGTGGAGTTAGTCATTCCAAAATTTCTAAGTGTGAGTTTTCTTAAAGTTTTGTTAGAGAAAAATGTTGATGTCAATAAACTTCTCTTCCTCTTCGCTCCATTGCTTTTGTGGTGTATTTTTTTTTTATTCTATTCTATTCTATTTATTTATTTATTGATGATTTGGGTATCGAGTTCTCATTGACTTGATAACCAGGTTGCACCATGTTATCATTAACTTGCCATGTAGTATAGAGTAATAGGGACATTGGAGTCACCTACGGGACCAAGAAACTCATTATGTCTACTATGTATTACATATATTCTGTTTTGTTTGCCTGTTTTATAAACATGTTAATGGATTGCTTCATTTTATTATTAGTGTGTGGATGTGAGATCCAAGTTCTATACTGCCCTACCCTATGTGCTAAGCTGATAACTTTGGAGTATTTGAATTTTAATGACAACGAGGTTCTGATGCACTTAGGAGGGCTATTTACTCATTATTTTGTTTTTTACTTCGTGCATATTAATGATTAAACTTATGTTGGTTTGGCTGGACTATTTATCCATTGTACAACACAAATGTTGAGATCTACTTATGAACAGCCTCAAGTATCCTCTGCTAGTGTCAACCTTGCGACGGAGACAGCAGTTGTATGGGCCATACCAGAAGTCAAGGTCACACAGAACTGGCAACAGCAATTGGGGGAGAAACTAGCAAATCACTTGACAAGTTGTGGATTTAAGTCCAACCTTCGAGGTAAGCATTTGCCAAATTTTGTTATTTGGTTTTGATATCTTGTTTGTGGCCTAGTAAAAAGTGTACTGTTTATTCCAATTGTTGATGCCTGGAACATGCAATTCTTATCTTCTGCCTTAGAGTGGAAGAAATACCACTGATTGCGTCCAGAAAGTATGCGACCCATCTTATTTTGAGTGCATCTAAAGTTGGTTCTGTTTGGTTATGTAAGAGTTCATCGAGCTGACATTGCAAAAACCAGGAAATGGACTTGTTCAAGAAATGCAAATAGCATTATTTAAAAAAAAAAACAAGTCACATGCCCCATGCTATTTCTTTAAACAGAACAATCAATGACCTCATCATTCTATTAGCCAAAGGATGCATATTTGTAAGATAGCAACACCTCCAATTCCTGAGAGGTCTGTGTATATTCTAAATGGGTGTGAGGAAGGAACCATCATCAAGAGAAAATGTGACAGTTTAGATCCAAATGAATGAAACATGTGATTGAACTGTTTCATTAAAGATTTCACACACCATTTCACAAATCACCCTCGCGGAAGTGAATTAACCTGAAGATAAAGCAAACAAATGGGGTTTCATAGTTCAAGGATTGGATGTCCTAAGGTGATATGATCAGCATATTAACTGTAAAAAGCAAGTTTGTTGTCCAGAGTGAAACGTTTTCTAATGTGAAGGAGCCTGACTACTGATGTAAAGAACTTACTTTGGTGGAAGAAAAACCCTTTATATTTGAGATGCCAATCCAGATATAATATACTTGATTTGTGGGCACGTGGAGCTAGGATGCTGGGTTTTGAGTTCTCAGGTAATGCAAGAAAGTACTCTTGAAAATAGCATGCAGAAAATTTCTCGGTTAGCATTGTCATCAGAAACTATGTTCGTAATACGTGTGTTCTTTAGGAAGTTGGCATTTTATATGATTTTCTTGTGAGAGCGCCAATAGGAAGTGGAGTAAATATGACAAACTGGAAAGGGTATCAAGAAATTTCGAATTCCTGATTGAAGCTAATTTGACAGGTGATGTGGTAGGGGGTGTTGGTGCTTGACTTAGTAAGTTCACTTTCTTTGGTCTAGCCATTTTAAGGTGAGATACTCGCCCCCATTCATTTTTTAAACTGTGTCAATATGATCAACTATCTTTTCCATGTCTTTCTAATTGGGTTGGAGAAAACACAAATACTTCAACATCTTTCCCCTGCAAGAAACCAAGGATGACAATATTGTCATCAATCTGGGTCATAGTTCTAAAACTCTGTGACACAAGTAGAAACTCAGCAATTCAACTTGACTTGGTGAGATTTTGAGCCAAGTCCCTCTGAAATTCAAGCATGACTCGATCAGGCATTGACCAGACTCATTGAGTCAGCTTGGCAACTCGGTCAAATTGACCCAACTCACTAAGACTTGAACTTGCTCACTCCCCCAGTCAGATTGAAAGAGTCGAATGCTACCACTGGAATTCAAACTCGCAACCTTTTCATGTGAGGCAGAGGCAGGTTACCACCATACCAAGAACTACGGATCTACCTACTTTGGCTATTTTATGTATTTTCCTTTTATATATATATATATTTTCAATACTAAATACTATTAATTTAATTATTAAACTATTGAGTCGAGTCAAGTAAAGACCCAGTTGAGTCTTTGAGTCAACCCTGCCTGGCTGGACATCTAGTCAAGTTTTCAGGTTTTCGGACCATGATCTGGATGGATCACTCTGCTTTGCTGATATTTTGCTATCTGATTAAACTGTAATTTAAATTTAGATTTAAAATATGAAAATTTATAATATAACTTATTCAGTAGTGGGAATATAATATAGTACTAATCGTCAAAACAAAAAAAAAAAGTACTATGCAAGCAATGTTTATGAATAATTAATATCTTATTGACTAATGCTATTTAATCAAAGTACTAGTTATTAAGTAATATTTATGACATCGTACTTTGACCAGCAGTATTTATGATATAATTCTTTGACTTGACAACAATATCTAGGAATAATAGTATCATATGCTTGGTAGTGGGATGAAAGCAGTAATACTGGTGTAGTACTAAGTACTAATAGCATTACTACTTTAGGAATGTAGTGCTATATCGGCAATATTTATGATGCAGTACTTTCACTCAACGGAAATGCATAGGAATAACAAGATTATATGCTTCGTAGTGGTGTGAAAGCTGGTTTGACTGTGGGCAGAGGGTGGAGCGTAGGTAGCTGGTTGTTGAAAAATTTCCAAGCAATATTGAAAAGCCGAGCCCCAAGTAGCTGGGACAACATGATAATGAACTGTATTGCATATGCTTTGTACTTGAGTGACCTTAATGACCTATTATTCATACCCCCAACATCTATTGTCATGCAGTACCATACAAGCAATCAGCATGGTCCACAGGGTAGGCCCCACAACTGCCTGGCCAAGATTAATGTCTGACTGTACTCTGGGACCTAGATATCTAATCTATGAGCCATCCAATAGCCCAATTGTCCCATGAGGCCAACAGAATCAATCAGATAGCCTTAAAACCCTCACTGGTTGGACTATGGGGCGTACAAATTCCCAACTGGATACTTTTTAATGATCTTTCGTATAACCCAACAGATCTTTTGAAGGTTTAATGCAAACAATTCAACATGTATATGCAATATGGTTTGTGTACAAAGAGTTGGACTTTCTTTAGTTTCCTTAATTGTTATTTTTTATTGCAAGAATGAGGTATTTTTTGGGAGCCTCATTTTGTAAGGGTCATCACACTTTTAGCCATGTCTTTTTTTTATTTTTTTATTTTTTTATTTTAAAAATTTTTTAAAGCTGGTTTTGTATGGACTTACATAAAACCATATATGTGTGGAATATTGTGGTTATGAGACTTTTTTTCTGAATGATTTTTTCCCCTTATTTCCTGCGGTGGGATTCAAGACCTAGGAGTGCTATTTCTCTAGGACCTGTTGGTGCAGCTTCTTAGGGACTTTTGTGGAGCGGTTCCACATATTTATCCTTATTTACTATTTCTTCTTTCCTAGCTGATTATTTCATTGATTGGAGGCAAATTAGAGTATCTTGAGATGGAAAATCTTTATGCTTCTAATTTGTTTTCGTCTTTAGTGCTACATCATATTGCACAGCAGGGGAAGTAACATACTGTGTATCGCAGCCACCTTCACTCTCAGTGACCCTATTACGGAGATACGCAAAGAGTGATAAACAGGACGTGTCTTTAATCATGAGAAAAAAATTAGTCAATTGTGGGAAGATTGTGTTGGTTGCATGTTTGGAATGCTGCTAGCCTCAGGGGATCCCAACAATCAGTAAGATCTTCTGTAAGGGTTGGCGTTGTCGCTTCTAGTTATTGTGTATTGGTGGTGGGGGAGCGTTTTTGAAGGTGGAAGAGGTATTGGGCTTAAAGGGACTTCTGAGTGTTTGAAGGAATAAAGAAAAAGAACATTTGTTTGGAGTATTTGGGCTTGTATCAGGTCCTTAATTCATTATCTAAGGAGGGCTCTCTGTCAGCATTCATCATGCCACAAAGTTCGCATGCATAACTGGTAACAGTATTAGGTGCCGCATCTACTAATTTGGAATTCAGGCAAATGGAAACACAATGTCCAATCCACGCTGACTGCATGTATGGAACACCATGTCTATTAATCATGCATTCCAAGTGTTGGGTGTCAAATGTTGGGTTGTTGTTATGTGAATGCAACTAACAATGGGACCACCAAGGTGTGTGCTTTGTATTGCATCTAACCCATCCAGTATGATTGCCTCTCCTGAAAATAGATGACCATTCGTTGCTACTCTTCCCCTTATGAGATTTTTATTAGGTGATCTTTACGTGGTTAATAGCTAAGATTGATCAAATTCATTTTGGCCGTTAGATTATTTGAATTTGAGCATACTAATGGGTCCCATGTTAATTAGGAGTGGTGGCACACATGATGAACGGACCAGATCTTGCACAAAAGTAAGTGGCCGGGCTTCGGCTCAGGAAATACAGGTTCGATGATAATCATGGGCGGGTCTGGGCCTGGCCTTTTTGTTAGGCCCCAATGTGGACTCAGGCCTAAGATTTACTATGCGGGCTGGGCTTAGATAGATCTCAGTCGCCCAACAGCCCGAGTATGGAGTCCAGGATTTCCACTTAAGCGTGCCAATTCAACTTTGCTTAGCGCACACGTGTGTGCAGTAAAGGTCATGAACAACCAAACATGTTCCACCATGGTAGAATAGGTTCGAATCAAATCCATCCATCAGAACCCTAGCATAAGAATCAGGTTGATCCACTCGTTAGGTGGGCCACAGTCAGCAAAACAGATGTTAGCCACTGAAAAACTTGGGAAAATTTCCACCTGATAACCTGTATCCAATATTAGTCCCACATGCTGATAGACTATATTTATTTTCGGGAAAAGATATGCAAGGTCGGACCAACGTCATGGATGGATTAGATCTCCCACTCATGTACCATACTGGCACACGTGTGGTGTGTACATGAGCTTTGTTGCACACGCAGTGCGCCTAGCAAAGTTACAAGTTAAATACCAACCATTGTTCTCTATCTAACCGTCCATTGCACAAACAGTCTTAACCACATGATGTGTGGACTGGGCCGGGGCGTTCTCAGATTGATTGGCACATGATGACTAGCTCTGATATTAAACACGAATTCCATGTAAACACAAGTGCAATGCGCCATGTCCGAACCTATGACCCCGACTATTGATTTCACGCTAGATTTCTCTGATAGTAATGTAGCATTTTAAAAAATGGTGGTGACTCATTTGATGCTGACTTACAGCTATCCGGACCATCCAAAACGTGAGCCGATTGGTATATCTCTAAAAACATACTGATAAAGAAAATCCCGAAAAACCAATTAATGTTATTTCTCATTGATATTTTCGTTTATGATTGGATCATCGATTTTAACCGTCCGGATTGTCTCATACTCTGCCACGTGTGCATTTGGAGCGTCACAACCATTTTTAAAGCGAAATCGGATTGCGTACAGAGTTACTTAGTATGCTCTTATCGTACTGAGTAAACTGTGTTGGGCCCACCGTGAATGTATGTGGTTTAACCACGCCGTCCATCCGCTTTTACAGCTCATTTTATGGGTTGAGCCCAAAATATAAGCATACCCAAAGATCAAGTGGACCATACCATACGAAACAGTTGGGATAATGATTTCCACCGTTGAAACCTTTATAGAGCCCTCAATGATGTTTATTTCTTATCCAAACTGTTCATAAGATCACAAAGAGATGGATGAAGGGAAAAATACAAGTACAAGCTTGATCCAACACTTCTGTGGCCCCTATAAATTTTCAACGGTAAACGTTCAATTCTCACTGTTTCCTGTGGTGTGGTCCACTTTAGAGTTGGATATACTTCATTTTTAGGCCTAAGAACTAAAATTATCTGGTAAAATGGATGGACGGAGCGGATAAAATACTCAAATCACTTTGGACCCCACAGAATTTACTCAGTACGCAATCCGCTTCCGTAAAACTGACATAGGAGTCCACTCAGAGTCCACTCATAAGAGCTCAAACCCGTTCTCTCTGTTGGGTGACCTCGAAAACCTTTCTCCCTTCCTTTCCTTCTCCAAAAACACAAGGTACTTTATTTTCCCCCAAAATCTCTGATTTCTTTTCATTCTTCGAATTCAGTCTTCATTTTTTTCAGGAATTGGATTCCATCTTACGGTTTTGTTTCTGGAAGGAGAGATCTTGTTTTGATGTTTTGGAATTCGTATGCTGCTTTGAATCTCCGTGTAAATCATTTTCGCTAGGGTTTTATTATTATTATTATTTTTAAAATTTTTATTTATCCGTGGTTTGGTAGACTTGATGCCATTAGGATTGGATTTTGTTTTGAGCAAATTGCAAAGAAGAGCGTTTCAAATACACCTCAATGGACCATAAAATACGTGTCGCGTGGGACGGAATCTGGGCTGTCCAAAAGGTTGTTCCTACCTTGAACGAAGATTAGGTGGGCCACATGGATCTTCGTCGATAATCATTTATATAGTGTTGGCTGTTTATCATTTTTCAAACGTGCGGTCTACCTTAATAAGTGGTGATCCGCTGCTTGTAGCGCCAGATGATCTTTATAGTGGGGCCACCTTTTCAACGGCTTAGATGATGCATGCATGACTCATGTTGATCAGCCATATGCACAAGGTGAATGGTAGCGTTATCTTCCTCAGAGGTGTATTTGGAAGTAAGCCACATGGATGGAAAAAAAACTTCGAAATAAGACACTGTTGGTAGTAGTGTTTTACATAGATATGCCTGATCTCATAGCAGTCTGAAATCAGGATGTGCTGCACATGTGCTGATGCAGCAATCCGTGTGAGATCCGCTACGTTCATCAAGTTGGACCACAGTGGATGTGGCCCGACCCGTAAATCACGATGGTCCACTAATCAGATTGGTTGCACTTGTATGAGAAGAATGGAGGAAATCTCATGACATCTGTACAGTAGTTGTGTGTTTAGGGGCCATACTTGCAAGGATGAAGGAACTCTATTAATAGTATTCAGCTTTTTTGGAACCCAAAAATCTTTCATCCTTTTAGCACAACTAAATGAGGTTTTCTAGCAACACAATCACCCCTCTAGATGATCGGCACATTTGAACTTGCCAAGTATGTGCGGCATCTGAGTAATGTATAAGGCGGGCCATACCATGAAGATGGCAATTTGGAAAATTAGTTCAGTTTGCATTGGTGGGTCACATGTGCATTAAATGTGTGTTGTTGGCTGGTTCTTTAACCATCCAATCTTTCACATTACCTGATGAGTGGACCAGCTTGCTTTTGCATATGGTCATGGTGGGGGCCGCCACCCAGATGTGGTGGCAAGCATGCCACATGTGGAGACGGTATGGTGCTATTCAGCTTCAAAATTAGTAGTTGGATAAAATGTTTCTAGGAATCGTATTTTAGGAACTAACTATGAATGGTTTCCTTTGGGTGGGTTTGAGAAATTTGGATTCTTGTCCCTCTTCCCTGAGTTTGGTGGATTATGCCGATTCCAATTCTTAGTTTGCTTGTATTCAGGTGAAGTATGGTGAAGCATAACAATGTCATTCCTAATGGGCACTTCAAGAAACACTGGCAGAATTATGTTAGGACATGGTTCAATCAACCTGCAAGGAAGACAAGGCATCGTATTGGTAAGGAATTCACGTGCTGTGGCTCTCTCTTAAATTTTACATGCTTCTTTTGAAGCTTTTTTTTTTTTTTTTTTTTATTATGTTTTAATTTTTTGGGTTTTTCTACTATTTAAGTTGGATGAGTGTGTAGAGCAAAGACACCTTGAAACATGTGATCATTTAACGAACTGTGCAGCTCGGCAGAAGAAAGCTGTGAAAAACTTCCCCAAGCCTACAGAAGGACTTATTCGTCCCGTCGTGCACTGTCAAACTCTTAAATACAACATGAAGACCAGGAAAGGCAGAGGTTTCTCTCTAGAGGAGCTCAAGGTTTGAAATCTGGGACTGTGCCATGTTCCTTTGCCATTTTCTATTTACCTGATTTCTACCACTAGTACAAAGTACCAGTTCTCTAATTGAATTGCTCCAAATGTTGTTATTCTTTTTTAAGAATTTATGTTAAGCCCTATGATAAGTGAATTAATTGTGAGATATTAAAATAATAATGAGATGACCTTCCTCAGTGCTGAAGGGAGGGTGATTCTATCAGCTTTGGGGGTTCCTCAGTTCCAGGGGTGTAATTTGGAGGAGATTTTGGGTTTTATTGGAGGGCCTCATACCTGCTCTTGGTGGGAGAGAGGACTGCTTTCCTGCCGCCCCCCCTCACCTCATTTTTGCCAACGAGCCAAGCAAACCCAAAAACACAAGGGGGTCCCCATAACTCCAGGCATGGTGAATGGGGTGAGGAGGAGAAGCAATAGACTCATAAAACGACCTGCCACCAAAAAAATAAAATAAAATGGCACGAGCTTGTTATCTCTGCACCCATTTGTCTTGGTCCGTCAACAATACGCCCTTGTCTTGTAAAAGAAGCATGATTTGAAGAACATCAGCGGTCTTATCGTCAGGGAAATTCGTGTGAAACCGAGGGGTCCAAACACAATCATCCACCTTGGGGCCTATTTGGATTGAAGGCAAACTAGGAGAATGCAAGGGAAAACAAAAAATTGGACATAAGCAGGAAGTAAACTGACATCAACACTGTTTGGATTGAAGGTAAACTAGGAGAATGCAAGGGAAAACAAAAAAAATGGACATAAGCAGGAAGTAAACTGACATCAACGCTAGGGAAAACAAACCGCGCCTTTTTGTTTGCTATAAAAAAGTCATGTAAAATGCATTTTCTTGCATTTGAATTGTTTGGATTGCAACCAGAAAGGGAAACCTTATTTCTGTCCAAAATTTCCATTTAAAACCTGACATTAGATGCAAACTCTTTAATCTCCATTTGTCTTTTTGAAAAAAAAGAAGGTTCTACTCCCTTGTTGATGAGGAGGAAGCAAATGCAAACACTTTGCTTTTGCATCCCACGGCTTCCCAAGAAAATGCAAATTTCTTGTCAGAAAAGTCGTGTAAAATGCATTTTCTTTGCATTTGAAACCCTTTGGATTGCAACCACAAAGGGAAACCTTTTTTCCCTCCAAAATTGCCATTTAAAACCACACATTAGAGGCAAATTCTTTTACCTCCATTTGACTTTTTGAGGGAAAAAAGGTTATACTCCCCTATTGAGGAGGGGAAAGCAAATGCAAACGCTTGGCCTTTGCATCTACCGCTTCCCAAGCAAATGCAAATGTCTTACCAATGCTAACTGTTTACATTGTATCCAAACAGTGCCATCGAGGCATAATGGGAGGTAAGAACATCTTCCTTGATCACAACTGTGAATAGTTTAGGAAAGGTAGAGCGTAGAAGCATATTAGCACATCACTAGTCAAATGAAAAGTGATTCAAGTACCATCACCTGAGTTGAAAGATGTTTCCCTCCTAAAGAATCTCCAACTTAAGCCCAGCTGCCCACACACTACCTTCCTCCTTCGTAAGCCTCCTTGCCACTTACCCAAAAAGAGTGAAATTCATTAATTTGGGACTTCTAAACCAAGGCCGTCAAGCTCCTTTGGTTTACAATCGTATTCCCCACTTACCAAATGAAACTTGCTTTTGTTTTCTGCTCCTTGCGATAGAAAGTCCCTTTGAATCCCTTCCAGACTTTGAATGATGGCCTGCAGAACAGTGAATAATGACAGTAAGTACATCAGCATATTAGCAATAGCAGCTTTGATCAAACATTTTCCACCCCTAGATAATAAACCAACCTTTCCTCCCAGATAATTTCTACTCCATCCTTCCCACCACTTTACCAAAGAATTTCTTTATTGAACCATACAATGTGCTGCAAAAAATACTGGGTGGGTTCATATCAGATGGCACAATGTGTATCAAACAATAAATGATGTTTTTTTTTTTTTTTTTTTGTTTTTTTCATTCCATCCTTTAAAAAAAATGATGGTACTGGTTGATATGTATCAGATCATACAATACATCCTATATTATTTTTTTGGGTGCTATTTTCTTTTCTTAATCGTAAATTTTTTTTTACTGTTACTCTCTGAAAATGAGAAAATTTTGTAAATTTGACCAGTTTCTTTGGGGGGTGCCGTTCATTATATTTCAAATATTTTCTTACAATGCTGCTTATTTTGCTTCAAGATTATTTTGCTCAAATTGTTTAATTTTATGCTGCTGGATAGTTCCTTTCTTTTAATTCGAGCATGAAATAAAATTTATAACATTATTCTTCAACACACACTCACACACTCTTATGTGTATAAAACATTCATTCAGCTGAATGATTCCCTTTTCTTTACAGCTTGATGGCTGTGATAATCTCTGTTTATCTCCATCTCCTTTGTCTGTGCTTGCAGGCTGCCGGCATTCCAAAGAAGTTGGCCATGACGATAGGCATTGCTGTGGATCACCGTCGCAAGAATCGATCATTGGAAGGGCTTCAAGCCAATGTTCAAAGATTGAAAGAATATAAGGCCAAGCTGGTTATTTTCCCAAGGCGACCTGGCAAAGTCAAGGTAAGCTAAACCCAAGAAACCATGTTATTGCTGCTGTTTTTAGGAGCTGAATAAAATGTGAGTTTTGATTTGTAAAGCTTGTAGTTTTGGTTGACAAAATGACAAAAACTATGTTGGTGCACAAACTGAATAAAATTGATGCTGGTTGTGATGCCCATGCCCTTGAACTATCACGTATATCGAATACTATCCATACTAATTCCTAGGGTGCCATGTTAAAACACTTCTTTTTTTCTTCTCCCTACTCTAATCATGTAGCAATACAAAATACACTTGATATTCAGTCTCTTCATTGACAGATCAACTGTGGCTGCATTATAGTGACACTAAACCTGTGGAATAATTCTAACTGTTCTGTTCGAGGTCTTTATTCAATTGATGTAGACTATTGGCCTAAGATCATCTGAATGTCGTTGTTTTTAAGTCATGGTTCATCTGTGATGGAGCCTGATGGATGAATAGTCATACCTTGATTTTTGCTGATGTTGGCTTAGGAGGAGAAATTGTTTAACATTTTTTTTTAAAAATTTTTAATTTTTAATTTTTAATTTTATTTTTTTGTGATGGAAAGGGCAATTAGAGGTGGGCACGGGATGACTCGATCCGGCTAACTCGACTCGTCCGACTTGACCCGAACCGAATGGTTGAGTCGGTTCGAACCGAGTAAGCTTCGCCCAATCCGAACTCAAACCGAGTCAAGTTCGAGTTACCTAGTAACTCGACCCGACTCAACCCGAAACTCGATCCGGTTAGACTCGACACGATCCGAAACCTGACTCAACCCGACTCTTTAACCCTATCCCGACCCGATCCCAAGCTCTCCCTCCCTCCCTCCCTCCCTCCCTCATCCTCCTCCTCCTCCTCCTCTTCCAAGCCCGGCATCCACCCACCACCATCACCCTCCTCCTCCCCTCTCTCTACTCTCCACTCCCTCCCTCCCTCATCTCTCAATCCGACTCGGTGTTGACTTGACCCGACTCGGTACTTCTGACTGGATTGGACTTGGTCCGGATCAGTCCAGGCCAGAACGAACTCGGATTGAGTCAGGCATGCTGGACTCGGTACGACGGTATCGAGCAGATCGAGTTCAGGTTAGGCCTATTTCAAAACTGGATCGAGTCGAGTCAGCCCTAACTCGGTCCCGACTCGACTCGATGCCCCAGCTCTAAGGGCAATGCTGTTGGCCAACTTTCGGAAAAGATGTTTTTTTCCCTTGTGCATAAAACTGAAAGTGAGAAAGGAAGGGCTTTGGAACTTGGGTTCGTAATTGGGTAGTGATTCGATGAGGGGGCTCTCGTGTGAGGGGCAAACATGTGTCAGAGATCTGAATGAGAGGTGCATGTGTCAAAGATCTGGGCCACTCATCAGATAATGTTCACAGTGAAGTGAACAAGCCAAATACCAAAAATCAGGGTAGCACTCTTTGAGCCGCCAAACATGTATGATGAATTAAGTCTGTTGACCTTTCCCCCCCTCAACTTCTCATGCAAGTTCGACCTATATGATCAGCAAACTGGTCCATAGCATGTTCAGTATACCCTACCTGATGAATGTCTGGGATCTCTGACATGTGCTGTTGCCCAGATCTCTGGCACTTGTCTTGCCTAGAGCATCCTGTCTGAGGGCATTTGTGTTAATTTGTTTCACTACTTCACTGGCTGGTACCTGTCAAAATTAATTCATTGTCAAGGTGGTGCAAAAGCCACATGCTGCATGAATTCAGAATGTGTTACACGTACTCTCATTTTATGTGTCAGTTGTTTTGCTCATTATTAGAAGATGAAGATCAATTCAGTAGCCTGTGGGTCAGCTCAAAATTTTAGTTGTTAGATGGTTGGGTCCATTCCCGATGGATGATCCCATTCCTGGATTATCCAATCTGTGGGACTATCAGATCATGGACCATCCTCTGTCAGGGCTACAGACTATTACCTTTCTGATCATGGAATGCAGTCCCCATGCATTTGGAGGGTCCAAGACGTTTTTTCGAAATCACAGTGGCAAAATAAGCTAGTTTTGTCTCCCGCTTGTTGGATGAGCTGGTGGAGTAAGTGTAGTGTGTGTGAGTGATCCACGGTTCAATCCATGGTAGTGTCACCTTTCAAAAAAAAAAAAGAAGCTAGTTTTCTTTTTCAGGCCATGAATGTTGAGCTGTGGGAACCATGGGCACACATTATTTACATGATCGTAACCATCCAATTGCCTCAGAATGGACTAAAAAGAATGGCGTGTGTGTGTGTGTTTTTTTTTAAAATCATTATTTATTTATTTATTTTATATGTGCAGAATGGAGATTCTAGTGCAGAGGAGCTGGCCTCAGCTACCCAGGTCCAGGGTCCATACATGCCCATCACTCTTGAGAAGCCAACAGTTGAGTTTGTGAAGGTGACCGAGGCAATGAAGTCATTCAATGCATATCAGAAGCTTCGCTTGGAACGGACAAATGCGCGTCACGTGGGAGTAAGGCTGAAGAAGGCTGCTGAAGCCGAGAAGGAAGAGAAGAAATAGAAGAGAGATAGGAACATCACTTTTGAAAGTATCCGGAGAGAAATGATGCTATTCTTCTGCTTTCCAGTTTCCAGGGAGATGTTGGTTTTCAAATGTCTGCAAGTACTTATTTTAGCTTGTTTGAGAAAGTTTTGCCATTTTAGCTTTTGTTGGGCGCCTAGCACATGCATTGGGGGGAAATATGTAGGCCTGTCTGAGCTTAGGATTCCTGATATATCAACAGAGATTTTGCTTGTTTTTGAGATGGCCCCAACTGCATTTCTTCTCTGGTTTTTTTCAGTTTCGATAGACACATGAGGTAACTTTGATAATGGTTTTCTGACTCGCTTGGTCTCAAGTTGAGTTGTGACTCATCCAAAGTTGGGGAGTATCATCCCAACTTGTCGAATTAGGGGTTTGGTATCGAATTGAATTGGCCAGTACCAAATCCGAGTTTACTGGACGAGTCGTGTCAGACGAGTCCGAGCTTTGATAGTAATCCATGTACTGGTGGGTGTTGAGGTTATACCATTACAACGGTGCAACTATGGTTAAGCAATGGCCTGCACTTTTGTTAAACTAGACATGTGGGAGATGGGTGGAGAAGTGATTGTAAAAGAAGAACTGCACAAACGTGAATCATAATGGAGCAGCACTTGGCACTTGACATCCCCCAATCTTTCAAGGTATGCCGCTTCATCTTCACCCTGGAACAGGCCACATCATAGGGCATGAGTGCGATGGGGATGCCTGCCATGGTGTTTATTTTTCCATGAATCCATTCATCCAACCGCCTCACAAGGTAAAAAGAGGCGCCCTAGACATTTCACTATTCTACGACTCAGGTGGGGTCACCCCATCTTAATTTGAAGTTTTAGCAGTGATTTCTTTATTGTTTCCTACATTGTACATTGTGGCTCACCTGAGTTTTGGAGTGGTCTCATATATATATATATATATATATATATATATATATATATATATAGAGAGAGAGAGAGAGAGAGAGAGAGAGAGAGAGAGAGAGAGAGAGAGAGAGATGCTCACACACAACTAGTTGGACCGTGAGTTTTGGTCCAACTAGCTGGGCATTTAATGAAAAAATTCCCCCTTTTATACAGTGCATACACCTATATTGAGGAATTTTAGAATGCATGTCATAGTCATGTAAAGTGACATATGTGTTAAGATCTAAACCATTCATCAGTTAGGATCCACTAAGAAGAACTTATATGCTAAAAACTAAGAAAATACACTTTTAAGAAAAGTACAAGTGTGCATGTTAAATCTAGATCATTGGACTATTTTATTAACAACCCATTATTTTCATAAGTATTTGACATGTTTGATCATAAGATCATCATTTTTTTTTTGCCCCTAACAAGTTGATAATGTAATTTATCTAATGTACAGATCTGATTTTTAGTTGGATGGTCCAAATCTATAATAAGTGTGTAGTCCATTCTACATTTAATGAAAAAAAAAAAAAAAAAACTCTCGTAATTAATGTAAGTAAATGCTTCCATGGTAGACTAATTACATTTTGGCATGGAAAAGGGCCCACAGCTTGAGTGGGCCCATCATTGTGTTAATGTAAAATCAACCCCGTCCATTAGGTATGTCACCCCATGTTAGATCAAGGTCTCAAATTTCATTCCCATCCTTAGTTCAGGTGAATCACATGATTAGAAACAGTGTATATCGAAAGGTTCACCCTATAAACTATTTCCATCAGTGTGGCTCACATGAATCATATATGGACTTCATTTTTGGGACTCATGCTTAATTTTGTCGTGATATCTAATAGCTGGAACGAATTTCATAGTTTCTTTACGATAGACCAGTTTCATTGCCAAGATGGATCAGAAAAGGCCCGGTTGACGACAGAAGTGATCCGCACCGTCAGACCTTGGATCGGGCGTATCTCCCAATCCGAAATGAGTTATCGGGCGTAAAATATGATTTTGGAGTAGAACGAGCTACTTTACCCACCCAACCCAGTTATGCCGGGTTGCGCAAGTCAGATTTGCGAAATATCCCTGGATCGATGGTCGTTTCCCTATTTTAATTCTATTTTTACTATAAATAGTAAGTTTTAGTTTAATTATAACTCTTCATCCGTTGGGCTTTAGGAGTTGTGCCCAACGTGAAAAGAGCTTAGAATAATTAGGAGAATGGTTTGGTGAAGCCAAATAGGAAACGTACTATTTTTTGCCGAAAACCTTGCGCACTAGTAGACATCACAACTGTCTATAAATAATAAGTTTACTATTTATAGTAAGTTGTGAATTCTAGGAGTTTTAGTTGTAGTTTGCTTCTGATTTCTCTCCAATTGCTCGGTATCTCTATTTAAAGGGTTGTGAACTCGTTTATTTCATTCATTAATCAATTTCGAATTTTATAGAATTTATTTTCTATTTTGCTTTCTTTCTTTCTCGTAGATTCGAGAAGCCTCTATGAGAAGTCCAGAGAAGTTGTTCTGTAGATTCGGAATAGTTATCCTTTTGAGGAAGACGGTGCTCGACTTCATCACGTTCATCCCTGTGTCAATGTGTGTAAAAAAAAAAAAAAAACATCATTTAAAAATAAAACATTTCTCCAATCTCTCCAAAGTGATGAATACGCCGCAGGCCCCACAGTATACTCATAATTTACAAAATTCCATATAAAACTTTATTCTTGTGAAAAAGAATTTGTATAATTGACTCAATATATATTTCAGAAGATAGAAAAATGAAAAAAAAAAAAAAGAAATAAATAAAAAGCTCGCTCTTTAATCATATTCACATTATATATATAAAAATATTTGGTTGATTGGTATTACCACCTAGAATTGAGTAGGTGCATAAATGTATCACTAGAATGCATCTGAAATAGGCAAAGAATTACATTATCCTATTTTATATAAAACTTCTAGCTAATTCAATTGAATTTTTTTTATTTTAATATTTTTATTTAAATATATGCTATAAAGATTCTTATAATGCAGGTTTATGGAAAAATGTAGTGGTCTACAAGTTCTATTTTATGACTAAATAAACAAAAAATAAATTGTAATGTTGATGATTGATAATACCCATGGATTTTTCACTTCATTTGTCTTCTCTTTGGTCTGCAAAAAAAAAAATCTTCTGGAATTAATAGTACCACATGACGTAAGATAACCAGTGAGTAGGCTTCGCAATGCTCACGTGAAAAAGATATTGTGCCAAATGTGTCAATGTCGAAGTATCTTACAAATGGGACCATCTTGTATTCTTGATTTTTGGTTAAAAAGATAGCGCATGCCTTGCGGTGCGTGATTCCTACGTTGGGGCAATGACGTCTCCACGGGTGATGAGCACCCGAGCTTAAGTCGTTGTCCTAACGCACAATGGTCCGCACCTTGAGTTGAGTGACAGACTAGCTTATCATCGTTTCACATCCGACTAGAGCGCGTTGCTGGCTCTCATTTACTTTTCCTCCTGATAATTTCAAGTACTTTTTAATTTATTTTTTTCAAATTCTTTTTCACATTCCTTTGCGATACTTGTTCGCTATCAGTATCTTAATAGTATTTAGCATCAGACAAAATTTACTGCCCAATTGAGATTGCATTCCCAAACAACCGAACTCGCAAACAACGCCTCGTGATGTGACAAGTTCAGGGCACAACAAAGTTCTCACCCTCTCTAACATCTTCTAGTGGACTTGAGTCCAATTCGTCGCTGAGGACACTTTTACATACTATTGTGAAAAAAAAAAATTGATTAAAAATATTTTAATAATAAAAAATATAATAATAATAATAATAAAAGTTTTGCTTGAAAAACTTACAGTTTTGGCGTTTTGGGAATAATCCCATATCAAAAGGGAGATGAGAAAAAAAAAAAGAAAACAGTGTTTATATGTGAGGTGTGGAGTACCTTATTATTTATTTGGTTGAGTGGTTGTAGAGGCATTAGTGACACACTTTGCACTTGCGACAGGGAATATTGTTCAGGTGGCTAGAATGAACAAGTATTCTGAATGATATTGATGTAGCTTTTATAAAGGCTGAAAACTAGCTGTTGGAGTGAGGTGTAACTCCTCATACAACGGTTATACAACATGCACAACGGTTATACAACAGTCATACAACGGTCATAAAATGGCTAGTTAGTGAATCTTAACGGCCAACATACAGCAACAATAATCCCACATGCACAACGGTCATAAACTACCAATAACGGCTAGTTTCTCACAATAGCCAAATAACGGTCATATTGAGTTATGACCCTGGATCAAAACGGTCAGCCACCCTAGCCTATATAAATAGTACCTTGATGGTTCAACAAACCATCACTAACACTTAAACCATTCTCACTTACAACCCAACTAGAAGAGCAATTGTGTACTCTAATCAGTCAACAAGGTTCATAAGAACCTTAGCCAGAAAACCTCAAGAAATAGGCCAACGCAATGGTCTAGATTTTTCTAATATGCTTTTTGAAATTGAGATTTTTTTCATTTATTTATTTGTCAGAAAAAATAATAATTTGTATATTCAGAGTTCCATTCATAGTTCTTCATATTTGCTAAATATAGAATCACACCCAGGCTTGTCGTATCGTAGAAGCGATTTGCCTGAAACCTATTAGCATTCTCAATCATTTTTTAGAAATGACGAATAATGCTTTCATTTTTTAGCGTGATCACACATGGTTCAGCCTGTCCTTTTATTTTCGGTTTCTTTAATTATTTTTTATTTACAAAAATTATGAAATCTATAATTTGCACTAACATGTACTGCACTTCGAATGACTTACGTGGATGGAAAATGTTACTTAAATACACAAGCTGAAACAAAAATGTTATAATCTACACAATACAAATTATTCGGTGCATATGCACATGTGACTTGATGTTGCACATGAGCTCATGTTTGAACAGGATGGTTAAAAAATAAGATTGTCAAGGTCCTACGATCACGTTAAGTTAAAACATGCTAAGTTCATTTTTTAAAATCTTATTTAATTTGATTGAATCATTTTGTAAATGGCCATTAAAATAAAATAACAGTTAGTAGATCGATTATACTACTTTAACAGTTCAGAGATTGATTTTACTATCTTAAATCATTTGCATGCATCAATTTATAGAAACCTCAGTCTCCTCCAATGCCTAAAAATTGTAGAGTAAATTGGAAAGATGGGTCAAAATAAAAAATCTTGCTGAAATGACCTACAAATGGTAATGAACAGGCAAAAGTTCCTCCAATGAATCAATCGTACTGAATTAACTGAAGAGTGTGATTTTTAGACAGCAGCCATCCACAGCAGGACTCGAACCCTGAAACATCCTATTTTTGTGCGCATCATGGTCCAGAAATGCTGAAAATGTATCAAAATAAATGGACCACCTTGTATCAATTTCATGGTTGTCCTGACCACAAGGCCATGAAATAGCAAATATCCCCAAGGACTAATTGTTTGAAGCTTATATATGTTAGCATTATTGAAAAGTGGAAGATTTGAACGGTTTGGATCACTAAGGTGAGTATTTAGTTGGGCCCACATGTTTTTTTTATCATGATATAATGAAATAATGATCCAATGTACCGTATTCTCGTTATGTAGAGAGTTCGTTTGGCACCATGGACTTGGAAGATTGTAAGGTGTTTGGAATTCATCATAGGTGGCAGTGTGGATCGGAAGGGCAGTGTGGGTCGGAAGGTATTTTCAAATCTTATTCATCACTGGGCTTGAATTACCAATCCCTTGGCTGTTTTACTCATTTTTAAAGGTTGGAGAGTTGACTGGGTAACATCTATTAATCTATTGCACACGTGGGCCATTGACGTTGATGATATCCCAAAATAATCAAATTATCACTTGCATCACTAAACTAAAATTAGATCAATAAAATAATTGAGAAGTCCAAATATTAGCCATGTAAATCAACAGTTAAAATATGTAGATTAGTCGCTCGAATGTGATACTATGCTTGTGACTTAGCCAATGCTTGGAATTTTATTATTTTTGGGCAAAATATATATTACAATGGGCTTATATTACAAACATTGTATCAAACATTACCATCATTGTGGCCCACCATGATGTTTATTTGTCATCCATCTTGTTTATAAGGTCACACAAACTTAATGAATGGAAAACACAAAATATCTGCTTGATCCAAAACTTTTATGCCCTTAAGAAGTTTTCCATGATAGACATTTAATTCTTACTGCTTTCTATGATGCGTCTACTTGAGGTTAGGATCTGCCTCATTTTTAGGCCTATCCCATGAGATGATCTCACAAAATAGATGGATAATATGGATATAACACATATATCATAATAGGATCCACATAACTTGGTGATGTCAACGCACCATCGAGGTTGGTGGTACGTGGCACACCACGCAATCCCTTCCAGACAATCAGGGAAGCGGACTAGGAGTTACCCAGGTAACGCCCATGTGGGGCCTACCTTGATATTTGCATGTATATAGATTCCGTCCATCTGTTTTTCTAACTTATCTTAGGATTAAGTACATCCAAATCTCAAGTGGACCACACCATTGGAAACCATGGTGAATGATCATTAAAAAGTTTTCTATAGGCCACAAAAGTTTTGGATCAAGCTGATCTTTATATTTTACCTTCATCCAAGTCCGGTTTAACCTTATCAATGGGTTGGATGGTAAAGAAAGATTACGGCTAGGATTACTCTAGGCCCAGGAAGTTTTTAATGGTATGCTTTCTATCACCACTGTTTCTTGTGGTGTGGTCCACCTGAGATTTGGATCTCCTTAATTTTTTGGAACACGTCCTAAAATGGGTTGGAGATGGACGGCCTGGATACACAAGTAATTAATGTGGGCCCCACAATAAGGGTAACATCCACTAAAGTGTTACACACTTACTATGTGGGCCCACATTAATGATTTTTTTATATATCAACACTGTCCATATGATTTTATAGATCATTTTAGGACGTGATACCAAAACTTAAGTAGATCCAACTTTTAGGTAGACCACACCATCGCAAATAGCGGTGAATAACCATTAAAAGCTTTTGGTGGACCACAAAAAGTTTTGGATCAAGCTTATCTTTATATTTTCCCTTCGTTCAAGTCTCGTTAACAATACCAATGGGTTGGATGGAAAAGAAATATTACAATGGGCATTCATCTGGGCCCTAAGAATTTTTTAAATGGTGGGATTTCAATCACCATTTTTTATGGTGTGGTCCACCTAAGATTTGGATCTACTTAATTTTTGGGATCAGGTTTTAAATGGGCTGGAAAAACAGATGGGATGGCCTGGATATGCAATATATCATTAAGGTGGGCCCCATGGTAAGGGTATTACTTGGGTAACACTTAATCCTCACCCGAGATTTAGCTTTCATACATGCGGTTGCATTCTTCCTGTAATTGAAGTGATCTATCTTTAGTATATTAAAAAAAGGAAAAAGTCATGGGAAGCAAACCAAAGCCCACTTAAATGCATATATCAAATTCACTTTGACTGTTCATTTCCTAATCTGATATTTGGTGGATGGCCAAATCCATGATTTGATTCAATTCGGGCCACACCAGAGGATACAGTTGGGAGATGTCCTATGTGGATATATATATATATATATATATATATATATATATATATATATATATATATATATATATATATACACACTACCAAAAGATTATAAGAAATCAACTCTAACCATTAGATTACATGAGAACATTTAGGCTTCGGGCCCAAGAATCTGGATTATCTAGAGAAACATTTTATACATCGTTTCCCATCATACGATCCACCTAAATCATGAAATGGGCTCGTTTTTTATGCCTACGCCTAAAATTTGGTCATACATCTAGTAATTGGATTAGATTTTTGGAAATACAAGTTAAAACCAATATAGCTTATTATTTCTCCGAGTGTAAAACCAATGGGGAATATGGGGCTCGCGGTTTTGCAAAAATCTCACTATCAAATGAAATTTCAGTGTTTCATCCCCCATCAATATTGCCATGGGAATATTTTTATTTTATTTTTAATATGGAGGGTGAAAACATATTATGGGAATATCACAAGTTCAAGGAATTTTTGAATTAAAAAACCTCTTAAATTTGAACTCCTATAAATCTACTAAATAATTTAAATGCATAGCTTGTATTAGATTACAAGGGATTTTGAATCAATGGTGCCAAACATAACCTAAGTATTCCAAATCCAGAGAATTGCCAATCCAAGTATTCCAAATCCAAGGCGCCAAACGATGCCTTAAAGATTTTTTCTCTTGAGAGGAGTGCAGAGTGAAACTTGGCTGGTGATGGGTAGACCTTGTATATATACGCTCTCAGTCCCCAACTCATTTCGAGTGATTTTTCAACAAATCATATAATCTCAGGTGCACAAGTGTAGAAAAGAATATTCGAGATCTAATATGGAAATATCTTCTCAAGACAAATGGACTCAGTGTTGAGAAAAGTCTTAAATCTGAAGGTTTTGAGGTCGTTCGACCGGTCGTGGGAAGCTTCGATTGGTCGTGGGAGACGCTCGACCGGTCGTAAGTTCGAGCCCTGGCACGACTCAAAGTCCAGCGAGTTTTTGTTGTTTTTTACTGTAGCTACGACTGGTCGAAGGTGGGCTACGACCAGTCGAAGACTCGCTACGCCTAGTCGTAGGTTACGTAGTTTGTTCCGTGATTTTGCACGAAACTGCGGATTTGAGTCCTTTCGCAACTGGGATGCGGAAGGGAAGTTTCATAAACTATAAATAGGTATCCCTAGGGCTTTTCTAGGATATGGTAATGTATGCTAAGGCTTCCTAAAGGGTTCTAGGGTTTCTAAAGGGTGTAGCAAGGGTGAGATTCGAGGTTGTTCGAACCAGGTTAGTCCTTTCTCTTTGTAATTGATGTTTTCATAGTGGTGATCTGTCGCTTTGTGCCGTGGTTTTTTCTTGCAAGGGTTTTCCACGTTAAATCTGTGTATTCTCTTGTGTGCTTGGCGCCATTGGATTGCCATCCTAGATCTAGATTTGTGTGATTCCGCAGGCCAAAAATCCCAACAAGTGGTATCAGAGCAATCGGTTGGGGCACAGATCTGAATCTGAGGGATTAGTAATAATGGCAAGCGCTAGGTATGATATTGAGAAGTATTCAGGGAAAAATAATTTTGAGTTATGGAAGATCAAGATGATGCGTTCCTTAATCAAGCAAGGCGAAGATGGTGCTCTTGAGGAGCGGAAGTCCACTATGACTGATGGTGATTGGAATACTCTTGATAAGAAGGCTTTATCATCGATCCGTTTATGTCTCACGGATGAGGTTCTCTATAACGTCATGAGGGAGAAAACTGCGGCTAAGTTATGGGCGAAGTTAGAGGATGTTTATGCGAAGAAATCCTCTGAAAATCGCCCGCACTTGAAGCGGCAGTGGTATAACTTCAAGATGGCAGAGGGTGGAGATCTGAAGGCTCACATCAGCAACTTTAATAAATTGGTTTGTAAATTGTTGGATATGGAGGAAGTGATGAAAGATGAAGAACAGGCATGTATGTTGCTGAATTCTCTCCCGGTGTCTTTTGAGGCATTCAAGGACACTATGTGCAGCACGAACAAAACCCTGAGTGTCGACATCGTTATCTCGGCTCTTCAAGGGAAGGCTATGAGATAACTAAACAGCGACATGGGGACATCTTCTGATGCACTGTTTACAGTGGGTAGGAATTCTGGACAAGGTACATGTTCTTCTGGTTCTAGATCCAAATCCAGGGGCAAGGGCAAAGGAAAAGTAAAGTGCTGGAACTGTGGGAAGGAAGGACATGTGAAGAGGGATTGTGAAAATCCTAAATCTAAGAGGGAAGATTCTGAGGCTTCATGCAGGGAGGCCAACACTGCCACGTCAGATGGATGTGATGGTGATGTTTTATCTGTGTCTACTATTAGGCGGCCATACGATGATCGTAAGGACGAGTGGATGCTAGACACAGGGGCATCTTTTCATATGACTCCTCATCGGAGTTGGTTCACCAGCTACAAGGAGTGCGATGGTGGACAGGGGTTTATGGGTAATGGCTTTGCCTGTAATGTTGTGGTTGTTGGTACGGTGCGCATCAGGATGTTTGATGGGGTGGAGCGTACCTTGACAGATGTGAGGCACGTTCCTGATTTGAAGCAGAATCTGATTTCTCTTGGTGTACTTGAGGCAAAAGGTGCAAGTACACATGTATTGATGGTACTCTTAAAGTATCTAAGGGGGCACGGGTAATCATGAAAGCGCAATGACTCGATCATGTTTACAGGTTGATCGGGAGCACTTCAAAAGGTGGAGCTACGGTAGATGTAGCGGATTCCACTTCTGCACGTGTGTGACATGTTGGGCATGACCACATGAGCGGGTAGGGAAGGAAGGCTGAGACGTGCGGACAGGGATACAGAGCAGGTGGAGCAGCCACCTGTGAGAAGAATCACACGGTATGATCGCAAGATATCGACGAGGTACATGGACGACTCTAATATCGCAGGGGATTCATCTTATATTCAGATGGCTCTAGGTGAGCCTGGTGTTGAGAAGTGAAAGGTGATTATGGACGATGTGATGGATTCGTTGTACCAGACCGACATATGGGAGCGGGTGGAGCTTCCAGTGGGCCGGTGAGCGGTTGGATGCAAGTGAATCTTCAGGAGGATACAGCATAGATACAGGGCGAGGTTGGTAGCGAAGGGTTATGCTCAGAGAGAAGGGATCGGCTTCTCAGAGATATTCGCGCCGACGGTATAACAGGTGTCTATTAGATTCGTGTTTGGCGCTGGTTGACTAACGTGATCTTGAGCTGGAAGGATGGATGTGGAGTCTACACTTCTGTAAGGGAAAGTGAAGAGCAGATCTACATGAAGCAACCAGAGCGGTTCGAAGTTAAAAGGGCTGAGAAAAGACTTTGCAGGAGGTCGTGGTTCGACCTGTCGC
The DNA here is from genome assembly GCA_021015155.1 of Magnolia officinalis. NCBI lineage: Eukaryota > Viridiplantae > Streptophyta > Magnoliopsida > Magnoliales > Magnoliaceae > Magnolia > Magnolia officinalis. Next base: position 28,217,050 of record JAJHSJ010000004.1, on the reverse strand, counting down.
CTAGGCAGTGGTTTGATTCCTTCATGATGGGACATTCAGGTTGAAGGATCGGGGGGCTGCAAAGATGGTTCTCGGCATTGAGACTGAAGGAGGAGTAGGCTTTGGTAATCACAGGAGGAATACCTTGTGTGTAGGTATTGATCAAGGATGTGATGGTCCAGGTAAAGCCAAAGAGCATTCCCTACGCATCTCTCCTCAAGTTTTCCTCAGGACATGTCCCAAAACAGATGAGAAAAAGCAGGATATCTCATGAGCCTTATTCGAATGCGGTGGGCAGTGTATGCCATGGTCTGGTTTAGACCGGTTATTTCACAAGCTATTAATGTTGTGAGCAAGTACCCCAGCAAGCAATATTGGGTAGCGGTGAGATGGTAAGAAGACTACGTCATTCTTTTATGAAGACAAGAGCAAAGGTGGTTGGGCATGTGGATTTAGATCTGGCAGACATGATCAACAAGAAATTCGTATAGAGAAGTTCAAGTTCTGTGAAACTTCTCTGGGCTCGGCGATGGCGGAAAAGAAGGACAGAGTGTGATCTTGAGTTATGATGTGAAGTAGAGATAAGAGAAGAGGTCAATGAGCTACACAGTTGAAGATTGAAGACTTGGTGGAGATTGTTGAGAAAAGTCTTAAATATGAAGGTTTTGAGGTTGTTTGATCGGTCGTGGGAGACGCTCGACCGGTCGTAGGTTCAAGCCCTGGCACGACTCAAAGTCCAGCGAGTTTTTGCTGTTTTTTATTGTAGCTACGACTGGTCGAGGGTCAGCTACGACTGGTCGAAGGTGGGCTACGACCAGTTGAAGACTCGCTACGACTAGTCGTAGGTTACGCAGTTTGTTCCGCGATTTTGCGCGAAACTGCGGATTTGAGTCCTTTCGCAACTAGGATGCGGAAGGGAAGTTTCCTAAATTATAAATAGGTATCCCTAGGGCCTTTCTAGGGTATGATAATGTATGCTAAGGCTTCCTAAAGGGGTTCTAGGGTTTCTAAATGGTGTAGCAAGGGTGAGATTCGAGGTTGTTCGAATCGAGTAAGTCCATTCTCTTCGTAATTGATGCTTTCATAGTGGTGATCTGTCGCTTTATGCCGTGATTTTTCCCCACAAGGATTTTCCACGTTAAATCTGTGTATTCTCTTGTGTGCTTGGCGCCATTGGATTGCCATCCTATATCTAGATCTGTGTGATTCCGCAGGCCAAAAATCCCAACAACATGCACAGAAAAAAGCAAGTATGCCTTAATACATCTGAATTCATTTAAAAAAAAAAAAAAAAACACACCTACCCACCCATTCACACCACAGTAATTTTTCACCACAATGGATACTCGAACCCATGACATCATGTTGAAACTCTTGCGATTTCACGTCCTCATATGCATGTGATCCATGGTTATCATTAGAATCACCACTTACAATATAAGAAACTTGTATCCGTTGCGATGTTTTATAGGGGCAAACAACAGCTCCATCCATGTTATAAAGGGTATGTGCAGGTAGTTGTTGGTTGGCATGCATGTAACATGTGCTCTTTTAATAGAAAGCAATGTCTAACCGAAAGCTACCAGCTTTTATAAAGTAGAAAGGTAGAACATAATTCCTGTAGCTGGCTTCTATTAATTGAGATAAGACTTAGGCTTAAGTAGTAGAAAAGTCATCATAATCATTTCCAAGTATTTATTTAATTGGAAATTATAACTCGAAAATCAAGATTCAAATACAATTATAAAGATAGTAGGTAAAGTAAATTATATCATTTCATTTTCATACTATCATTCTCATTTTTTACGGAGATATTTAATAAAATAAATTAACAATATAATAAAATCCTTATCATTGTAGTAAAATGTAAGTAATGTCATTACGCAATTACGAAAGTTAATAATTATTATTTATTTACAGTTATTTACTGTTATAATTGAAAAACCAAATAAATCTTTAGCTATTTATTTGTTTTGTACATTGCAGTCCATGGTCACCTTGGGACCGCGGAGGCCTATGGTCTAACTTTTGACCATCCATGGCTGAGTAGTCACGTCTTTGTCTTTATTTTTATTTTTATTTTTTTAACTGCCCAATGATGCTCACTTGTCTAATAGTTAGTTAACAAATAAGTGTAATTTTTGGTTCATAATACATCTAACGGGTTTCATAATTTGGATATTTTGATTTAAATTAACTTTATGTCACGTCAAAGTAATTTCTAAGTGCCCGTGTATCATCTATCATACTCTTGCAGAGTATCAAAGTTTTCCTCAAGATAAAAACATTGTAAGCATCGAAATTCGTTCAAAGTGGAGCATTTCTATATTGACTTCCCCAGCTTTAATGGGGCCACAGGCCCACAGATCGATGGAATGGGAACGCCTACAGCACATGTTTAATGATGCTGTCTAAAATACCCAAGTATGTGGGCCCACCATGTTGTATATGTAAATCCACCCCGTCCATCAGGTGAGAACCTTTATTTGAATTATACATAAAAAAGAACAGTGTGATAAAAAAGTCGAATGGGCCACTTCAATAGAAACAGTATAAAATTGCTCTTAAAACCTTTATGTTCACATGGTGTGGCCCACCTGAGTTGTGGATCAGGATGATTTTTGTACCTTCACTTCATCCTACTGAGTTCCACCTGATTACTAAGTTTGATAAAAGATATACACATATGTTTGGCTTTCCATCTCTATCGTTCCCTGTTGTGTAGTACACCTTAGTCGTGAATGTCTGATTTTTTTTTTCCCAGGTCTAGAATCAAGAATAGAATGTGATGGACGGGGTGGATTTACATATACAACTGGTGGGCCCGAAAAACTTGTGTGTTTTAAAACAGGTGTTGTACAGGATTCCATTTCCTGATCGGTAGATTAGAATACCCCCATCACGGAGATTATTATTACCATTGTTCATCTTCCTTCTTTTTTAAAAAAAAGAAAAATCCTTTTGAACGTCTATTCAAGGTGGGGAGAATCAGATCAACGGTCAAGATCAGTCCACTTGTATGTAACCAGTGAAAAGGATGTCATACGTAACTGAGGATCATAGAAATTTTCTCCGGCTGAGGAATCTAGTCGCACCCGAGGATACCATGCCGCCTCTCGATCGAGGATCGTTTAGTTCCTCTCTGGGGTGAAGAATTATAGGACCCACCACCCAGCCTTTTCACGATATATTCGGATTTTCAATTCTGATAAATGGGGCCCATGGTTCAGTAATCTAGACCATTAGTCAGTCTAATCCGACGGTGGATGGACCATACCTAAAAAATAAAATACCCTCCATTAGTTAAAATAAAAAAATGTTTCAACATGAGTAGCTAGGATCCATCTATTCTGAGAGATCTAACGGTCTGGATTACTGAACCATGCCCCCGAATGTTGAGAACTCAAAACTCGAGTACAGTAGAAAACCTCAGGTCGAGTATCCTGTTATTCCCTTGTTAAAATGTCAATCACACGCCCACATGCCGCGAAGATGACAACACAAAGCTCTTCCGTTCGGAAATAAATAAAAGCTTTATCCGGTGGGGCCCACTTTCTTATCTTTCATGTTCTCCGCATCTCGAACCATGGCCCACCACTCATTAAATTCTAGCGCTCAGTATCTCCAACACCAAACGCATGCCACTCGTTCTTCTCTTCCCCCATCTACATCCTCTTCAATGTTATCATCATCTATAGCTTTTCAGAGGGCAACAGCCACCCCAGCTTTTCTTCACATAAAACTAGTCATCGTTGAAAAATTATTTCCTAACTGTGTATGACGCTTGATACACATGCACTCAGAAATGAACGAATTAGGTGCGGCCCTTGCCGTGGGACCACCTGCATGTTTGTATACTATATCCATGGTGTTGCCACTTAATTTTAGGACATGGGTTAAAAAATGAAAATAATAATAATAAAAAATCAAATTTTAAGTTAACCATATTATAGAAAATAATGATGATTGAACGCCTTGACATTAAAAACTTGGTACGGCCTACATTAATGTTTCATAATGTTTATTTGCCATCCAACCTAATCATAAGGTCACAAAAACCTTGATGAAATGAGAAAACAAATATCATATTGATCCAATTTTTTTGTGGCCCACTAATGGCCAATCATCAATGTTTCCTATAATATGGTCCACCTGGGGTTTGGATCTTTTTCATTTTTGGGCTCATTCCGTTAAATGATCTCACAAAATGGATCGACAGCATGGATATAGGATACATACATTAAGGTGGGACCATATGGTAAGGGCCTCACCATCTTGGGTGATGCCGGCCGCACCTAATCCACTCCCGTCAGAAATTTTACACGTGGCATGCATTAACTTTAAGTTAGGACGAGGAAATTATGTATTCGAGTGTCCCCAAATCACATGCACAAGATCAGATGCGGAACGATCTGATCTCTGATGGACGGAAAATCTACACGTGAAAACAGGATCATTGAATAGTTTTCATTTTTAACCATCCATATGTGTACACCAATCAGATAGTCGGATAATCAAATAAAGGTAATTTTTAGTTAGTTCATGATCCTTCTAAACTCGGAGGCCTTAATTTGGACCCTTTTTTTATTTTTTATTTTTTATTTTATTTTAATACTTGTAAGCTGATTGTGCAGTTTGTAAGTGCCTCCGTATCATCCATCACAATTTGCCGAGATTTGGAATTGTTTTATTTTTGGGTTTACCCCCTAAAATATCTAACGAAATGGATAAACCCTGTAGATACAAAATACGTACATGCATGCATTTGAGATTATTTTTGGGCTCATACCTTAAAATGATCTAAAAAATGGATGAACTGTGCATCCATTGGTAAGGGGGGCACCTAATCTGCTCCCTTGAAAAGTTGGCTAGGCGAATGAGGCTGATGGATATTTAGTAGGGAGCGGATTAGGTGAGACCCGTACTCACCTAAGATGGTGCGACCCTTACCATGAGGCCCACCTTAATGTGTGCATTATATATCCATGCTATCCATCCATTTTTCCACGGTGGGCTCCGCGGTTAGGGGCAATACTCAGTAACCTTATTTATTTATTTATTTATTTATTTTTTAACACACACACACATACCCAGTAACCTTTTTTTCTTTTGTATTAAAATGAGCTCACAAAACGGATTAACGGAATATATTTTCTAGAAACATGGTGGTGGCCCCACCCAGCATCCTTGTGCAAGAACTTCTTGCAAAAGGCTTTCGCAGGAGATCTGCATCCGACAACTTGCCTGATCTTTGCAAAGACATCGACCACGTGGCATATATAAGCCCACCACTTGCCTCGCAATTGCAGGAGGACTAGGTGAGACCTCGGACTCACCCAAGACGGTGCGGCCCTATTTGTTTAACAGGTGAACCATACACCATAACGAAACAGTCGTGATTAACAATTAATGGCTCAAAAAAATTTGGGATCAAGCTGATATTTGTTTTTTCGCTTCTGCCAGATTTATGTGACCTTGTAAACGGATTCAATGGAAAATAAACACTACGTAAGCATTAACGCACGCTCTAATAAGTTTTTAACGGTAGGTTGTTCAATCACCACTGTTTCCTAGAGTACGGTTCACCTGAGATTTGGATCTTCTTCATTCTTGGGATGATTGTTTAAAATGATCTGAAAAAACGGATGGACAGCGTGGATACATAATAGATAAATCAAAGTGGCCCCACGGTAAGGGACACCTGATCCCGCTCCGCGCTTTCCTGCGCTGCGAATACCACGAACAGGAGAAAGGTTAGAGCCCGCACGAGAGAAACAAGGGTTTTGCAGATTGACGCGGGGTAAATCCGTACGTGCACATACACGCGGGAAAAACGTGCATATGGAAACACGTGTCCGTGATCTGATATTTCCATGAGGTTCGCATTGATACTTAAGTATCATTTATAAAAATAAGAGAATTGTACTCTTCAGGTGGGCCACATCGAACAAATCAAGTCTAAGGTTAAAGTTCCTTTTCTACCCATTCATTTGATTTGATATGCCTTGGTCCACCTGAGGTGTGAAATCGGAAGCGGATTGGCTGGTGTACCACCCACCAGCGATATAGCTAGTGTGGGTACGTGTCGTGCCAAGACGAGCGCGGACGATCTTTGAGCTCCGAGTTGATCCGAGTTGTACGAACGGTTCAAAGGAGATCAAAGTTACATGCCCCAAAATGATGTTTTTGTTATATCCACACCGTTCATACATTTTTCGAGGTCATTTTAGAGCATGAGCCAAAAAATGAATAATATCTAAAGCTCAACTGTACCACACCACAAATAGTACAGGGATAATAATTTTTACCGTTAAAATATTTGTAGGCCCAACATAAACATTTATTTTCCATCCAATATCATATTGATCCAAAGCTTCCGTAACCCCAAAAGGGTTTCAATGATAGACGTTCAATCCTCCATTGCTTTTTACAGTGTGGTCCATTTGACCTTTAGATCTGTATTGATTTTCGTATCAAGACATACGACAAGTTTGCCAAATGGATGGACGGTTTGGATATAACAAATACATTACGATGGACCAACAGAACTTGCTGACGTCAATACACTAGCTAGATAGCTGTGTGATACACCAGCCAATCCGCTTCCCGTGAAATCGAATCATTTTTATGCCATAATATCTAATTTTTATGCCATAAGATCTAAAAGGTATATCTCACTTGAGAAAAAGTTCAAAGGCCTTTTATTTGTCAGACTGTGACACATGTACGCGTCTGTGTATTCATATGTCACCCACACGCGTGTCAATTAGAAAACATAGGAGGAGATATGGTGATCTTTCTACTCGTGCGCGCATGCGCGTTTACTTGAGCGAAATGCTGCAGTCCTCCTATCTGCATTGAGACGGGATACCGTTCCGTAGGTCTAATGGACGCGGATTAGATACTGACAAGGTTAGAAGCCAAAGGGTTACACGTCATCAAACTTTGTGTACCTCACCATGATGCATGTGTTTGTATCCGTACCGTCCAAGCATTCGTAGAGATTGTTTTATAGCATGAGATAAATAATGAGATAAATCTAAAGTTCAAGTGGACCCACCATAGAAAATAGTTGGTTTAGTCACACTCACCGTTGAAACATTTATAGGGCCAACGATGATGTAATTTTTAGATCCAACGTATTCATAAGTTACCATAGAGATAGATTTGAAAACAAAATTATCAGCTTGATGGGAAATTTCTATGACCCTCGAGAAGTTTTGAACGGTGGATGTTACTGTCCCCACTGTTTTCTATGGTGGGGTCCACTTGAACTTTAGATCTATCTCATTCTTTTTCTCATGCCATCAAATGATATCTTCAAATGGTTGGACATGATAGATATAATACACGCATCATAGTGGGTCCACAGAGCTTGGTGACGTCACTTCAGAAATGATTTAGCCACTGAACTTGACTGTATCTATTCTGCGCCCCTAATGCACACTTCATGGAAAATCATCCAAACATCAAACAAATCTGACTAACATTAACCATTTGATCAATGGCCTTTACTATGTACCGCCAGGATTGTTTATGCAAAAGTGGTCCAATCAACAATTTGAAACATCTATTTGTTATAGCTCATTATGTACTGCTTATCATTATAACTTTGTTTAGGCAATCGTAACCGTGGATGGCTAAAGAAAATAAGGCCAACTCAAGTACGGATCAGATCATTCAATCAGTTCGGTTGTTGAGTGATAGTCCATGGAGCGTGTTCAGAATTTAATAGACGGTTCAGATTGATCGATTCGACTGTCCAAGTGAACAAATGTAACTATGAGCGCTATAACTACTTATAGTGCTCTGAGAGCACTGGAGCATTTCTCTTTGCTTTTTTTTTTTTAAAAACTCGGAGGAACTGCACCCTCTGATCTGACGACCTTTAGCACGTGATGGCATGACACGGTGGGTGTCACGAGGTGACGGAAGTGGACGGCGGCCACGAAAGAGGAGTTAACGGTCTAGAGAGAGGGAGAGGACTGTCATCACGTGTAACAATTCACCCTACATTTCACATCCATGTACTGCAATCTGGATGGAAACGGATCGGCTACTCACTCTGCCACTACCCAATGGCTAGTGGTCGGTGCTATGTGGGCCCCACTATGATGTATGTGTTTCATCCATGCCGTCCACCCATTCTTACAGATCATTTTATGGAGTGAAACCAAAATTTAGGTTAATCAAAATCTCAAGTGGACCGCACTGTGTTGATTGAACGTTCACCATTAAAAAATTCTTGGGGCCACAAAAGTTATAGATCAAGCTGATATTCTTTTTTTCCTTTCATCCAAGTGTATATGACCTAATCAACAGGTTAGATGTCAAATAACCATTGCAGTGGGCCCTAGAAGGTTTTTAATGGTGGACATTCAATAACTACTGTTTTCACATGGTGTGGTGCACCAGAGATTTATATCAACCTAATTTTAGGGATTAAGCCCTAAAATTATCTTTCAAAATGGATGGACGGAGTGGATAAAACACATACATCATGGTAGGGTCCACGTAGCACCGACCACTAGCCACCTTGATGGTGGCAGCGTCACTAGCCAAACCGCGTCCAATCTGGACTGCCCAGACGATGTACTCTGCTAAAATCAGACAATCTTAACCATCTGTTTTTACCGGTTGCATTTGTAACGCTGACTATTGTATTTTATTTCATAGCTATTGGTTGGATGATCAGGACCGTCCAATCAGCGAGCACAAAAAAGAATCATGGTGGGACACCCACCTTTAGGATCGCCTGATCAATTCGGTCCTGTACAATGGGCCATCAACTATGAGGACCCAATAGATGATCGGTTACTGTGCCCTACTTGCTACGAACGGTGACGATGAATGACTGAATTTCCACGACATGGAATCTAGACTAAAGAGGAAAATAAAAAAAAATAAATGAATAATTAAAAGCCAGAACAGATACCTGGTGGGCCCATTGCGCACCGTGCGCAATATAAAACTACCAATACATGAATTTTAATAATCGATATGATGATTCTGTTTGATTTGGTACGGAGACACGCGTGTGGAGACGCAAGCACACGTGCCAAGGCCGTTAATAACCCTCCACACAGTACGCTAGTCTTATGGGGGAATGCTAGCATGCAGCGCCAAGGCCGTTAATAACTTGATACGATGTTTTGGCCGGCCATGGATACCGGTTGAAAACAAAAGGTGTGAGTGCGGTCTCGGGTGCATGTGGAATGATGCCCTCACTTTTCCACTTATTATGATTATTATGATTATTATTATTTATTATTATTTAATTTAATTTAAACATTGGATTGATAAAAATAAAAATAGAAGTATATTTAATTCAAAGTTGTTGCTAACTAAATGAAATTTTAGAATTCATGACTAGTTAAAATTCATAGAACTTAAAAATTATATAATTGTAAGATTCTCTAATTCAAATAACTCCTGTGGTGACTATATGATCATAGATTTTGGGTAAGAACCTCAGTTGTGAAAGAAAAAGAGGTTTGGTACCTTTTTTCTGCCCACACGATGTACGAGTTTTACTTTTCAAAATTCTTACGATTTTATTTTATTTATATATTTTTTTTCAAATCAACGAAGTTTAAGCATTATTCCATCTAGCCATGTTTCACTGAGTTTAAGAGTCCAAAAAGACAAAAAGAAAAAATAAGCAGCACACAACTTTATTATGCAGAGTTTATGGCACGAGGTAGGTTGAAAAAAAAAAAAAAAGATGAAGAAGAGAGAGATTTATACAATAAAAGATTAAAAAAAAAGTGTGTTTGGACGTTGTCTTCTGCACTAGGTGCGCGGCCGTGCCAGAATTGAATTTGCGGCTTCAATTTAAACCGAACAACAATGACCCTAAGCTTAAGATAGGCAAACACATAGTGTATGACCGAGATCTAAAAAGATCATACGCTTATTCAGCCACTTGCTCAGTGTGTAAAATCATATCAGACAATATTTAAAGGGTGGGGTTCATCCTCTGATGATGGGTTGCGCATATGTCTTCTGTACAAAAGTACTTTCCAATATAGATAAAATGGAATGGAAAAGAGATTCTTACAATTGGTCCTGAAGAAAATCTGTGAAATACTCTTTCAATTGAAGAACTAAGTCTAACATGCGAGTGTAAACTCAAATTACAGTTAAAGATTATCAGCTACACTATTACTGTTACGGATTACACTATAGAATTTAAACATCGTGCTTGAAAAGTAAATATTACACTATAAAATATAGTTTGCTTAATAAGGTAAGTAAAAGATTACGCTATGGAATGTAAATCAACATGGTAATTGAAATGATAATTGAAAGATAAGTCTAGGTTGATATGAGATGATTTTTCTTATTGCATTCGTCTTCTATTTATAGCTTTGATCTAGCCATTTTGGATTCTTCTTGCATCCCAACAGTTACCATAACCGTTCTTTATTATTGCTCTCTAAATGCTTCCCATGTTCTTTGCTTCTCCTCCTGCCACATGTCATATAACCGTTCAAGCACGATCATTTCTCCATTGACCGCTTAAGCAGTACACGACACCACCTGATACGTCCTGACTACACTTATCAAGAAATCTCCTCCGTACATATATGCTAATCTTTGAATACCCTATGCATATTCGTATAGATCACACGTAACTCCATCTAATTGGTCGAGGCAGGGTATGGCGATAATGGGGATGAACACGTATCTGTATAGATCACACGTAACTCTACCTGATTAGTCTAGGCAGGGTATGGTGATAATGGGGATGAACAAAGTGAGTGTGCACTTTGATGTGTCTGAGATGTGTGCACTGGAATGCGAATTGATTTAAGATGTGAGAATGAAAATGGGAGACCCAATTCTCTTTTGTGCAAAAGAGATGGTCAGATATTCCCGATTCCAACCATATTCTTGACTTAACTGGCTTTTGTAGTGGACAATTTTCCCTAATGCTGGCCTCCTGAGTTGGACAAGGCCTTGATGTTAGTCAAGAATGTCCAAATTCTTTGGAGAGGGACCTACCCTGACATCACTCTCTGTCCCTTGCTCCTTCTTTCTATATTCCTCTCTCTGTCACCCTCTCCCAAATAGTCACCGTTGTGTTGAATTTATATATGGAAATTGTCGACTTGCGGGGAGCTAAGTGGACACACGTCACTATTAGAGTTGTACACAAACCGAGTTAGCTCGGTTGACTTGAAAAAACTCGACTCGAAAACTGGGTTCAAGCCGAGTTGAGTTAATTTTTTTTAGCTTGAAAAATTTTTAAGTCGAGTCCGAGCTCGACTCGACTCAACTTGGAACATGACTCAAACTTGACTCAGTTTGAATAAATTCGACTCGAATTGGATTAACTTAATATAAATATTGTGTGTGTGTATTAAAAATTCTAAAACCTAAACTCGTACTCAACTCGTAGGCTTGAACTCAAACTCAGCTCAAAAGATCGAGCTCAAGCTCAAGCTCAACTCGAGCTACTGACTGAGCCAAGTTGAGTTGGCCAATCATGCTTGAAGATTGAGCTAAGCTGAGTTCTAGCTAGGGTGGCTTGCTGGCTGAGTCGAGCTAAGTTGGGCGGAGCTCGACTCAATTTGGCTCGTGTACAGCTCTAGTCTCCATTTGGTGATTGCGTGTCTATGGGGTTTGAATATAGCTTTTGAGTTGATAAAAAGTATGATAAGTAGCCATTGGTTTGTGGCGGGCCGACAGTCCATGTGACACGATAAGATGGGTCCCCTAATGCTTGTAGGAATAAAAATGGGAGCATGAATGATGATGTCACTGTTGGTTTGCTACAAGTATATTGTCTTATTCTCTAAATTTGGTTCATTAGTTGCTTCTGAGGGTGTTGGGGACTCTTAACATTCGACCCCCTAGGTTTCGCATGTTACTCCTAAGATATGCTAGGTTCTGCCATTTTAATTGCTTAGATTTTCAATGGTTCTTGACTTGTTCAAAAATGATTTTATCCTAGTTAAGCCAAAACACGAAGGGTAGATTAATCTCATTTTGGGTGAGGTAAATGGAAGTAAACTATTGAAACTCACAACAAATGAAAGGTCAGGGTCCTGGCCAACATTAGACGGTTAAGCAGAGAAATACAACAAACATTTCAACGAACCATTTGCCGCACTTGTAATAACTGAAAACTCCCATACCGTGCGGGTCTCAGGCTAAGAGGTCCATGTTCAACGAACAAGGTCCAAATTTTGTCCTAACCATCTTCTAACCCGGGAGATATTTGGGGAATGGTCCATCCATTGTGGGGCTCAACAAATCAACGGTCTGGATTACCGATCCGTCAACCATGGTCCCACTTGTCAGAATTAGAAACCCATGTATAGTGTGTAGGGATGCGGGCGCTGTATCATGTAATTCCTCTTTCTCAGTCTACTCGGTAATGAGGTGGGGAAAAAGTTGAATTCTACGGTGCTCGGGAGGTTGTAATGTACAAGTATAACATGGACGGTGGACAATTGATCTCTGATGGGACTCAAAAGTGTATGGTGCATGCACCAAAAAGCCCGCCAAGTTGGAAAATGCTATCTCAGTGCCGGCATATCATCGAGTACGCTTTGCCAGAGTATGAAAGTTTCTCCATACGTACTATACTTACCACGGTTATTACTTATTAGACAATGCTTTGCAGGGAGACTGTACATGGTAGTTGGATATTCGGTTTGTACAAATAGAGCGTATTTCTCAGTGATCCAAACCATTCACATCATGGGCCTCACTGTATACATTTCGTTACAAAAAATTTTCAGGTATAAAAGGTTCCCAAAACTTTGATAGGAGACGAACAAAGAAACGGTTACGAGAAAACATAGCAACGGTTCAAATTCAACCATTAAAACGAAAAACAATTTATAGAAATATAATTCGGATCAATTTCATTAAATAATCAATCTCTTTAGAGGTCCATCAATTGTACGGTTAGGATAACTGAAAAGTGAGACCCCAACCTAGAAAACCAAAGCCCAAACGTACTGTACACATTCTCGGCCTGGGAACTGTAAAATACAGGTACTTGGAGCAGGCGATGGCTGTATTCGTACGTATAAAACCTTTTTCGCTTTTCGTTTGTTGGTGCTGTTTTCTGCCTGTCTGTCGCTTCAGAGCGGGCGTTTAAAACCGCTCGTTTTCGACCTCTCTCTCTCTCTCTCTCTCTCTCTTTCTCATGGACGATCCTCCTCCTCTCTTTCCCAAATCTTTCAAGCCCTAGATTCCCGTCCTCTTTTCTTTCTAACCCTAGATTTGAAAACCCTAGAGAGATTTTTCTTTTTCTCTTTTTATTTCTTGAATCTCTCGTTTTTCTCAGATTTGGGCGAAAGAGGGGGGAGATTCGTTTCTGTAATGGGGACGAATTTGATCTCGGACGATTACGACTGGATCAACGACGTTGGGGGTTCTGATGCCGAATTCCGCTGGACTCTCGACGGTTTCAACGATCTTCCCAACAACTGGTTTGAGATTTTCTGATTTATTATTGATTTTTTCTATAATTTTAGTGAATTTATGTTGATTTCGTTATGATTTTTTTTTTTTTTTTTTTTTTTTTTTGAGAAATTATGGTTATGAAACGATCATTGGCTCAGGATTAGGTGTCGTTGAGCCTTGATTGAATTGGTGCAAGTGGGGCACATGGTTCAGTGATCGGAACCGTTGATCTGGTGGACATCACCGTGGATGGTCCATGCTCCAAAAATCTTCCTGCTGTGGCAATTTTCACGCATTGATTGGTTGTCTCCCCATAGACGGTTGAGTATCCCCATTGAACATGAATAGGTCAAAATTGGATGGATTGATCGTCCAATCTTGGAGGTTCTTGGGGCTCAGTCGATTCCTGGTGGATTTCATCAGGTCAACAGTCTGGATCACCAAACCCTCCCAAGAATCATGCATTTCCTCTTTTTGTTCTTTCTGTTGATTTTCCGACGGTTTAATCTAACAGCGTGGAGATCGATGATGCTTACAAAGATGTTGGTGGTCTTGAACAAACCAGCTCTAGGAAAAGGTAAATATATATATTTTTTCTCGATCTTTCTTTCTTTGTTCTTATATTGTTTTTGAATTTTTTGAGCATTTTTGGAGCAATGATTATCTTTTAATGAAAAAATAATCTCTAACGAAAGAAGATAATTTTGATAACTCTCTTATTTTTTTTAATAAGTTCTGCTATTTTTTAATAATCTCTCAAAAAAAATTTTGATGGATGTGTTTCTGGAATCTTGGAATTAAGGACAAGTACATTAACAGCAATTTTACGTAGCCAACCTTTGTGTTTTTAGTTACAGGTTCTTTCTTCCATGTTTTGCTTTTGTAAGGTTGGTATGTCGGGATCATTCTGAGAATACATCTAGAGGAAATATGCACGTTTCGACCTGCATTACCAGATTCTTTTCTCATTTGGTCTAACGCACCAGCTAGAGATTTCCACACCCATGACTGATTTTTATAGAAGAGTCCATTTTGCCTTCTGTTAGAGCAGAGTCATGGCATGGATTGATTGAAGTATCACTTGGCATGTAAATGTTAAGTGGATCTTTCCCCTGGAAGTCGTCGTAGCTATTTATGGCAGGAAAAATGTGGAATGGAAAGCTTGTCATGAGAGTTAGGAAACCATTTGAAGCTGATGTGCGTGCATGATTCACACCATGATGTGGAAGTTCTGAAGCATGATTGAAATAATGAGATAAATTTGGTATTGTTCATGCTATAAATCTAATCACCTATTTATCTTTACAATATTGTTAAATATACAAGTATTTATTTGAACATACACATAAATGAAACTGAGAGAAGAATTTTCTTGGGATCCAGTGCATTTGATGCAATGGAGTGATTGATGAAATCATACTTGGAAGAAAAACACCTTTTAGTGCCTTCTTTTCTCGGTTTGAGTTTGCCAGATTCATGGTTAATGGACTTAACAGTCTAATAAAATTTTACCTGGTCCCCTATATCTTGGAAGGGGCATTTTTCTCTAATTGGCAATAGGAAGAACCTGTACCGCTGTACGTCTGTAGCTTTTCCCTACTTAGGAATTTTCTTTTCTTTTCTCTTGTTTCTTTTTTGTATTGGCTCCCTACTTGGGTCATGTTGTATTGAATTCTATTGCAATGCTAGTGCATGAAACTCTATACCTCAGCCTGCTTGATAGGGTTGCATGCTGAATTTCCCATTGCATCATGGCCAGCTGCACTCTCTTTCAATGCAATGCATTGGTGCCTGTCCATATGGTTATTTAGCTTTGACTTCATTTATATGCTAGTAAAGATACTCATTCAGTTCAGACTGATGCATTAGAGTTTTTTTCTATTGTACGTCTATTGTGTCACTTAATGATTGATTTAAGTTGTTGTTGTTGTTGTTGTTTTTTTTTTTTTTTTGTGTGTGTCTGTGTGTATGTGTGTGTAATATTGTTCAGTTTATGTATTTGGCAGGGCGAGGGATGATTCACTCGCTGGACCCAAGTCTAAAGCATGTCGTGAGAAAATGCGGAGGGAGAAATTGAATGACAGGCATGCACTCTTTCTCTCCCACACCCAGTCAATGAGTATGTGTGGATATATAAGGATGCAATAGAGAGTTTTTGTTGGTATTTGCTTCTCCTTGAATTTTTCTGCAGTGGTTCCTTGAATGTATGAGTGCTTGATTTTGGATTGATATTAGGTTCTTGGAATTGGGTTCTGTTCTCGAACCTGGGAGACCACTTAAGTCTGACAAAGCCATGATATTGAGTGATGCTGCTCGTGCGTTGGTACAGTTGAGAAGTGAGGCGCAGCAGCTTAAGGAAGCAAATGAAAAGCTTCAGGAGACAATTAAAGATTTGAAGGTCTGCTCTCATCTATTAAGTTTTTTCTTCCTTTGGGAAATCTATCTGTCAAAGAATTGGAATGAATCAATTAACTGGATCTCTGTGCGAGAAGGGGCTTTTTGCCTTTAAAATGACCAAATTTTCAACAGCCTTAAAACATGAAAAGTGATGATAATCATCATGGTTTAACAGGTTGGCCAATTCGCAACAGATGCTGGGGTTGCTTTTACAATAACAAAACAATAGGTATTTATTGTTGATATTATCATTATCAGTCTTTTCTGGTCTAAAAGTCAACCCCGTTACTGTCAATGACCAGGCGATGCATGATCAGCAATGTTTTTAAGGGTGATCAGTTCAAGCTGTCCTCTTCTTCCTGAAATGTACCCTTTTCTCAAGGATTGGGTTCTGGTTACAGTAAGAAGACCTTTATTACCAGGACGGATTTCACTCCTTCTCATGTAAACCTAACATGATCAGCACAACCTCTGTTGTCTCCATCCTGAATTGCGACCGACTGCTTTCTCATCATTTGTATGGTGCCACATCTCCTCGTGGACACATCTGTGCATGTCCATGCAGGCACATGGCAGTATTTCTTTTCACATAAATACAAATTTCTAAATTTAATATTCTTTTATCGAACCATCCTAATTTTGTCACGCTTAAAAAAAACAAATTTTTTTTAATTTTTTTTTTTTAATATTGTTGTGTATCTAAATATTCATCTGTTTTCCCTTTTTAAAATGTATTTCTTATCACCATTTTGCTGCATTTTCAATACAAGTTTGAAAATATGCCTATATCATGACACTTTCGGAGTTGATGAATTTTCCATCTCAAGCTGTTTTAGTTCTACGAGGAATTTCTTCATACGATCTGTGCACTATAAAAACGGTTCCTATAGGAAATTTTTTACTCTGGCATTTCATTGCATTTGTTGTGTCCTGCGCAGGCTGAGAAGAATGAGCTCCGAGACGAGAAGTCCAAGCTGAAGGCAGACAAGGAGAGGTTAGAGCAGCAGGTGAAAGCCATGACTGTGCCGCCAGTAGGATTCATGCCTCACCTAGCCCCACTCCATGCGGCTGCTGCAGCCGCTGCCTTTGCTGCTCAAGGTCAAGCTGCAGCGAACAAGACAGCACAATTCCCAGGCTACCCGGGTGTGGCCATGTGGCAATGGATGCCCCCTGCAGTGGTGGACACCTCACAAGACCACAAGCTGCGGCCGCCTGTTGCTTAAGATTGGAATTCGATTTGTAAAACTCTCTGCTGGAGATCTTTTGAAATCCGGTAACCAACATCCCGTTGCTAACTGTTTCTTGGAATAATTCGACCTTGTTGTCTTGTTTATTACTATTATTGTTATTATGTTAGGCTGTGAGAAACAACACCTGTATCGCAGCCGTTTTCTGGCGAAAACATTCAAGTTTTTTGTAGCTTGGCTTCTGACCAATGTTTCCATATTTTTGCTTGGGAAAGGATAGGGTTAGCTATTATCAAAGAATCCATCTCCATGTAGGAGATCCAACTGTTCATGTGTGGAGCCCTATGCCAGTTATCAAATTGATCAGATGTAGGTGTTTTGCCAAAGGGAAATGATTAGATACAGCAGTTGTATCCTAAGTTATGATACAGCCATTCCTTTTCCTGCTAACATGTCAACATGTCACATATGTAGAATCACCTGTCTGTACAAACGGAGAGATGCTCCGTGATAGTCATCTGGTGGAAAAATCAGGCCGATCCACTTGTTGGGTGCACCACAACAGTGTTTAATTCACAACATCCGCTGTCAATTGATATTGATGTTGTATCCCATTGGGTATGTGTGTGCATCAGCCCAATTTTCATACCAGTGTGGCACACCTTTTGTAAGGATAGGATATTCTACATGTGAATTTTTGGCTGGAAAAAAGATGGTTGTATCATAACTTTGGATACTGCTCCTGTATCTGATCATTGCACTTTATGAAATGGAATGGTACTCTTTTGGAGTTTTTGTAACTGTTTGTAATCCTAAAAAGACCTACAATCAGCAGCTAAGATAACCTTTCTGGCATTATTTATTAAACCCATGCATGTTTGGGCCCAGCAGATGGATAATTTAGATCTTGTACATGTGTCACGTGCACAGATAATGAATGCTCGATAGCTAAGATGATGGGAGGTTTTTTTTTTTTTTCAAATACATCCGGACGTTGTATTGCAATAAGATAGGTTGGGACTCTAGCTCTTGGATCTGGGCTTTTAATCAATGACCCAAACGCTTCGTTTGATATGGTTCCGCTTGGATAGAATAGCTTTTCATTTGTGGATTTTCCACCATCGAATGAGACGAGTCGTATAAACATGGTTTGGATCATTGGAGTATCGCCCAGATTCAGAGGCTAAAGTCTCAACTTATGGTATTGTAACATGTTTGGATGTATTTGAGCAAACCTCCTCTGACACAAGTGATTGGCCCCAGATCCTCTCTCCTATGGAAACTGCTCACCTACAAGCAAGGTACCGCAACTTGTGGTGCCATACAATTTCCCCGTTAAAAATTCACTTATGCAGGACATCGGTTCCAGTGTAGCACCAAAGGAAACGGTAGGCACCACCATGAGATCCTCCGTCGCAAAACTCAAAGACTGGTCCGCTGATCAGGTGGGCCACATCATTGGTTTCAGTGGAATACCGATGGTCCGACTCAACAGATAGGTGTGGCCCCCCAGTGAATGGAAGTGTGATCTTCACGGTGTAACCCAAACAGTTAGGATAATGACACTCACAGTTGAAACCTTCTTAGGGCCCCCCATGATGTTTATTTGCCAACGAACGTGTTTATAAGGTCACACACAGACCTGGATGAAGGGAAAACAACAAGTTACAAATATCAGCTTGATCCAACTTCTGTGGCCCTTAAAGAAGTTTTCAACAGTAGGCATTCAATCCCTACAGTATTCTGTGGCGTGGTCCACTTGACATTTGGATCTGCTTCATTTTTGGGTTCATGCCCTAACATTATCTGGGAAAAAAAAAGGATGGACGGCGCGGATAAAAGTAGGGCTGTTCACGAGTCAAGCTAGCTTGAAAAGCTCGCTCGACTCGGCTCGAGTTAGCTCGGATTGACTCGGCTTGAATGGCCGATTCGAATCAAGCCAAGCTAATTATTTGAAGCTAGAGTTGAGTTCAAGCCAAGTTCGACTAGGGGGCATTTCAACTCTTTCCGCCTCAGCTTTGTATTTAAGAAAACAATTAAAAGCCTCAGATTTGTGTGAGATGAGATACACATATCCATAGCGCGAGTAATCGTCAATGAAAGTGATAAAGTATTGACATCCGTTTTGTATATATATATATATATATATAAAAGTTTTAAGTTTAAACTTAAAAATAAAAAAATAAACTCTAAAATCTCTACCCGACTGCACGCACCTCCTTCCATTTCCCTTTCTTCTATTTCTCTGCCCACTGCCAGCCGCACGTCCGCCATGACCACGACCACTAGTTTTTATTTCAGCTCCACAATAGTATGATTTCAATCTCTTGAGATCTACTACTTAGGTGAGAAACCTAAAAAATTCGAGATGAGTTCTTCTCAGATTTGTTAGAGCTTCAAAGAAATCCAATGATCTGATTGGCTAAAGCTCTTTACTTGGATTTCTGATCTGTGTTCTGCTCTGTTTCTTTTCTAGTACTTGAATTTCTGCTAGTAGAAGAAGATCAAGAACAGATCAGTTTTTACAGGTTTCCTCATCCGATTCGAAGCTTTGTTTGGTTTTTTCATCGGGTTTTGCTTAATTCTCTTAAGAAATTTGAATTTTTCATCAATGGAGGATGATCAAGAACAGAATCCATTACTCTCTCCCAACAAACTTGAGCTCGACTCGAGGTAAACTCGACTCGACTCGAACCACTTGCTCGACTCAAACTCGACTCAACAGCTTTGGCAAACAAGCCAAGCTTCAATGTTTAGCTCGAGGCCAAGCTCGAGCTCGAGCTCGAACTCGAGTACATCATGGACAAGCCAAGCCAAGCTTGGCCCACCTCGACTCGACTCGGCTCGATGCCCACCTCTAAATAAAAGCATATACATGAGGGAGGCCTCAGAGTCGAGGCTCTAGAATGTCCAGGTCTCCAGGCAATTCGCGTCCTGTATTATGGGGTTGGGCTTCTACGTTAGTTCTGCACGATTTAAAAAATGGCGGTGATTCTCAAAACTTATCCATGGTATGGTTATACGGAATTGGTCGACCCAACTGTGGATGGAGACGGAGCACGACTGAAACTTTGCATTGAGAGATACTCTTTAGCGATCTGATCTACTCTTTTGAGTTTGGACCGCTCATATTTTACATTTAATCGTCCATTTCAAAGCTACCAATTTGATTTTTAAGGATATGCTCCATCCACAACAGGACCTAAAATTGGAATGGTATGGATAGATGTACAACAGCGTCATACGTAAGGAGAATTAATTACGGACACGAATTGCCTGTGCCGCGGTCCACAGGAAGTTCCTACAGTAGGAAGATACCAATAGGAGTGTACATCAAGCCGAACCAAGTCGAGCTGGCCTCAGAGCGGTGACCAAGCCAACATCTCCAACTCGAGCTCGGCTTGATCAGCAATCGGACCAATTCGAGTCGAGTTCGAGCCAATTTCGAGCTTCGGGCACCGGGGGGGGGGGGATGGGCAGAGAGAGACATGAGAACTGATAGGGGCGGTAGATATGAGAGAGAGAGAGAGAGAGAGAGAGAGAGAGAGAGGAGAGAGAGAGAGAACACCTTGCTGAGAAGGGTGGTCGGGCGGGATTTTGGGACGAGAAGGGGCCAGGGAGAGAGGGAGCAGCCGAGGAGATAGAGAGAGAGAGGCGATCGGGACTCTTAGACGAGTAGGGAGAGAGGGTTGGGCATATGCCTAGGACAAGCAGGGGCCAGGGGGAGGGTCAGACGGTCAGATGTATTTTAAAAATGAGTTCAATGATATATATATATATATATATATATATATATATATATATATATATCACTGAACTTATTTTTGAGCCGTAAAAGACGGCTCTACTTGGATCGAACTCAATTTCGAGTCGAGTTGATTCGAGCTTTTGGGGGCAGAGGCGAGCGAGCTAACCGGGCTCTCTCGTTTTGTGTACGTCCCCATATACCAATGCCCCACTGAGATTTCAGTGATAAATCCACGCGTCTACTCAGATTCTCCCGCTCTTGTTACGATGCGATTCAACAGAAGTGACAGCTCCAAAACACTAGTGTACCACACTACAACACTACAGGAAACAGTTGGGAAATAACGTCCACCGTCATAATCTTTATGGGCCACAAAAGTTTTGGGTCAGTCTCATGTTTGTTTTTCTCAGTTTATCCCAGTTAAAATGACATTATAAATGGTTTGGACGGCATATAAACATCATGATGAGCCTTGAGATGGTTTCAACGGCTGGCATTTCCTTACCACTGTTTCCTGTAGTGTGTCCCACTTAAGTTTTTGATCTGTCTCGTTTATTGTAGAAACTGATGGACGGGATGGATTTCTCACGGACATCTCGGTGGGTCCCATGTTGTTTCCAACCTCAGGAACTTCACGCGGGCGGGGCGGACACAGGCAGCTCGCGTCGGGAGCCGATTAGCCGTTATCCAGAGTTACACCGTAGTGGTTAGTGAGCATTTCCCAGAACGTGGGGCCGACCTTGATTTATATGTCGTATATCCACGCCGTAAATCCGTTTTTCCGGATCAGTTCAGAATGTAATACAAAAATTTAAGCAGATCCAAATCTCAGGTGAATCACACCACAGGAAAATGTGGTATTAACCATTAAAATATTTTTGGGGCCACAAAAGTTTTGAATCAAGCTAATATTTGAGTTTTCCCTTTATCCAAGTCTGTGTGACTTTATCAACTGGTTGGATTTCAAATAAACATTACATTGGGGCCTTAGGAAGTTTTCGATGGTAGACGTGTACATTGGTCCGCTTGAGATTTGGATCTGGGACTATTACGTGATCTTTGCTAATAATGGAGCCAATACCCATTAAGAGTCAACCATAAGATGATCCTCACCGTCAACATGGTTTCGCCGGAAAAAAAAAAAAACAAAACGAGTCCATCCCATCATGTGGACCATCACCTCAGAGAGAAATAGGCAGTAGAAAAATATGACGAATTACCTAGTTTTGGGCTAGCCAGCGAGAGCCTGTTACTGGTGAGCCCTAGCTGACAATTTCCCGCACGTGAGCCATGCAGGTGGCTGTGTCAACGGTAAATTTTTTTAAAAAAAAAACCTCAGTCGCCCAGTCCCACCGAGGCCCTATTCGCATCCCTCTACTTCGTATTTAGAACTGTTCATCCACGGGCCCCACCGAGGATGGCCACGCTACAAAACATGCAGCCCATCTTGGTTCACATAGATTTGCCGTTGTAACTATTGGATTAAAGGAAAACAACATCGAACGGACCATCATAGCCATCTGTTTGATAGGTGACCTCCAAAAGGATGGCCATCTACCCTAAGGCTATGTGATGTACGCCCGGATACACCAGCCATACAGCCACACGTGAGAAGGTGAGTGGAGATGAATCTTAGATGGGTTCCTCACAACGGACGCGGATGTCCTGAAAAAGCCTGTTGTAGGTAGTAGGGTGCACACGGGTCGGTTCGGTTGGAACCGAACCGTTCCTAACCGTTCTAAGATTTTTGGTCCGGTTTTGGGCTGAAACCGGAACCCAACCGTTAGCACCCTAAAACCAAACCAGAACCGAACGTGAAAACCAATTCGGTTCCAGATCGGTTCCATGATTATGGGCTTTTCTGGAAAGAGAGATGCCGTGGTGGTGTGAATGACGAGAGAGAGAGAGGACCAGTAAGAGAGGACCGGCGGCGAGAGACAGAGAGGACCTGCGAGAGAGAGAGAGGGCAGCCGCAGCAATGCAGGGTCGGGTCAAGTTAAGGAGTTAAGAGTTTAATTTGGTTTTTTTTAAAAAAAAAAAAATTTAAGTTCGGCTCTACAGTTTAAATTCACGGTTCTGTTCTACATACACCCAAACCAAGAATCGAGCCAAACAAAATGGTTATTTGATTTTTGGAACCGATGCACTCTAGAACCGACCGGACTGATTGGCAGTTCCAGGGCCGGTTCTACGGTTCTACCAATTCCATGTTCACCCCTTATATCGTGTAGGAGCTTCCTGCAATGGAAAACTATGTGGGGGCCATTACGATGTTTGCGAGAAATCCATCATGTACATAATTTTTTCTAGATCATTTTAGGACATGGACCCAAAAATGAGTCAGATCAAACTCAAGTGGGCCGCACAATAAAAAACAGTGAGAATTAAACATCCATTGTTGAAACATTCACGGCGCACAAAAGTTTCCAATCGATTTTTTTTTTTTTTTTTCCAGGGTTCATCGCAGTAGGCATGAACTTATGCACGGTATGGATGGCATATAAATATCACGGTGGACCCAGAGAGGTTTCAACGGTAGGCATTTCCTTACCCACATTTTCCTTTCGTGCAGCCCACTTCAGTTTCGTATCTCCCTCATTTTTGGCCCATGTCCTGACATGTTCTAGCAAAACAGATGGACGAGATGGATTTCTCACAAACATCACGGTAGGCCCCACCTACCTTCCATGCTATCCGGGTCCGCGTCCGGACAAACAAGAAGTAGAATGGCTATTTACTTCAGATTACCACCGAGAGGAGCAGCATATGACGGTGTATCGTAAGCGTCATGGTCCATCTCTGGTGCGACCAGCTTGATTAACGGTTTCCAGCAGCGTGGATGGGCCCGTATATGGTGGTCGTCCTGGCCACTTAACAAATGGAGCTGATGTTACAAGTCTCCCTGCCCTGCGGTGCATTTACTTGCCGGCAAGGCTATCCGGACCATCCAATTAGCGGGCCCAGTTCTGGACGGTGCATGGCCAGAAAATTACACTGAGTAGACGATCTGAACCATCTAAATTATATAGTTGAATTTGGATCCTCACCGTGCATATGATAGGTCAACAAATTGGATGAATAGGATTGTCCAACAAGTGTGAATTTTAGTTTATGATTCCCTCAATTTGGGCCTACAACTTGGACGGTCTGGATTGGAAGAGCGCATTCCGCTTGTCTCACGGATATGCGGCCGCAATGAAGTGAATAGCAAGAGGCGCAGATTCTAATAAACCGTTCGACCCTCTTCCACTTAATGTCAGCAACAGCTCCGAAACCATAAGCCCAAGCACGTGCCAACGTGTATGCGGCGGAACGCCTCACGTGAGAATTAATCTATAAAAGGGCGGGAAACTGCTGCGATCGGGTTATTCTGGCGTACTGTCATAGTGCTCGGTTCTCTCTCTCTCTCTCTCTCTCTCTCTCTCTCTCTGTGCAATGGAGAAATCCATATCTCTCTCTCTGCAATGGAGAAATCCATCTCTTTCAGGCTTCTGCTATCTATTCTTCTGAGAGTTATCAGAAAGATATCCTAACTAACATTCCTTTGATTTTTCAGGCGAACCATCAGACTTCTCTGTAAAAGGAAAAAAAATCGAAGAAAAGTACAATTTCAGGTAAATTTCAAAATCTCAATCACTTCTTCTCTGAGATCTCACTCAAGATCTCTGCATTTTTTAAAATCTGTATTTGATCCTCTCATTCAGCACTAAACGTACATTTCTGTGACTTTTCCTTGAAACGTTCCATTCGCGCAGTTAGTTTCGCCTTTCTCTTCTGTTTTTATCGTTTTTCAAGCTCTGATCTATCAAAATCCGAAGAGTTCCTGGAAATCTAAAACGATAGAGACTAATCCCACGTTCGGAGCTTTTCCTGACATTGATCGGTCACAGGCTCTGAGATTTCATCTTATTGAATTTCCAGAAAATAAATGAGAAATCAGCTGTTCGCGTTCTTTCCAATCTCTGATTCTTCTGAACGCTCCATTGATAGGATCTGAAGATAGAGATGGATCGACTGAGATCTGACTGGGCAGTGAAGACGATTGTTGTTTTGATCGTGGCATCGATCTTGATTCGCTGCGTCTCGGCAACAAATCTCACCGTTGGAGGGCCTGCTGGCTGGGACGGCCTATTGTCGGATTTGCAGAGGTGGAGTTCAATGACGATTTTCTACACGGGAGATAGCCTAGGTCAGTTCAATATCTGGCTTCAATATCTGGCTTATTTTAGAAGTTGTCCTTTTTGTCTTTGGTAAAATACGCATATAGGTTCCGAAAATCTTTAAACCAAAGCGAGTCAATCCGAGACGTGCGATCACGTTGGAGCTATAGAATGATCTTCGTTCATCATAGCTCCGACGGCGTGGATCATTCCGTTCCGGTTTGTAGCGGGAACTGATCGGCACAAGTTAGAAACTAGTTTCTTAATTACGAAAAAGAATCGTAAGAGTCGCCGTAAACCAGAGTGAGCGCAATCCGAGCCGTATGACTGCATTGGAGCTATATAACGATCATATAATTCTAACGGCGCAGATCATTTCGCCCAGTTTGTGGCAACAACTGACCAGCGCAAGTTAGAAACAAGTTTCGGAATTACACGGTAAGGAGGGTATGATGGTAATTTCAAGGGAGTTTTTGTCATTTTAGAACAGTTTAGGTGGTTTCTTGTTTTCAGTATGAGTTTGCTTTTCGAATTTAAATCTCCCTTAGGTGTATTAGGCTCGCTCAGGCTTCGTTGGTTTGCATTACAAACGGTTCAGGAGCATTTTCGTCAAGCAAGAAGCCGTGACGAACTCCCATTTTAGAAAAACTTCGATAGTCTGGCAGAGTGAGGTGGCTGATACGCAGGCACATATAAACTGCAAACATGACCTATAATTGGTCAAAACAAACCGTCCAAATTATTTTTTACAGTGTATATTTCCACAAATCAAAAGTATAATATTATTTGATTATTTTTTTGTCGGATTAACGGACATTTATTGAACGGTTGAATATGAAAATATCCAATCGGTCCTAATCTGCAATCAATTCCACTCGAATCAGAGATTAGGACTATTCAACCAGCCTGATCTTGCGAGGCAGTGGGCCGCATGACTAATCGGTTTTTTTTTAATTTAATATATTCCACGTGTGCAATTTCTGTGTGCCCTGCGTATCAAGTGTCACAACAGTCTGAGTATCATACGAGTCTTATTTTTCTTTCTTCTGACAATCGGGATGTAGTGTTCGTTTATGGGCCCATCCACGACGTGATAGAGGTGAACGAGCGCGCCTACAACACGTGCAGTATCAATAACCCGATCCGCGCGTACAACGATGGAGAATCAGTGGTCCTGCTGGATAGAGCCGGGACCAGATACTTCATTTGCGGGACACGTGGACACTGCAGACTGGGCATGAGGATACAGGTAGACGTGCTCCCTCGCCCTGAGGCCCCTGACGACGTCGGAAGAAACCGCCGTCCACAACCTCCTCCAATACCACTCCCTCCTGTCATTGAGATGCCGTCTGGTCCCACCACCTCCGCGTCTCCTCCCCCTCAGTACGGTTCGGCTGCCAGGGCTGTTGCCTTTGCTGACGGAACTTGTTTCATCTCAGGTCTGCTGTCTTCCTCCATTCTCCCACTCACTATGCTCCTCGTTTTAGGATTCGTGCACTCCTACGACTGACCTCTCTCTCTCGATCCCTGTCTGCACAGTCAGACACGTATATACGATTACTCTCTTGTTCTTTTGATATTGCACGGGCAACTGAAACTGACGGTAATGATGATACTACAGTACCTGCAGTGACTTGATTTGAACGATCAAGAATGTTTTTTGATGGGTGTTTGTTTTTAGAATTTACTGAATTAGTTTTCCGAAAAAGAAAAAAGCTGCCCGTGTGTACCGGACGCGGACTGCCTACTCACACTGCCAATAGCATCTGGACGGTGCTTTGTGGACTCCGCAATGATGTATGTGTTTTATCCACACCATCCATCCATTTTGGTTAATTATTTTATGGCATGAACCCAAAAATGAGTTAGGTCCAAATCTCAGGAATTTGATCTGTGAGCTGCCAAAACGGATGGACGGCGTGGATAAAACACGTACAAGGTGAGGCACACAGAGCACCGTCCAGTAGCGAGTCGTGAGTAGCTATTAACAGGGTCGGCAATCCGCGTCCGTGGGTACCAGGTATGCCCGCGGTGGGCCGTACCAAATTGAAGGGTCCGATCTTAGCACTTGACGTACGTACCACACGGACCGAATACCGTACTGCACACAATTTCCCGCCAGTTTGTCGCGTGTTTTGGGAAATCTGATCCGTCCAAAAGTGTTCGGCTCGTTGCCGGAGAGCCTAACGTGAAAATAAGGATGATCTATTCATGATGGAGGGTAAATCTTTTTATTTTTATTTTTATTGGGTCAGATCGTCAGCTCTTCATTTCTTTTAATGAAGAGGCCCAACTGATTCTTAAATGCGAGTGATTTTAAGTACGGACTATGTTCATGATGGAACCAACTCTCGCACAGATGGTACTGATGGTGGCAAGGGCTGATCATTTCTATTAAAAAAAAAAAAAAAAAAAAAAAAAAAAAAAAAAAAACAAGAAAAAACCTCGCGGGGTATTAGCCCTTTGATTAGTTGCATGCTCTGGCCCCATACAAGATACCACAGGGAGGTGTAGTAATGGGAACGTTTGCCATTTAAATCTTCTTGGAGTCCAACGAAGTTTTAGGGCAGGTTGATATTTGGCTGGATGGCCCACATGAAGGTTTCAATGGTGGGGCACCACTTTTTCCTGTCGTGTGACCCCACCTAAGTTTTGGATCGGCCTACCTATTCGGTTCACGTACTTACATGAGCTCGTGCAAATGATGGACAGAGCGGATGTGTCACACGAATCATGGTGGCCCCCCACAGAGCTACTTGTTGCCCGGGCTCTCTGCAACCACTGCTGTCGGAAATTTGCGTCCCCTGTTTACGGGACCATGGCCACATGCGCCTGGGCATGTCATGGATGTTGTAAAGGAATGAGACGAACGCGGATCGCGTGGTGACAGGACTGTGGGGCCCACTGTGATGTATGTGTTTTACCCACGCCATCTATCCATCTTGCCAGCTCATTTTAGGCCATGGGCCCAGCAGCAAAGCATGTCCAAAGCTCAAGTGGACCACACCACAGGAAACAGTGGGAATTAAAAGCCTACCGTTGAAATTTTCTTGGGAGCCACAAGTTTTGGATAAAGATGATATTTGTGTTTTTCTTTCATTCAGGTCTCTGTGACCTTATGTATAGGTTGGATGACAAAAAAACATCACGGTGGGTTACCACACTATTTCCTGTGGTGTTGTTCACTTGAGCTTTGGAGATGCTTCAATTCTGGGTCCATAGCCTAAAATGAGCTGGAAAATGGATGGACGGTGTAGATAAAACACAAACATCAAGGTGGGCCCCACAGTCCTGCCACCACGGAAGTCCCGCGTCCGAGTGGGAAGGTGGAGCATACCCGGCCAGGATAGCAAATGGACGCCTTTACTCCTAAAAGTGGAGAACACCAAGATGCAACCAATAGAAGCCAACGTAACACCCTTCTATGCCATTATGTACGATCGATCAGCGAAACGTAGAAACCCGTTCAGTTTCTAGTGGGCCCCATACCTCATCTGTTTCCTATGAGGTCGAGATCCCTTGGATTTGCTGAGAGTAGCAAGGACTGAGATGTGGTGTAAAGAACATGGGATCCGTTTCTTGAACGAAATTGATTTTCCCAGTCACCCAATGAATGGTAGTGATGCCCAAAATTCAACCGTGGGATGACCTTAACCATTAGAATTTACTACTGAAGTTGGACAATTTCTGATTAACTATGATGGCCAACAAGGGTGGTTAGGATCATTCCTTGAATGCAATTTCACAGATATGTACCATCGACAATGCAGCCCATGGTTTGGATGGTCTAGATTGACGTGCACGCATTGCTTGTGGTAGGTGGGCCACAATCATTAAGAAATGGGGAAAAGCAGTGAAAACACGGTAGATGGCCTGTTTCCCTGTGTGCCTTAGAGAATCCTAGAAACAGAGGTGCCAAACCACATTGAGTAAAATTTATATAACCGCCAACCTCCAGCGAACTTTCATTCGTTAAAAGGCAACTGTCTAGCTAACATGCCACTAATCAGTCATTTTTGGCGAAAAAAAAGAAAAGAAAAAAGCAAGTCCTCTAATCAGTCAAACCCAAGCTTTGGAATCAATGGAGAACTAATGGTCTGACTTAACATATAGGCGTGGCCCACTTAATTACCAAACCAGTCTCATCTTCTAGGAGATTGATTTGCTTGTTTGGGACCTATCATTTTCATTGTGTTCTGACATCTTACTGGCGTGTTGGCAAGAAATACAGCATCATGGCACCACAAGTTGTGGTGCCCTTGTATGTAAGTTGTTCAGTTCTCATTATTTGTATTAGCGTATTCAGTGCTCCGGTGAGTCTTTGCTTTAGTGCATTCGGGCTTTGGTTTCACAAGCGAGACCTATCATTCAGTGATCCAAACTGTTTATAACGATAGCTAGATCATGCAACAAAATCCTCCGGCAAAGGCCTATCGAACAAAAACCCCCTTCACCACTGATCCATGCTACTAAACTTTCTATAAAATGAAAAACCTCGAGAACACCTGACAACTGTACGCACCCCCCTCTATATTGCAGGTGGGGAGGATAAAATCAAACTAACAAAGAATATTTTGGAAAAGGCTACCTGAAGATTCTGAACCACCTCGATGTGAAAAGCTGATGAAAATCAGTTCTTACAAAATCTTCGCTCTGCCAGCAATTTAGGGCACATCCAAATACACCTGGATTAGGGGCGGCAATGGGTCTAGTGGCACAGCCCAGCACTGTTGAGATATCTTAGCTTTCACCTCCCAAAAGAAAAGGTTGGATTTGATGCCATTGAGAATTGTAATGAGAGTTTGTTTTGCCTCTGTTGAGGCTCAGGATCCAGCATGTCACCTCCCACTGACGCCCCACATACTGGGTGGTCCAATGATTGGAACCGTCCATGTTGTGGATCGATGAATATGCAGGCCATGATAAGAAACTTAAGCTGAATACCAATTCGATGAATTTAGAACAATGAAAATAAACATTCAATTGCTTGGCATTCAACTATAAAAATTAAAAGTTAGGATCATCAGTAGAGCGTAATTATGGAACAATGTCTCATTGATGGAAGTAATGAGAGCATGGACGGTTCAAATCATTGAACCACTAACTATGTGGGCACCATTGAACGGTGAGACACTGGATCCTGATACACAACCGGCCCAAAACGAATTCATCTGTCATTAACTTTGACATGATCTTTGCAGAACAGGGGCATTTGTTGATTTCTTCCCGCTACGACATCACGATAAAGAAGTAAATGAAAATTGTCACACATACATAAAAGACAAGTTTAATATCAGACTATAATCTCACCTTAACATTGTGAGAGGCGATTGGAGAACTGAAGCACGTGAATCCATCCATGGTGTCGAATCGCAGTGAGCAATGACAGCTGCTAAAGTTCAACACATTTTACAGGACCTTCCTTTTCCTACTCATGTCTTCCTTTTCTCTTTACAAAACTTTTTTGCAAGTACTACATCTGGATTATATGTCTCTTACTCTTCCTTGGGCTGAACTGAACAGCTCTGATAAAATTTACATGGGTGAAACCCAACCTGCATTTATACGAGAGCCCATGTGTGATTCTGTGGAGTTTCACGGCCTTGAAAGGGCTCTCCCTGTCCTTTGTGCAGTTTCAAGGGGATTGTTGTTCAATTACAACTTCTTGTCTGATAGTGTACATCCCTTGATCAGCTGCTGTTCTGAATCATGGGTGGTTGTGGTTGAAGCCTTTCGTCAGATTGAGAGCTCGAGATTTTCTGTAAAGACCTGTATTGCAGGCGAACACTCTCTCCGCTATCAAGAATCTTGAGAAGATACCTGCATGCATTCTCAAGCAATTAATTAGGGTCTCCGGAAGGAGTAAGGTCATTTTCTTACACATGGTGATTTTCTTTCTTTGTTCTTAAGAGATTTTAAGCAGGAACACAGTAATGAACGTTCAAGAGAGACATTGGTCACTTAGAATATTTAGAGGTAGTAGAGATTTAGCGCCTGTTTGGTTCCCCCCCCCCCCCCCACAAAAAAAAAAAAAAAATCAATTTGAAATCCTCGTCTAGATAGCGGCAGATGTCAATGGCTTGTCAACCACCATTTGTACCAATTCCGATGAAAACAAATACAGAATTATCACCAAAAAAAAAGTAGCAATTACCTTGTACATGCAGTCTGAATAAAAAGTGGAAAATCATCATTTTCTTCTTCTTCTTCTTCTTTACTTCTTCCACTCCTAATCCCCCTTCCTAAGCTAAATCCAACCAAATACTTTTGATTCCTTGGAGGAAAAACCAAAATTTTTGGGGCAAAATATAGATCGGAAGGAGGTAGGGCCTGATTTCGAAACAATGATTCACTTGGAATGAGTAGAAATAAGATGAAAATCCATGATTTTGTATGTTTTGCAAGATCAATCATGGATTTGAAGCTCCAATTTGGGGATTTGGGGAAATTGGAAAAAATCCAAATTTTTTCTATTTCAGCCATTTAAATTGCGATTAGACTATGGAAAAATCAAATTGGACATGTTAGAGGCTGATCCACAGATTCATGGAGGTTTGGGAATTTTTTGAAAAAAATAGTTTAATAATAATAATTTTTTTTTTTCAAAAAATCCAGTTGATTAGGAGTTAATTAGCCTTAGAGCTCGTTTGGGAGCTTGTAAATGGGTACATGAAATCCATTTTACAATTACACTCAAATCAAGTGTAAATGGAATCCTCACTTGTGTTTGGTAGCTTGAAAATGAAATGCACTGGAATCCAAATATTATATTTGGATGGGAGTAAATGGAAGGAATTGGAATGCATTGGAATTCTTCAATATATTCACAGGAACATATGTGATATCACAAATCAGCTTTAATATCCCAAATTAGTGTACATATGTGATATTTGATAGAATGATTGTAAAAAGCCAATTGAAATATAAACTTTGGCCAAAAATAAGAGAATTTCAAGCCTTGGCTGGGCCACAAACGCAAGGATCACAGTGTTGCCAACGTTTTTTAACCATCCATTTAGATGGACAACATTTGGACGGTTTTGATCATTCTATTGGTGTGGTTTTAGTTATCTAGCCAATAATTGGATTGTTTTAGAGTATCATTAGTGTGCCATAGGAACGTAGCGACACCTTTGTTTCTTGTGCAACTCACTAGGGGACGAGGGTGTGGTGCCACCCACGCCACGTGAGACTATGGGGAAGTACAAGACAGTTGCTGAGATGCCTCGTTATGTTGACAAGTCGAGGCCATCACGTTGATGTGCGATGGGTGGACGGGACCGTCATAAATTTCATGATCTGCTGTAAGGGGAGGATTGTATTATTGAAGTCCATTGATATAAGTAATGAGCTTAAAAACCTAACTTACATCTATAGGCGGATGATGGATTTAATGAAAGAAGTTGGGAGGATGAAGATTGTGCAGTTTGTCACAGAAAATGGAAGCGCATTTGTAAAGGCAGGGAAGGAGTTAATGAAGATGTTCAACTTGTATTGGACCCCAAGCGCAGCCCATTGCATACAGTTAATGCTTGAGGCAATAAATGATAGGCTTTCAATGAAGAACGTGCCTATCGATTACCAGACAATTACAAATTTCATCTACAACCACACGAGCGAGACTCAACTTCCAAGTCAAAGTCAAACCCAGTCTAAAAGTCAGAGTTAGAGGCCTCTTAACTCGTTCACTAGAGAGAGGGGATGAAGACCATAGTTCTCTTCCTTATCCTCATCTTATCCAAAATATGGCTTACACATCATTTTCGTAAGCAACAACAACAGCTAAGTGGCTCTAAAGAGGACTCCTTAGCACGGACCATGGGGTCCATGAACGTCGGTGGTGGGCAATGTTGTCAAATTGCATATAATCGCATATGCCATCAGCCCGGGCTAATCGCTTATGTGATCACACATCGCATAAGCAATCACTCAGGCTGATGGCTTCTTTTTTCTTTTTCTTTTTTGAAAAATCACAAAGAAAAATGGAAACAAAAATTCTAAAATAAAAACTGTCTAATTACTACGAGTGATTGGATTGGGTATTTTTTACCTATTTAATTATAGTTTGACTATTAGACCATTTATAAGTTATATTATATATAACAAAATAAATTAAAACAATTAACAAGTTACACTAAGGGAGAATTAAGTACTAAAAACTACAAACATAAAAATTTTATTGATAACTTGATTTTGATGAGTTGATGCATACAATGCAAGTTATAGGTACAACTCTACAAGTTACAAGTTACAAGTCATTACAATCTACAAGAAATATGACCGTTGGCCATTAGGCCACTGCATACTAGAGTATTCCATGTTTTTTTTTTGTTTTTTTTTTTTTATTTTGAGTGGTTGACGTATTCCATGGTTATGTGATTATGCCATCGTATACTTTAGTATGCCATGGCATACTTCCTACATGGCAAATGTGACCATCTCATATGCGATCTGAGCCAATGTATGCGATTGTGAGATCCAACAATTGCTTATGCAATCGCACATGACAACATTGGTGTTGGGTAGGATAGTTCTAGGTTTGTGCCACAAACACAGTATGGATATGGATCATATGGTGACCATGGACCTCATGGATATGTGACAAGCGACTCCAGAAGTTACAACAGCCTTTCGACTACAAGTGATATCCATAATATGGCTATGGGAAGATGCATTAAGGAGTTTAGTATGTACTACCCAGCTGTAGATCCATATTAGCCGTAAACAATGATGATTACACAGTGCCCATGGATGGCGTACTGATCCAGTTCAGGGAGGAGAGTATAATTGTTATGTCAGAGAGTATCTTTATTGGTATCATTCTAGTATAACTTGGGCAAAGTATTGTTGGTTTGTGGAGGAGCAATACTATGGCCAACCTGTCGAGATAGAGACAATGACTTTTAGCCATCATGCAACTCTATGCGAGTCTGAGGCACGACCAAAAACATAACCGACATATTTCTATATCTTCTTTTGCTTTCAAATATATTACTTGTGTTTTCATACATGTCTTTTTAAATTTATATGAACTGATTTTGAATATAGTTGCATCACTTCTGTCAAACAGTACATAAACTAAGACCTTATATAAAGGAAACCAAAAGTGCACTAGTTTTTTGTGATTTTTTGATTTTTGAGTGTGTATTGATGTCTTTTTTAACATCCCCTGAAGTTACATTGAAAAGTTCAACCAATTTCCCAATATTTTCCCATATTTCCCAAACATCCCTTGAAGTTTCATTGAAAATTTTGACCAATTTCCCAATGTTTCCCCATGTTTTCCAAAAACGGTGATACACTACGTGATACATCCAATATTTCCAATGCGATAACTGAAATGTTTATGTATCCCAAGGGTGTGATACATCTATCAATACTGATATGGAAAACATTGGCCACATGTGCCAATGTGCCATATGCTCATAAGTGAGACCTTCCCTTTTCCAAGCACCCCACGTGTGCCACACATGCTAATGTGTCATAAGCAAGATGGGCCATCTCAAGCACCCCGATGTAGATTGGGTGTGTTTCAACATTGAGGTCTCAGGTATGAACACTATACGTGCTAATGTTGCCATAGGTGAGACCACCCATCTTCAAGCACGCCACATGCCAATGTCAAAAGATGGGAGTACAAATAAATAAATAAATAAAATAAGGTTCAAACAAGAAAAAAGAGTTGGTCCACATTCAACAAGTGGAAACTACATCAAGGGGATGGCTAGGAGCATAGAAACACTAATCTTTAGGCTATTGCATGTCCGCCAAAACACTAATTTTTAGGCTATTGCATGTCCGCATGGCGGCCCACCAATCAACAATATTCCTCTAGACGTGCTATGTGTATGCAGGAGAGGAGATGTTTGGAAAGGAGGAGTGTGAGCCTCCAAGCTCCTAGAGCCTCTAGCAAGCCCCTTGAACTTCTCTTAAGGGTATTACTTATTAGTCCATAAAATTGCTTGGGAAATATTCAAATCAACAAGCTACAGAAAATTCTGAGTAACTCAGAACTTATATTGAATCACTTCTAACCACTACATTGCATTGAGAATGCCAGTGATTATTTCATAATTGTTTGAAAAATAAGACCCGATGAGCCTTGTCATCAATTTAACCAAGCGACCTAGCAAAATTGAACTCCAGATTATTTCCTCTATATCTTAAATGTAATAGGACTGTCACTCTAACTTCACGGCCCCCCATCATCCAAGTCAGGTGCAGCTTGGACGAGTCAACTTGGATTTGGCACTACCTGACCCAGTTCGATAGCACAAGTCGATCCCCCAAGTCACCCCCGGCTCAGGCGAGTTGGGCCAATACAGCCCCCCAACTTGAGCGAGTCGCAACTTGACTCAAAATTGAATGATTCAATCCGAGTCTCCAAGTCCAAAAAACCATGGTCCCATGAGCGAGCCGAACCCAGCCAATCTGACTCATTCAGAACAGTTGGTTTAGCATATTTTCTTAACATTTCATGAAACAGAAACAATTGACAGAACTAATATGCTAACAAAAAATTAGAAGGAAAAAAAAAAAAAAAAAAAAAAAACCTCCAACTCTAAGATAGATTATCCGATGGTCAGCAATCTTTTAGAAGCTAAAAGCTCCAACACAGTAAATATGGAGGTATTTGATTCATGAAATTGAAGAGATGATGTCTTCCCTGCTTTCTAAGAATCATGTAAAAAGAGAATCAGAAGTTAAAAGAGGATTAGACAAAAAGGTCTGCCAACTCACCAGCCATTGAGGCATTGGGACGTGATGACAGCTTCTCTTCCTACAAATTTATCAGGCGTTCTCCTATTCCCCTGCACAAAATCCCCCTTTAACATCTCTGTTCCTTTTAACCAGAAATCAGTCTCGATCGTAAGTTCTCACCAATAGCATTGTATACCTTAATTACGACTTTCTCATTCACTGCAAATGGATACTGAACCCCCTTTTGTTGCCTTGGACTGTCACCATCGGCAGCCATCTCTCCATTTTCCTTCCAAAGAATAATCAGTTTTTCAGAAAGAGAATCCAAGGAGTCATGGTTTATAGGTAAAACTCACCATTGTAAGCGGTAAGATACCCACAAATCGAGGTTAAACAAATTCAATGCAATCATACAACAAACGAGGAAACTCATAACAAACAAAATGACAAAAGAAATGAGAAGAGAGAAAAGAATCATTCAGAATACTTCTGTTATAAGATTAATCGGAAGTTAATACCTTGTGTAATCTCTTCAATGCATCCATCTGTTCACCCACTTCTTTCCGGCGCTTCCTGAGAGCTGCGTTATGGAAGAGTCTCCTGTCATCCTCATGTTTCACAGCTGCAGCTGCAGCCCTCAAAGCTGTGGAGAGGTTCAGTTTCAGTGGTCAATGGAAGACCTTACAGAAGATGAAAGACAAAATGGAACTGGAAGAGGGAAAGAGAAATTGGCATGTACCATGATTAGGGATCAAAGATCCACCCTCGATCTCCAAGTTGCAAATGCTACATCTGGACTGTGTTGTAAAACAGGTTAAAAAAATCCCTTTTACTTCTCTTGTTTTATCAGCACTAAAATGTATTAAGCAAAAGAAACAGAAAGGATACGATAATTTTACATTGAACATAGTAAAGCATGAGAAAGCCCTTGATAGAGTGGCATGGCAGAACAGGATTCCTGTAGCCACCCAATTAATTGGGATAAGGCTAAGATGATGATGATGATAGTACAGAACAAAACCAAGGAAGCATGGTACTTTACATGTTCTTTCTACACATAATATACCACGAAATTTCTGAATGTATTATGATATAAGATCTCTTTCATTAAGTACCATTGAAACCCACAAATTTCTGAATATATTGTTTGCATTGGAGTGAATATCATATTCAAAGAAAATGTCAGGACACCAAAGAGTTCTGACCAAGTGCCAATATATCACATCTGCTATGGGATTGCTTTCAGAGACGAATAAATGGCAAGAAAAGATGGAAAACTTGACAAGTACGGAAATGTATCTCATTAGACTAACCTATGAGGTTTTTTTTTTTTTCTAAAAACAAATTAAATGCCATGGTTGTAACTTCCATAGATCACATGAGATGAGTTTATAGGTATGGGCAATTTTAAGAAAATGGTATGCCTAATCAAGATATAGACCTTCTAAAGTTATAAGGTCAGTCAAAGTTGATGCCACCTTAGTGGATCCTGTCTTGAAATAAAACAACGATTGATCAATTGGGGGGGAGCTCTACATCCAATCTTTCGTTAACTGGATATTTGATGGGGACATCACACGCACACGCAAGGAGAAGGAGGGCCCCACTGTCGATCTGGCTCGATGACAACGTCTAGGGAGGGCCTCCTAGTTAGAAGACAAAGTTTTGGTTCGTTGGAGTGGGCCCGATAGTCAAGTAAAGGTCATTATGAGTTCTCATGATCGTGGCCCACTAGTCTAATTAATCTCGTATTTTAGGTTTTGCTTATTATTGTTATTTAGAATATCATGGACGGTCTAGATTACTTTGATTAGTTATTATTTTTTATTACTTCATCGCCAAGTAATAGGTTGCGCACATGGCGCGAGTTTTGGGGTATAGGGTTTTCTTATAAATATGCACCCCTTGTAGGTTTTTTTTTTCTCATTAAAGATTAATAAAAATTCCTGCGTTTTTCTACTCCTCTGAGTTCTTGAGTTGTGGAAATCCAATTGGGTGCGAAGCCCTCCCTTCATCGAAGGGCTGACTACCGTGGTGCGAAGCCACATCTATCCCAACTCGCCCCCATCCTCTACCATCCCTACTTCTCATATCCTACAATCATCTACACTTCGAATTTGTTCTCTATTGCAGCAATTCTTATCCCTACAACAGAATTTCATAATCTGGCCTTACAGGAGGGCTAAAACTTTGGCGGAGCACCACGCACATACCGCAGTTGGATCGGCCCGAAAATCGAGGGTTTTGGAGTCCTCCCCTGGCCGACCAAACCCTAGAAGTCGGTTCTCGGAATCAGGACTCGCTCGCACGTGCATCAAGCCTGGCCCGCTGTCCGCACGTGTGGACTGTCGCCACGTTCAGATTTCCTACTTATTTCATCCCTCTCATACCTGTTTTCCATAACCCTAACCCTAGATTGCATTATTTTCACTTTGTTTGTCCATTTTCTTACCCTAGGGTTCTCTGAACTAAAACTGGTGAATCCCTTGGGTTAGGGACAGATTGTTGTGCATGTGTGGATGAGTTTTACTTCCCTTTGAGTATCGTTTGGCTCATAATTTTTATGGATCCAACCTAAACATGTGTAGGCCTGGACCCGCACGGATTCCCCTTGCTTGAATGTTTGAACTTTTGTATGGGATGTGGAAATTTTATGTGAATGTTTCTGAATTAGTTTGATCTAAAGCCTGAGATCTTGCATATCATAGTTAATTTTCATGTCCTGCATCAAATTTGGTATCAGAGCTTAGGGTTCTTATAGGGGAATACATCACATGTTTAGGGTTTAGTTTGTTTATGTCCATCATACATCAAGTCTCATCACATATAGATGTTTAGAGATCCATAGATCCTGATATAAGTTGCTGAAATTTATGTTAACAGAAAGTTAGCAACTTACATTGCTGGAATTTTCTGTTATCCCCTTATTTTAATAGCTATATTGCTGAGTTTTAGTGACGTTGTGTGGTTTTCCTCATATAAAGTCTCATAGGATCATTTAGTTTCATTTAGACGCATATAGCCGTAGTAGAAGGTCCTTAGGTTGAGTTAGTAATTGTATGCCCACACGTACGGGTTGTGGTTTTGATTTGCACTTTACACTAAACATGGAGCAGCAAGAATCAGTGAACAAGTTGGCCTAGCAGGTTGAGTCTTTGAGTAAGCGCTTAGAACAACGTATAGACCAACGCCTTGATCAATTTAATGAACGCGTTACCCAACTAAAGACATCCCTCGGAGGATGTCCAATCTCAGGCAGGTGGTCAGGGGGTTAGACCAAGGAATGGAGGCGGTCAAGGACTTGGTCATGGGCACGCACCTGTGCACCCACACCATGAGAGACATCATGACCAATATGACCCAGATGCGCAACTCCTCAGGGGAGTTAAGTAGATGCCCCTACGTTTGATGGCCACTTGGACCCTAAAGCCTTTTTAGATTGGTTGGCGAATATAGACCACTATTTTGAGTGGTATGACATGTCGGATGTGCGTCGAGTCTGATTCGCCAAGATGAAGCTCGTGGGCCAAGCAAAGAGGTTTTGGGCCACGATAGAGCGAAAGAAAGAAATAGCGAGGGAACTCCAAATAGTCCATTGGGGAGAAATGAAAGAAACACTTAAGGAGAAATATCTCCATTTCTCTTATCGCATACAGTTGATTGAGGAGTGACAGTCTCTTCGACAGGGTTCTATGAATGTTGCTAACTATATTAAGAAGTTCGAAGAGTACTTGACCCGCTGCGAGGTTGATGAGGACCCCGTACTTACCCTTGCTCGTTTTAAAACGGGCCTCCGTCCTGACATTAGGAGAGAATTGTTTGCCAAAGACAAACACTATTGAACAGTTGTATCAAGTAGTGTTAGATGTCGAGCAATACCTCAAAGCATCCGTGGGAAGGCGGTTTGACTTTCGTGATTCTAGTGCTTAAGGCCAACCCCTCTGGGGCTAAACCTAACACTAGGTACCAAAACAAACCTTTCAACAATTTTCAGCCCAAACCCAAGGATGATAAGGGTAAAGAAATTGTCGGGTCTAGGTCGCGTGGAAGTGGGGCAACTAGGTGTTTTAGGAGTCAGGGGTTTGGTCACTTTACTCACCAGTGCAGCACGAGAGAGGGCACCAAAGTATTCATTATTGATGGGCAAGTAGAAGTAGTGCCCCCAGAGAATAACGGTGAAGAGGAAGAATATGAGCCAGTAGAAACCCCTAGTGATGAGGAAGAGGAAACGCAAGAGTTTGCAACCCTCGCAATTGTGCGTTGCGCCTTTGCTCAAGCCAAGAACACTGATGATTGGCGCCGTAACGCGATCTTCTATACTAATACAAAATGTGGAGAAAAGAGCTGTAAGATGATCGTAGATAGTGGTAGTTGTGCCAACGTGGCATCGACTAGCACTATGAGCCGTTTGGGCTTGAAGCTTGAAGTTCATCCTCAACCCTATAGAGTGTCCTGGGTTGATGAAACTTTCATTCCAGTTTCGCACCGTTGTCTTGTTCCTATTCAGTTTTGATATTAGAAAGACACGCTTTGGTGTAATGTTGTTCCCATGGATGTTAGCCATATCATTCTAGGTAGACCGTGGCTCTATGACAGGGATGTTACCATATTTGGTCGTTCAAATGTGTGTACATTCTGGTTCGAGGGCAAGAAGGTCAAGCTAAACCCACTGCCACCCAAGAACATGACTGGAAAGGAGTCCACACAGAGTAGTGTGAACGGCTCAAAAGAATTGCAAGAGTCGAAGTCCAAGTCCAAACCTCTCCATATTCTAAACGCTAAAGACTTTGAGCGAGAAACGGAGGCGGACTCGATGGTATATGCCCTTGTGGCTAGGGAGAGTGTACCAGAGGCTAGTGTAGAGTTACCCACTGAAGCCATTAAGGTAATGCATGAGTTTCGTGATGTCTTTCCTGATGATCTACCGAATGAGCTTCCCCCTATGAGGGATATACAGCATGCCATTGATTTAATCCCTGGGGCAACTCTACCAAATCTCCCGCATTACAGAATGAACCCAAAGGAGCACGGTGAGTTGAAGAGACAGATTAACGAACTCCTAGAGAAGGGTTTCATTCGAGAAAGCATGAGCCCGTGTGCCGTGCCCACCCTTCTTACACCTAAGAAGGATGACACATGGAGGATGTGTGTTGATAGTAGGGTCATCAACAAAATCACAGACAAGTATCGGTTTCCCATACCGCGTCTTAATGACATGTTGGATATGATAGCCAATGCTACTATCTTCTAAAAAATTGACCTCAAAAGTGGTTATCACCAAATCCGTGTACGCCCTGTTGATGAGTGGAAGACAGCCTTCAAGACAAAGGATGGGCTATATGAGTGGCTAGTTATGCCTTTTGGGTTAACTAACGCCCCGAGCACCTTCATGCGTATGATGACACAAGTGTTGAGGCCCTTCATGGGGAAATTTTTGGTCGTATACTTCGATGATATCTTGATTTATAGCATGACCAAGGAACAACACCTCAACCATTTGAGGCAGGTTTGTGGGATCTTTAGAGCCGAGAAATTGTATGCCAACCTAAAAAACTGTGCGTTCTTGTTTAGTAGTGTTATCTTCTTAGGTTTTATTGTGTCAGTTAAGGGCGTATCGGCAGTTCCAAGAAGGTCAAGGCCATCGTCAATTGGCCTGAACCCCACAATATTCATGAGGTGCACAGCTTTCACGGCCTAGCCACCTTCTATAGGCGGTTCATTCGAGATTTCAGTTCCATTATAGCTCCCATCACGGATTGCATAAAAAAAGAAGAGTTTCAATGGACAAAGGCAGCCTCAAAGGTCTTCAAGGAGATAAAGGTCAAGATGACTGAAGCTCTAGTCACGCGACTTCCGAATTTTTCAAAAGCTTTTAAAGTCGCATGTAACGCGTCAGGAGTCGGCATATGAGTACTTAGTCAGAAAGGACACCCTGTCGCCTTTTTAGTAAGAAACTGAATGAGGGGAAGTAAAAATATTCCACCTATGACAAAGAGTTTTATGCGGTAGTGCAATCACTGCGCCATTAGCGTCATTACCTATTACCGTAAGAATTCATCTTATTCTCAGATCACGAGGCCTTGAGATATCTGAACTCTCAGAAGAAATTAAACCCTAGGTACGCCAAGTGGGTTCAATTCCTTCAAGAGTACACTTTTGTGCTTAAGCACAAGGTGTAGAGAATAAGTTTGCCAACGCGTTGAGTAGTCAAGTCGCATTACTCAATTCCATGAGTGTCAAAGTCACGGGCCTCGAACGCATTAAAGAAGATTATTCCGAGTGTCCAGATTTTGGAGTTGTGTACACGTCGTTGTTAGAAAGTCCGTCAGAAGCTAGCAGTGAATACTTGATTTTAGACGAATATTTGTTTAAGAGTGACCGCTTGTGCATACCACGCACTTCCCTCCACGATTTTCTTGTCTAGGAGTTACATTCAAGAGGGGTCGTGGGTCATTTCGGTCGAGACAAGACCATTGCCCTAGTGGAGGATAGGTTTCATTGGCCAAGCCTCAAGCGAGACGTGGCCAGAATCATAGGGCAGTGTCGTACTTGTCAACTGGCAAAGCAAAAGAAACAAAATATAGGATTATACACACCTTTGCCAGTTCCATTTATCCCTTGGCAGGACATCAGTATGGATTTTGTGCTTGGACTCCCCAAGACTATTCGGAAACACGATTCTATATTTGTTATCGTGGACCGTTTTTCTAAAATGGCCCACTTCATTCCTTGTTCTAAGACCTCCAACGCATCTCATGTTACCAAGCTGTTCTTTAGTAAGGTCGTCAAACTGCATGTGTTACCAAAAACCATAGTGTCTGACCGTGACGTGCAATTCATGAGTTACTTTTCGAAGACTATAGCACATGATGAATAATAGGCTCCAATTTTCTTTTGCCTACCACCCTCAAACCGATGGTCAGACTGAGGTGGTCAATAGGAGCCTAGGGAGTTTGCTCAGATGTTTAGTGAGGGAGTACACCAGGACATGGGACGTCATACTACCTATAGCCGAGTTTGCGTTTAATAGTTCTGTCAATAGGTCCAAAGGTCTAAGTCCTTTTGAAGTTGTTACTGGTTATAAGCCTAGGAAGCCTATTGATCTTGTCCCTATGTCATTGTCTCATAGGCCATCAGAGTTTGCAGAGTCCTTTGCGCATCACATCCATTCATTGTATCAAGAAATCAGGCAAAAGATCACTGCTAGTAATGAACATTACAAATTTTCTGCAAACCAGCATAAACGTTTCAAGGAATTCAATGTAGGAGACTCTGTGATGGTCCGCAT
The DNA here is from genome assembly GCA_021015155.1 of Magnolia officinalis. Classification (NCBI taxonomy): domain Eukaryota; kingdom Viridiplantae; phylum Streptophyta; class Magnoliopsida; order Magnoliales; family Magnoliaceae; genus Magnolia; species Magnolia officinalis. Next base: position 28,174,165 of record JAJHSJ010000004.1, on the reverse strand, counting down.
TAGGCCCGAGCGGTATCCTCAGGGGGCCGTTCGTAAATTACACGCGCGTAGCACCGGACCCTTCAAAATTATAAAACAAAAAGATCTCAATGCGTATGTGGTAGATCTTCCACCTTCCATGGGAATTAGTTCTACATTCAATGTGGAGGATCTAGTTGCTTTTCAAGGGACCACTGATACTTTGTTCGGCCCTTCGCCCACCCATCCTGATTCCCCAGATTTGTCCCTTGATACATGGCCTCTTCCCGACTTTTCTTCCCAACCTCTACCTCTCATACCTAACCTTCACACACCCAAAGAGGAAATAAAGATAGAATCAACGTCGGACGGCGGGTTTTAGAAGTACCTAGTTAAATGAAAGTCACGCCCAGCTTCAGACAACACGTGGCTCACTGAGGAGGAGCTCATAGACTTGATCCTGACATCCTGGAGCGACTTGGGAGTTTTGTTTCACCAGTGGCGAAATCTTCGCAGCCGGGAGAGTTGATGGGGACATTACGGCACACGCCCCCCCCCCCCCCCCCCCCCCCCCTCGTACGCAAAGAGGGCCCCACCGTCGATCTGCCTCGATGACAACGTCTAGGGACGGCCTCCTAGTTAGAAGACTGAGTTTTGGTTCGTTGGAATGGGCCCGATAGTCAAGTAAAGGCCATTATGGGTTCTCATGATCGTGGCCCACTAGTCTAATTAATCTCGTATTTTAGGTTTTGCTTATTATTGTTATTTAGAATATCATGGATGGTTTAGATTACTTTGATTAGTAATTACTTTTTATTACTTCATCGCCAAGTAATAGGTTGCACACATTGCGCGAGTTTTGGGGTATAGGGTTTTCTTATAAATAGGCACCCCTTGTAGTTTTTTTTTTCTCATTAAAGATTAATAAAAATTCCTGCATTTTTCTACTCCTCTGAGTTCTTGAGTTGTGGAAATCCAATTGGGTGCGAAGCCCTCCCTTCATCAAAGGGCTGACTACCGTGGTGCGAAGCCACATCTATCCCGACTCGCCTCCATCCTTTACCATCCCTACTTCTCATCTCCTACAATCATCTACACTTCGAATTTGTTCTCTATTGCAGCAATTCTTATCCCTACAGCAGAATTTCATAATCTGGCCCCGCAGGAGGGCTGAAACTTCGGTGGAGCACCACGCACAGACCGTACGTCGGATCGGCCCGAAAATCGAGAGTTTTGGAGTCCTCTGTCCAACCAGATCCTAGAAGTTGGTTCTCGGAATCAGGGCTCGCTCGCACGTGTGGCCAGGCCCCTGCGCACGTGAGTCAGGCCTAGCCCGCTGTCCGCACGCATGGATTGTCGTCAAGTTCAGATTTCCTACTTATTTCATCCCTCTCATGCCTGTTTTCCATAACCCTAACCCATATTGCATTATTTTCACTTTGTTTGTCCATTTTCTTACCCTAGGGTTCTCTGAACTGAAACTGGTGAATCCCTTGGATTAGGGACAGATTGTTGTGCATGTGTGGATGAGTTTTACTTCCTTTTGAGTATCGTTTGGCTTATAATTTCTATGGATCCAGCCCTAACATGTGTAAGCCTAGACCCACACAGATTCCCCTTGCTTAAATGTTTGAACTTTTGTGTGGGATGTGGAAATTTTATATGAATGTTTCTAAATTAGTTTAATCTAAAGCCTGAGATCTTGCATATCATAGTTAATTTTCATGTCCTGCATCAATATTCTCTTCAACCAGTGAATTCTCGTAACAAATTCATACCCTGATCTTACGTGCCATCAACAAATATTTTACCAACTTCAATCTACACTTCGTTATATCCTATGATTACATCACATTGGAGGGCCTATACCATCATAATGTTTGTGCTTTTAGCAATAGTAAACAAATGAACTGGGTTGTCTCCCATGCTAAATGATCTTTTAGCAACTTAGTGATGCAGGCAAGGGACTGAAGGGCCCACAAAATACATATCAAACAATCAAATAGGGCATGCATGACGGTGACATAGGTTTATGGTTCTATGGGCGTCTGCCTCAGAAGACGTGTTTTATGTGTGATTACCAAAATGGAGCACTGTAACTCCATTATGTGGCAAAACTGAGGAAATAATTGAACTTAAACTGGATATTCATACCACTTATCAAATTCTCCAATTGTGTGCCACAAGATAAATAATACGGCCCAAGTATGGAACAGTGAGTTAATTCCTACATATAACAAAACTCTCTCATATTTAATGCAAAGAATATCATAAGCCAGCTTCATTCATAACCAATCTGTAATAAGCGTATGTACATACATATGGCTGGGGTTAATGTAGACTCCCATACAACTAAGGATCTTCTACAAACAACTCTAGAACGAAAACCAATGCTTGTATCCCATTGGACCACACAAGGCTCACCTAAAATAATCAACCTCTCCCAATTAACTTGCAAGAAAAAGAAATGGAAATAACCAAATAAAGAAACAAATAATAAAGTCCATATCCTACAAAATTTGTCACTATACAACCGCATGGGGTCTAGACCCAATCAGTTTATATATAGACCTCTCCCCCTGTACGGTTGAACAAAAACCTAAAAGCAGCATCAGGTTGGACTTGTGGGGCACCACAGTCCAACCCTTTATTGTACAGGGCCCTCTGATTGGATCTGCAGGCCCCACAGCCCAATCAAATGACTTGTATGGCATAATCATCACCCTTGATCAAGTGGGGTGCGCTCTTGAACCTCTCTTAAGTCTCCTAGAGTACATTTTTCATGAAGTGTGGCCAAGATGCATCGTCTTTCTTCGTTATCCACAAAGATGACTCCAGTTTGAGGATCAAATGAAGTCGGCATAACAAAAAATTGTGTCACTGCACTTGGTTTTGGATTCCTGTAATCAGTAGGGTGGATGGTGTGGTTACCTCCCCCTGCCTCGTATTTTCCGTATTATTAAAATTTCCCGTTTTCATTAAAAAAAGAAGTCACCTTCCCAACAGGCCCATCATTATGCAATTTGGATAAGAACTAAGAGAATTATGGCCCATCTACTGATAAGATATAGGGTAATTACAGGACTAAGAACATTCAAATGAAAATAAATAAATTTACAGGATTAAGGGGTGATTAGGATTAGAAATAATGGATAGCTGAAATCATATTAGGGTTTCTTTTGTTTTGATAAATATATGCATGCAAAACCTGTTACAGAAGCTGGATGTTTATTGAGGGAGACGATTTCAATGGGCTCGGGGTACAATGACGCTCTTAGTGCACAATGGTGCTCTTAGATGCACAGACAGTCAAATGATCGATCTGGACCATCCATCAGGTTTGACCCAGTTTTCATGGACATCGTGAAAAAAATTCTCAATTTGTGCGAGTCATCCTTGCATAGGGGCCATGTTAATCTTTTCTGTATCATTCTGATTTTGGAATGAAAAATTTTCATACAAAAAAGGGAACTTTTCAATTCAATCAACCATACAAAAACAGACAGTCTGGATAAAAGAAGTTCCAACAATCAATATGAAGTCCATTCAGCAGAGTTCAATTGGATAATGTCTCCATGAACCATTTTTGTCGGATGACCACAACCATCCCATCATCGCTTGGCAAACGTACAGTTCAAAAAGAGAAGCTAATGTTTGGAAGGTCAGCCTCCTCCAACCACTATGTTTTTATCAGTGTGGCCCATGAATTTGGTGCAACCTAATGGACAGTAAAAATCAATGATTAGACCATAGAAGTGTCTAAGGGCACCAGGGTGCACTAAGATCATCAGTGTGCCCTAGGTCCACATGAGCTGTTCCGTATTTAGCAATTTCTCTTGCAAACTGACAGTGTTGGCAGTTCTACAACTTGAAGCCATATTGCTCTATCCGCTTTGGAGCATCAGTAAGGTATTTTCTTTTCATATCAGCGCTTATTTTATTTCCCATACATCACTATGTCATCACACTTTCAAAGGTCCATTTACATCACGTGTTGCACCCTTGTGCATTCGCACAATCCATAGTCATTGTTGGCGGATGAATTCAATTCCTCTTCATAATCTTGAGGCATGGACAATGTAATTACAGAAAAATCATCAATGAAAAACAGCACTTGAGGGAGAGTATTGATGTGTTGTAGATTCACAAACTTGCATGATCCACGGAGGTGCTAGCTGAGAGGCTCTGAGCATTGGTGGTTCAATACCTCTCTATTTTAGTCTATAATGACTTCATTTGTTCTAAAAAAAAAATGGAGGCATGCATTTGAAAACACAAAATATAGAGGTAGAGTAATAGCATTGCATAATTGTAGCATTACATCGTTATCATATAAGGGGAGTGAATAATATTCTAAGGGAAGCAAACAATACCAAGTGTCCTATTCTCCTAGATTTATCAGATCTGCCTATGCCTAGAGTACCAAACCTTCAGCATCACTTAAGAACTTCAATAATCTTTAAGCACCGGCATCCAAAACATTCACTGTTAATGAATACAGAGCAGTTTCATATGCATTTTCATAACTAGATCTGTTGCAAACATGATAGAATCGAAATGGGAGTGACAGGAATCATTATTTCAGCTCTCATTTATCAGAAGTTCTGTAACATACTGAAGTTCCAATTACCATTTCAAGGACCTTTCTCAGCATTAGACCACCGAATGAATGTCCACATGAGACGACCACTGCATCTTCAAGGAATGCACCGCTAAAACAGCAACGGATCACAGAAAACATCAGTAACTTCATAATGCTAGCAGCAACTTACTGTATAAATTTATCTGTGCAGTTGTGTGTGAATGAACAAATGGAAATGAACTTATAAGTAAAACCAAACCACAGGTTCAACATACTTGATTTCTAGCCTTCTTGCACTACGAAAATATGAATCTCAAAGACAGAGGATCCAAAATGCAAAATAGAATCAATAGAAATATAACACAACAAACTGGTTCATTGATCTAATATGCAATACAAACAACTTTGGAACATATTCACTTTTTTTTTACATAATACCCACTTTTACATGGTTGGCACTTTCTAGCAACGGGTATGGTATCACTAATGCAAGGGCATTTTCACACCGGGCTCGAGTGGGGTTGCCTATGGGATGCATGGGCACACTCAGGATGGGCAGCCCATGTGAGGTGGGCCCCACCCGTGTGAGGCGGGTGGCTCATGTGAGGCGGTACCCATGTGATGTGGGGCCCCCAAGAGGGTTTCGGCCAAGGTCCTAACCCATGGGATGTGAGGCCTGGGCTATGAGATAAAGGGATTGATTCACCATGCTCTATCAGTTCGAGCTTTTAGAGCAAGTGGTTAATTATCCTGCATCAAAGTGGTATTAGAGCGGGAGGTCTCGTGTTCGAGACTCCTCACAGGGAGTGATTAATGCAGGAGCATTAGAAAGTCAGTTTCATGTCATATGGTTCAGTATAGAACTTCTCTATAAGCTCTTCTTTTTAATGATTTAGAACTTGGAACCAATCAACATGATGATGATGACAGTAAGTTTCAACTTGACTATGAGTTACTTGAGTTTGAAATCTCAAGTTAAATGATTAAAGTCGATTCACTATAGAATTTTAGATTTTTCTTTTTCTTTTTCTTTTTCTTTCTTTCTTTCTTTTTTTTTTTTTTCGAGGGAAATAGGGAAATTTACATCAAAATCTATGTAAGTTCGTCAACCATATGCATTTCTAATATGATAGCTTGTGCAAATTCAGCTTTCCATGTAATATCCCAATTGTTTCCTTATGCCACGGCTAGCTACTCCATTTTTAGATTTTCTTTAATTTCCTTCATCATCAATCATGCCAAAATCAGTGTTTTAAATGTCGATGATATTAACCGACATATCATCTAATATATCATTTTTTCCCACAGATGCAATGCGATATATGGCTAAGAATATACTCTCTTCTTTTTTTTGGAGAGCACATAAACTTTATTAGAAAAGGGACAAAGCCAACAGGAACAAAAATATCTACAAAAGAAAAGGCAAAAATGCTATTTACAACATCCCTACAAGATAACCCGAAATATGACTGTAGTTATAACGAATTCCAACCCATGGAATCAAGAGGACAATCTTCCAAAGCAAGACAGAACTTGGCCCACTCTATGACACAAAGTCTTGCCTTGGAGAATACTCCCACTAAGGAACCCGACTTGTCGTTGAAACATCGGTTATTCCTCTCTTACCAAATCGACCTTAGACTTGCTAGCAAAGCAAGTCTCCAAATCTTTCTCCTGACCTTACCAAAACCTCCTCCTTGCCATGCTTGGAAAAATTCAAAAATTGTTTTTGGCATCACTTAGGAGACCCGAAATAATAAAAAGAACTTGTTCCAAATCCCCCTCACAAACAAACAATGTATGAATAGATGATCAACCGACTTTCTATCTTTCCAACAAAGATAGCATGCATTGACTAGAATAAGGCCTTGCTTGCAGAGGTTATTGAGGATGAGAACTTTGTTCCATCACGCAAGCCAAAATGCAAAAGCCGTAACTTTTTTTGGGGCTCCATATGAAATGCAAAACCAGAGCTTCGGCCACCTGGGGCTCTATTAAGAGAGCAAAGAAAAATCTCATTGAAAAGGAGCCTGACTTGTCTAAAGTCCACGATATTATATCCCACTCCGTGCTTAACGCTAATCCCGAAAGGCGGGGTTCAGCAAAAGTAATAGTCCAGGCTCCTCCTTTAAGTGCCTTCTACAAGGTGGGATCCACATGCCGGATGAACCAATACGATCAAAGCAACTTGCTACCAAAATACCCAAGTCTAAGGATACTGAGGCTATTCTAGGATACACCTCCTTAGGCGGCCGACATTCCAACCAAATATTTTCCCAAAACTTGACACGCTCGTTGTTTCCCATTGAGAAGCTAACTTTAGCCTTGAAGCTATTTTCGGTTTCAACAATCGTCTTCCATAACCTCATCAACCTATATAAAGAAGATTTTCGAGGCCACCAACCTAATTCATCTGTTCTGTACTTCTTGATGATGATTTCCTTCCAAAGATTGTCGTTTTCTGATCCGAACCTCCAAAGCCACTTGCCTAAAAGTGCCCTATTCATGGGGCTCAATTTTTTTATGTCCGCTCTACCTCTCGATTTCGGCTGACGGATGTCATCCCATTTCATCAAATGAAACTTCCTCTTATCCTCAGCTACTCTCCAAAGAAAATCTCTTCTGAGTAATCCAACTTGTTAATGATACTCGAAGGACATTTGAAAAGAGATAAGTACAACAAAAGGTTAGAAAGAGCAGCATTAATCAAAAGTAATCCCTGCCTACAAGAAGATAGCTTCTTTTCAAATCTTTCAACCACCCGATCCCATAGGTGTTTGGGGGTATTCCCAATGCATAGAGGAAGCCCCAAGTAGGTGGACGGAAAGGATCTTCACACACCCAAATATTGATGATAGTCTCTCCGAATCTACCATTGATACTCCAATCCCCAACATCTCGCATTTTAGTGGGTTCACCTTTAGGCCCAAAACCACTTCCAAACAACATATGATCTTCCTCAAGTTTTCAACATGGGAATCATTTGCGTCGCACATTAAACGTGTATCATCTGCAAATTGAAGATGCGAAACCTAAAGACCACTCCTTGTCCACCCTGAAACCGCTAATTACTTGAAGAGACATGCCTTTCTGCAACATCCCGCTAAGGGCTTCTGCTACAATAACAAACAAAGAGGTGATAGAGGATCTCCCTGCCTTAAGCCTCGCGACGATTTAAAAACTCCCTTTGGAGATCCATTTACTAAAGACTGAGAACTTGGCCGATGTAACACACACATTCATCCATCTGCGCCATTTCTCAACAAAACCAAGCCCTTGTAACATTAGTCCAAGATTTCCCACTCGACGTGGTCATATGCCTTCTCCTAGTCCAATTTACATACAATGCCTCTGTTGGCTTCCTTGAATCTGGAGTCCATACATTCATGTGCTATCAAAGCACTATCCAAAATTTCTCCCTTCCACAAACACATCTTGTAAATTTGGAGATAAATCTTCCTGAGAACTAATTTAGCCTTAATGCTAAGATCTTGGCTAAGATTTTGTATGGGGCCCCAATCAAGCTTATCAATCTATAATCTTTCAAACTCTTCACTCCCTCTTTCTTTCGAATCAATGCAATGAAAGATGCGCCGAACTCAAATGATAATTTTCCATATTGAAAGAAATCTCGAATAAAAGCAACCACATCTGACTTAACCACGTTCCAAAAGACTTGAAAGAAAGCTATAGGAAAACCAGTAGAACCTAGCGCTTTATCTCTCCCAAATGCTTCCACTGCTCCCTTTATCTCCTCCTCTGAAGCCTCGTGTTCAAAGAATGGCGCATCCTGCAGCGATAAGGAGAGGAAAGATAAATTGTCCAATTTAGGTCTTAGAACGCCTTCTCCCGTCAACTTGTTATAAAAATTAACAATTGCGTCACCCTCTTTGACATTTTCCTCCACCCTAATGCCATCCACCTCAACACTATGAATTTTGTTTACCCTTGCCCTTGCACTAGCAATTCCATGGAATAATTTGTTGTTGCCTCCTTCTTTTAACCATGTAGCCCTCGAACATTGTCCCCATTTTATCTCATCTTCCCTTAAGCGGCTCTTGTACTCTCTTGTAAGTTTCTCCCTTTTGGCTAATTCTTCTTCTAACAATGGATGCCCCTCCTTCATATCTAATGCTTGGAGCTCGGAAAGGATGGCACCTATCTCTTCTTCCCTCTTGCCATGAACCTCCCTCTTCCACTATCCTAGCTTGGTTTTTAATTGGCGCATCTTCTGAAAAAGAACAAAACCCGAGTGACCAATTGCCGCAAATGATTCCCACCATTGCTTGACCATGTCCGAAAAGCCATCCACTTTGAGCCATATTTGAAGGGTCTCGGACCCCAATTTTCCTCCGATACCTCCTGGATGATTGGACAGTGGTCAGAAATGGTCCTCGACAAGCCTTGCTAAGTAGTGAGTGGAAACATTTCAATCCAGTCTGCTGATACAAAGAAATGATCCAACTTAGATTCTATGGGTCTATCTTGACTGTTTTACCATGTAAATATGACATTTCCCATCAGAAGATCAACAAGTTCATTGTTCTGAACCCAAGACGAAAAATCAACCATACTACATTAGATTCGTCCCCTCATAGATTTTTCAAACGGAAATCTGATTGTATTAAAATCCCGTCCAATACCAACATGGAACTTGTCATTTTTGGACTGCTGACTCGAGTTCAGCCCACAAGCATCATCATTGTTTTGGAGAGTTTGGATCGTATACTGTCGACAAATCATATATCCTCCCTTTCGATTGATCTCTTAATAGAACAGAAACTGAGAATTCCCCGGCCCACCAATCTTCTTCAGCACATATGGCCGAATTCCATAATATTACCATCTTGTCTGTTGTACTTGTCACATTCCTTGAAACCCAGTCAATCGACCATCCCGACTAGATATCTACAATTATTTTCTTATCCACAACAAAGAGCTTCGTGTCTTGAATTACTACGATTTTAATTTACAACGCCTACAGACAACAAGAATTCGGGCTCTCTTGTGGGGGCAGCCCAACCCCCTCAAATTCCAGGTAATGATCTTCATTGGGACACAACTGTGTGGGGACATTAGAGAACTTACTCGTGTACCAAAGACGGAGGCGACCCACCACATCAGCGCAGGTCTCTTTGTAGATGGGAGATGAGTTCCAGATGGGGTCCGTCGGACCACTTTGAAGACCCCACTCAAGGATGATGCATGTGGATTGCTTAAGAGACAATTTTAGTCATAAGATTTTTTCGTGTTGATCCGATCATTGGATCTTGTCAATCAGGCCATTGGGCCACCAGATCTTCCAAATCTAAGCGCCTTGGACCCTAATCTTGTTTTATTTATGTTTTTTTTTTTTTTTTTAAGATTTATTTGAGGGTTAAGATTGATGGTAAGTATTTTAGTTTGCTTATTTTGGATGATGGGCCATGACAATTAAGTGAGAGCCATATTTGTAATTTTTAAAAAAGTTGTAAAATAAAAAGCAAGGCGGGGACGTCCAACCCTATTGGAGTTTGAGAAATAAAGAAAAAATGTATTCCTTATATTGAAAAGGTGTTCTTCCTCTTTTCTTTAGGGTTTGTGAGAAAACACTCAATTCCAATCGAATTGTGGAAGGGTAGAAGCTTGCTTGGTGGTGGATTCTTCCAATGTGTCTTTCTTCCTCTTTTCTTTTCCAACAAGGTACACATTTTCTTCTCTTCTTCTTCTCATTCCCTTACAACTCCTCTAAACTCATCAAAACCCAATCCAATCCATCTACTTTCTCTTTCCCCTACCCATCCACACGTGAACACGCACGCACACACATGCATCATACGGACTGCCACGTGTGAGCCCCCTTTTGGTACTTTTCCATCCTTGATTCCCCTCCAAACCCTACCTAATCCCTAGATCCCTTAATCCAAGGATCCCTAATTCCCAAAATCCCCAAACCTCAATCCCTAAACCCCAAAACCCTAATGAAAATCTGATTATTTTTTTAAATAAACTCATTCCCCAAACCTGATTTTATTGGTGTCATTGTTTTCTCATGTGGTTGTTGCACTACCCACGCTAGATTGGAAGTCCCTACTTCTAAGTGGGCCCCTCTAGTAATACTTTATATCTTCGTACACCACGTATGTGATAGCTTATGCCCTTTGTGTTGCTAATCTAAATTTTCTGAATTTATTATGTGGATGTGTTTGATTTTAAATGTTGAAAGCTGAAATTGATGTGTATTGGATCTCACATCTTACATCCTAAGTTAGTTTCACTCATCCTACATCAAAGTGTTTCCTCCCATTCCCTGCTCCTCTCCTGACGATGTTGAACTTGATTTATCGTAGTTCACTGAGCAGATAAGTCCTTTCTGTTCCCTTGATCCCTTAGGAGTCTTCGGCATCAAATTTTGCAACAATAGTCTCTCCTTTTCAATGCATTTTACAATATATCAATGATAGTTTGTTGATATTTGCAAATATATTTCGATTGAAACTTGAAATATTTTTCAAGTTTCGACTGAAAAAGTATAATTTAAATCTCAAAAAAACCCAAATTCTTTTTTGGGAGATTCCCTTTGTAGATGTGTTTCAACAATTATACTTTTTTCTCTCTTTTTTCAAAGAATGTTTTAACAATTATACTCGAGTTGTTTTGCATCAAAACACGTATTTGGTGAGGAAATCACCATAGGAGAGGGAATTTAGGAAGAAATCCCAAAATGTGAGAAAATTGTTTTTTAACTCATTTTTCTAATAGATTAGCAACAAAATATTTTGAATCATGTGTACGCATGACACCAATGCATTGAAATGGATTTTAAGCAAGAAATTTGGATTTCCAAAGTGAGAAAATGGAAGAAATTGGGGAAATCCCTATTTCTTCGGTTTTTGCCATTCGAGTTGCCACGTAACTCTATGTCAATCTGAGATGAAGATTAAAAAAAATGTTCTTTTTGGTTTTTTGTTGTATTGTTTATGCTATTGCTTGTATTGTATGACATTTGAATAATATGAGCTCATTTTAAATCTGATTGCATCATTTATGGCTAACAGTGCATATTTTCATCCCCTAAACAATTGAAAAGAATTGTGCATAGTTTGTGTAGACGTTTTGAGTTCTAAGTGTGTGATTATGTGTCTTTTAACATATCTTGAAGTTTCACTGAAAATTTACACCATTTTCCTAAAGCTTCCCCAGAGTTTCCCTCGGAATGCAAAACTTTACAAGGTATATGTGGTATTTCCCAATATATCTCACAATATTTCCCATTCTGGAAGGTGTAGTATCATGTGCAATAATGATATTTAAAACCTTGGTCAGAATTACAACTGTCAAATGAAAAAAAAAAAAAATGATACTACACAATGCTAGAGTTGATGATAAATTAGTATGTGCCCAATTCATTTGTTGTAATGTAAATATTCTATTATTTTTGGAAATACTATGTCTAGAAAATAGTTGCCAGATTCTTCTAACTAGGTGCCACGCCCGCTTTGAACCATGTTTCATACTCTCACTCCAGCTCCCCTTTCCTACTTATTTCTAGTTTTCTACATGTTTAATTTTGAAACAGATGCTTCCCTGCCACCAGACCCGAATTTTTTTGCTGCAACACTTCATGCTTCGTGTGACTGTAGTCTAAAAATAATAATAACCAATAAAAGCATCAATAGATAAACTTCCTAGAGCCCTTTATACCTATACATGTCTGTACATCTGTCATCTACTAAGTGACATATTATAAGAATCTTTCATGGAGGTGAATTTTTTCAAGCTGGAAACATAAGTGCTAACATTAAGCGATAAGAATATTGAAACTGAAAATAAAAGGATAGAATCCACATCTTCGAGCTTTATAAAACACCCATCCCTGTAACCAACAAAACAACAACTGATCTCAACACATCCTTGCTGGCAAGAGTGTCAGCAAGCCCCATTATCTCCCTAGAAACATGATGCAAAACAACATTGGAAGTAAAGATCAAGAACAACATGGCTAGAGACCAACAATGGCCAGTTTGAATTAGAATTAGTATTTCAGTATGGGTCAAGGGATGTTAGAACTAGAATTTTGGAGGGAGGGTTGTGGTTGGTTGTATCATCATCATCACCATAGGCCTGTCACAGCTACTTTCGATCAGCTTTTATGTTTATTTTTAGCGGTACTTTGATTTGCTCTCGAAATCCTGTTTTCCCACCCAAAAAAAAAAAAAAAAAAATCTTATTCACACCCAACATTTGCCACAGGATTTTATCTTACAAGAGGAAGTATGAGAACTCCTTCCTTCGCAAGGATAGCAGCTATTTGTTCACAACGTTTGATGTTGTAAATGTTACATTGGATAAATTCCTTCTTCTTCTTTGTTTACAATGAGTATTGTATTAGAAAAAGGCCAAAGCTGCGAATTTAAAAGAAAAACCAAAAAATAATTACAAATCCCTCCAAATCTCCAACCCCTGAGATGAGATATTAGAAGCCGCCGCCCATTCCAACACTAAAGATTTAGCCCTACCAAAGACCTCTTGAGATTGCCCCTTCCGATTCCTGCAACACCTCTTGTTCCTCTTGAGCCATAAAACCCAAAAGCCTGCCAACAAGCAAAGATGCCAAATGCTCCTCCCAGTCTTCTCTGACGCTCCCCCATGCCACATTAAGAGGAAGATATCAATTACACCCAGCAACAACCAAGCAACTCCAAAAGAGAAAGGAAAAATTCCATATCTCCCTTGCAAAAGGAACAATGAAGAAACAAATGATTTGTTGACTCTTCATCTTGCGTGCAAAGGAGACAAACATTATGCAAGATGAATCCTCTACTCCGAAGCCTATCCACTGTAAGCACCTTCTTTCTCCCAATTAGCCAAGCAAAAGCCGCCACTTTTGAAGGAGCACCAAAGCGCCACACAAACGTCGTCAAGCTAAGATAGCCACTGAAAAGCCTATAAAGAGATTCCACCAAAAATTTTCCAGATTTGTTTTTGGCCCAAACCAACGAATCAGCCACTGCAACATTCGGAACAACCTTATAAAGCAATTGAAGCAATATGGTGAGATCTTCAACCTCGTCCTCCAACAAATTCCATCTACACAACGGGACCCACATTGCCTCTCCTCCAACAATGAAGAAACAACTATCAACTGAGAGATCTGACCAAAGCGCAATCCCCGCCAACCTAGAAAACAAAACACTTAATCAATTGCCCCCTACGCAGGTGTCTTCCCAGAACCTAATGTTTTTCCTGTCCCCCACTACAAACTCCACTCCCACCCACACTTTATCTTTTAAAGACACCACATATTTTCATAAATGACAAGCTATGTACATCGAAGAATACCTAACCCACCACCCTCTTTCCTTTACCCCGTATTTCTTAGCTAACACCCTTCTCCTAGTGCAACCAATTCTACCCCGAACCTCCAAACCCATTTCCCCATCAACGCTAGATTCATCTCTTCCAACTTAGTTAGCCCCGCACACCCTTGATCCCATGGTCTACACACCTCTTCCCATTTCACCAAATGATTTTTTTTTTCTCCCATCCCTCCCAACAGAAACTCACGCCTAAGCTTCTCCAACTTCAAAAGAACTAATTTGGGACATTTGAAGAGAGAGAAATAATAAACTAGAAGGTTAGACATTGCTGACTTAAACAAAGTGATCTTGCCACCCAACGAGAGATGACGGCTTTGCCAACGAGATAACTTTCTTTCAAATCTTTCAATCACTTCCCAAACATGCTTCAGCGGTTTACCAACACATAACGGGAGACCGAGGTAAGACGCCGGGAAAGACCCCTCCCTACAACCAAGTATAGATGCATACAACTTTAACTCAATAGGAATTCCAATCCCCAAGAATTTGCTCTTGCAAAGATTAAGCTTCAGACCCGAAACTGCCTCAAAACTGACAATGATTGCCCATAAGTGCTCAACTTTCTGAATCTCTGCCTCGCAAAAAAGCAACATGTCATCAACATACTGAAGATGAGATATCAGGAACTCAAATCGATCCACAATGAAACCTTTCACTAGCCCCACCTCCACCCCTTTATCTAACATCCTGTTGAATGCCTCCATAATCACTACAAACAAATATGGGGAGAGGGGGTCCCCTTGTCGAAGTCCTCTAGACGCCGAAAAGAAGCCATTCGGTGAGCCATTTACCAAAACTGAGAATTTAACCGACTTGACACAGAGTTGCATCCACGAGCGCCACCTGGCCCCGCACCCCAACCTCGCAAGAACAGAATCCAGAAAGGCCCAATCCACATGACCATATGCTTTTTCAATATCAAGCTTGCAAACAATCCCTTTTGACCATTTTCTATTACAATGGTCATTGCACTCGTTTGCCACTAGGAAATTGTCTACTATTTGTCTTGCTAAAACAAAAGCTCCTTGTGAATCTGAGATGACCTCTCCCAATACCCCATGGAATCTAGAAGTGAGCATCTTGGCCAGAATCTTATATGGACCTCCCAACAAACTGATGGGTCTAAAATCACAAAGACTTTTGCCCCTTCTTTTTTTGGAATTATCACTATGAAAGTAGCCCCGAGCACCGAGGCGATGATACCTTTGTCGTAGAATTCATTGATAAATCCCAACACACCCCCTTTGACTACCTCCCAGAACTTTCAATAGAATGCTATCAAAAACCATCTGGCCCGGGCGCTTTGTCTCCACCCAATTCGTCCATGGCTGCTTCACGTCTTCTTCATTGAAAGGCATTTCCAACTCTGACACCGATTGAGCTTTGATACAATTGAAAGGTAAATTACCTAAAGCCAACCTATTCCAATCTTCATGAGTAAGGAGTTTCTTATGGAATTGAACTATAGACGCACAGACCTTTTCCTTCCCCTCAACTCTTTCTCCCTCCACCACTATAGACATTATCTTATTAACCTTTGCCCTTGCACTTCCCATGTTATGGAAAAAAATTATATTTTTATCCCCCTCTTTCAACCAGAGGGCATGCAATCTCTGTCTCCTTTTAATTTTGTCTTCTCGCAATCTCGCATTATATTTTGCACAAAACACTTCCCACCAAGCTCTCTCCTCTTCCGAAAGATCTGACAATTCTTCTTTAATGTCAAGAGCTTGAATCTAACTTAAAATTTGGGCTGATTCCTCCTCTCAGGCCCCTAACTCCTCTTTCTACCACTTGCATATTTCTTTTTTGAGCAATTTTAATTCCCAATTCACCTTGTCGACAAAACCTTTCACGTGGAGCCAAAACAACTCGAACCTGAAAGGTCTAGGACCCCAATCTTCCTTGTCCATTTCCAAAAAGATTGGGCAATCATCCGAGACCGGCCTAGGGAGACCTCTTTGATGAATTAAAGGCAACTTCTCCACCCAATCTGGAGAAAGAAGGTAGCGATCCAGCCTAGAATTTATCACCTTCTTTTGACCATTAGTCCAGGTATATTTAACTTCACCCATTGGTAAATCTACCATCCCATACTTCAGGATCCAATCTGAAAAGTGCCGCGTACTAGTGATTTTTCATGAACGAAACTGACTACGTTGAAATCACCGCCTACACACCAAGGGAAGGTCCATCTTCGCCTCACTGAATCTAACTTCTCCCAAAATTCCAAATGAAATCTCAACCGACAAGGCCCATAAACCGCTGAAAAAACCATTCGAAAATCTGATGAAGCCTGTTTAAACACTAATGAAACTGAGTATTTCCCCTTCCAACAATCCTCTGTGCCACAGATTTGTATTCCAAATAACAAAAATGCCTCCTGCTGAACCCGAAGCCTTTAATGATTCCCAATCTTTATTTATCTTCATCGCACACCTACTAATCCCACATTATCTACCTGAAGTTCACCCTCAGCCAACCCCATCGAAATCTGAGTAGCCTTATCTGCTCCCACTAATACTCTGTTGCATGTCAAGTAGTGTTCCCCTATCTGATGTTTCGCTGGCAGCCTACATTGTTCTTCTAGAAATTCGAACAAGGCGACGTAATCCTCAGGTCTGTCTCCAAATGTAACTCCTACTAATCGCGCCACCTCTTGCATGAACATTTTGATCCTTTTCATACCCTGTGCCATGGTCATTTTGGTGTTATTCAGTTGATTGTGGGCACTGTCTACAGAAGTACCCTTGTCTTCCCTTGTCATTTCCTATGGAACTCTTTCATGCACTTAAATATTTTATGGTTTTATTGTGTTTCCATTATCTATCATCATCTAATCTTCTTCTTTTTTTCTTTTTTCCTTTTTTTACTGGTCTATTGCCTGTTTAGGCTCTCTTTAATATTTTATGGTTTTATTGTATATCCATTTTTATGCTTGTTTCTCCCAGGCTGCTTTAACTTGCAAATAGGTTAGTTGCTCGGTTGTATTTTGCAGTCCCAGGTACAAAACTTTGGTAAAATCACACAGGTAAAATGGGTAGCATTTTCAGTGAGGAACGCCTACATTTAGAGCATTCCCATCATATACAGAAATTATTTTTTTAAGGTGTCATCATAGAGAAATCTTCTCATCAAAAATACTAAAACATGCATCTAGGGGTGAGAATATTAAACCAATAGCCAGATCTCCAGCCAGGCAAAACATTGCTTGAACTGCATTTCCTTAAAGTTGCATGTTGCTTGCACATACTTGTCCTGGGTGACGGCTGATTCGCTGAAACTTCCTGTCTGTCTAAGACAACATGTTCTTGGCAGGCTTTCTAAGCAAAGGAGGAGCTTATATAAATGAAAAATGCTAACAGCCCCATCCCCAAAGCTTCTACATCAACATGGAACAGGCAGTCAATGAGACAGACGGTCCATTCACTCATAAAATTGAAAGCATACCATGGTGCAAACATCAAGCAAATCAGATTGAATTGCACAGATTTGTACAGCTGTCCATCTTTTATGAGCCGTGGATCAGATGGTAAGCATCATCAAACCGAAGTGCTTATTTTGAAAAATAAGCAATCCATGTTGCGACCTACTGGATAGATGTTTCAAGATGATTGTTGGGCCTATTTTGTTTCTGCACTCGATCTTAACCATCCATTTTTCATGCTATTGGACAGATGGCTAGGACCATCCGCTTGGCTTGCTCCAAATGGTATGATTGAATGAACCGACCAGATCAATGATTGGCCATGCCATGTGTGACTAAAAACTTGTGGATGTTGTTAACATCCATGTGAAGGTGGGGACAAATGGAGCTACAGACCGATGATTGGCAGTGCCATGCACAACGTAAAAGCTTTCCAGATGCACGTGTCTTGAAAGGTAAATAATGGGCTTATATCAACTTCCATGAACAAAGAAAGCAAGAAAAACATCATAATAACTGATCCAAAATGCAAAGGAATGAGAAGAATTAAGAAAGCAAGTGAAAATTACAACTTACGATAAGGGATCTGAGAGAACGCTTCTCAGTGATGGTTCCCTATTCAAATTATTCCGAGGTTCCTGGTTCCAAAGGCCATAATGATTGTTATATAGATGAATGTGTGACTCCAAAAAGGAAATCATTGTCACAACAAAGGAAAGAGAATAGAATAAACCATACAAGGAAAAAAGCAAATCAGAGAGAATTTTTTGGCACAAAAAAATCAATGTATAGGCTCAACAACCATATCAATATGAAAGACAACTCAATATAAAGTTACATAGGTTCCACCGAAAATACTAAAACTTTTAGACGAGAGAGAGAGAGAGAACCAGTTGAACATGAGAAATGCACCATTCCACATGTTATTCTAGAAAAAGACAACCACATACTTTTCCAGATGAACCAAGAGGACTACACCAGATTCTGATTTCAAAACCTAGGAACCAAGTTACTCAATAACTAAGAAACTTGTCAAAGAACACCACAACATTTCAATTTTCTCTAGTCAAATCAAGCGAAGAATGTAGCTCTTTCTACTTGAGAAAAGTGACCGCTATTAAGAAAAAGGAACAAGGGCAAAGGTAATCTTAGAACAAAATGAAAAAAGAATGTGGATCGCCAAAACCAAGCAACATTTTAACAAGAAGCCCAAGAAGGAAGACCCCAGAACAAGCCTAAAGTCAATATATTTCTTTAGCAGGTCTAACTTCATTCATTTATTCTATAGTTATTTATCTCCTTTATACCATATAACAATGACTCTCCTAGCTTATTCTAAAGTATCATATAAAACTGTCCAGATCTATCTACATAGGTCATTGCCTTTTTTTTCTAAACCTGTGTAAATAAACAATCCCAGACACTTCTAGAGACTTGGTGTATCGTGTCAGACACAAGATGACTGCACTAGTACCAAACAATCATACGATATTTATAGGATATGGTTTTACTTTTAACAGAATCCTGATAATTTCCTTACATTATTGTCATAATATAGAATCATCATAGCCTTGTCCCAGTTATTTCAGTCAGCTTCCCGTCATGGCTCGCACGCACGCACAAATTTTGCATGCTAGAAAGAATTTATGTGGTGTATGTGTGTGGTGTGTTTGTGTGAGTGTGACTTGTTCAATAAATTAGAAGTTAATAGAATGGAATATCCAAAAGAATAAAATAGAATAGGTCGAATATTTCAACATCACAAATACCAATATGAATAGCATGTTATAAATGGGATGCCCACATCTGTATCCATGTCCTGAATTTTGAGAAATGGGGAGTTGGTTATCCGTCTCTGAGTGTCTCCTTTTTTTTTCCAGAAAGATGGGTGATGTTGTCAAAGCAAAAACAAGAAATACAAAGATGCTAAGGGGACCCCTATAGCAAGTGCCCCTCTCGTCACTCCAGAATGAGCAATCTGCTAGCCACAACAATACCGTTTCTTGGGATCAAAAAGAAGAAGAAAGAAAGAAAAAATGAAAGATAAAGTGAGAGGACAAATTTGAAGGATGCATGAATATAATCTCTATAAACCAACTTTAGCTAGAAACCCAGAGGAAGAGGAACTTATAGCTCCCATCTTTGAAGCCTTCTTTCCATTCCTTGAAGATGTCCGACTGGGAAGGATCTCCGAAAACAGGAATTATCACACCATCCAACAATAGTGCGTAAGTGATTATCCGTGTCTGGGTATCAGGTCTCTAAAAACTTTGAATCTGCAGAACCCAACCTATTTAAGAACAAATACCCTTTCTCTTGTTATATTTTGCCAGAGCTGCCATCCAATCATCTGCTTCTTTGAGTATGTTACAGTAATCCTTTCATTCTGGTATAGATTTTCCCGTAATATTTCATGTTCCACTTTCTGCTCAGTAAGTGGTACTTTTAGGGAGTTCATACACCTGTGTGCCTTTCCCAAAGTTGAAATAGACAACTCAGGGGTAAGGCTTTCCTAGATTAGGTTTCCGTAGCAGCATCTCACTAACATCCAAAAATAATTTGTTTCTGAAAACAGCAGACATTTCCATAATATCATATATTGGACATTTTGGTACCTTGCTTATAAAAGGGAATTGGCATCTTATTAATAATAATAAATAAATAAATAAACATTATCTTGCACCTTTTAAATGAGGGAAAGGAGATGGATATGCGCATAGACAGTTTTACAGAAATCAATAGCTTCTTCTATCTAGCTATTACAATCATTTTTACAATTATTAAAAGACGAGCTTACATAATTATTATCAGACCGGTTGCAGACCACATCTTCCTCAGCCGACAGGTCATCCATAAACTGGCTTACAGATATTGGTACATAGCTTTGGGGGATTATGTGACCAGCTGCTGCAATTGGAGAACAGTCCAATATAGCATTGCCCTGTGGCATAAGCCTAAATGCTAATGAGGTCCTACAAGCAAAAAATATTGGTGTTAGGTGTATGGAACGGGCAAGTAATATGACTGCCAGGAGAGAGGGAAAAAAAAAAAAAAAAAGAATTCATCCACATAAAGTGCAGTGTGAAATAGACAGCCAGAAGTCATAGGATAAAAGTGAAGCCAAAGAGCAAGATGAAGCTTAAACCTTCCACCAGTAACGGCACCAGAACAATAGTCAGGAGCAGCTCTGTATGAAGCGGCGGGACGAAGGCCAGCAGTAGCATGGCTAAGTGCCTTGCCTGTAAGAAGCAAAAGTTCCCCAGGACCTGGCGTACTGTCCGCCAGGTACCAACGGCCATTTGGGTCACAAACCTATGGAAGAAACAACTGACAAAAATGATTTGAGGATCACAATTGAGTATAAACCAGAAATAACAATAACGTTGATGAAGATCATTCGCATGGGAAACGGAAAGTGATGCTTTGTTTTTCCAAATGTTCTGAAGTGTGTGTGTGTGTGTGTGTGTGTGTGTGTGTGTGAGAGAGAGAGAGAGAGAGAGAGAGAGAGAGAGAGAGATGAAGAGAAAATAAGCGAAAGACCTATAACTGGCAGAGGATTATTTGTAAAGTCATTGAAAGGTAACAGAAAGATACCTGGATCCCAGGACTATCTGAAGCAATCAATGTCAACAGCCCCTTCTCAACTTCACTGTTCATTGCCGGCTTCCCACCCCCAATTGCCCCCTTTCCATTCTGTAGCGATGCATGAGAATAGGAGGCAACCAACACTGATGAAGATACCTCATTGGCAGGCAGTGGGGTATCATCAAGCAAATGGTTAAAAACACTGCCCAACATATTACAAAAACAAGGAACCCATATCAGAACCAAATGCAGCCACTGGAAAAGATTAAAAAATAATAATAATAATTAAGAGACAAAAACTCCACAAACACCAGCATTACTCGCAGCGCAGACGAAGATGCCTTGCTATTGCACACAAAGCAGCACGAGCTGCCTTTCCCAAACACCTAAAAACATCACCCATACATGGTGGTGATGAATCTCCATCTTCCAAAGCCCTAGCATGAAAACAGTATGGTTAAATCAGTTTAAAAGAAGAAATCAGGTGTAAAATTTGCATTTCCCGTGGAACTGGATCTTTGAACATCAGAACATGAGGACAACACTGTCAAATGTAGATAAAACTGAAACATGTGACAAATGCGTGAAGTGACAAAGGTAGTAGTCCACTGCATGAAGAACAATGTGCCCAGCTAATTGAAGGATAAAACATAACTCAGTTTCCTTTCGAACAGAGTCAGGATATACACATCAGCATTTTATTGTAACAAACATGAGTACTGTTTTCAACTGCTAAAACAAGAACAGACATGAGGGAGGGAGGGAGGGAGGGGGAGAGAGAGGGGGAGAGAGAGAGAGATCCCCTGCAACTCCAACTGCCTGTACAGTTACTCTCCATTACAGTTGAAGGTGGCATACCAGACCTTTCAAAGAAAATAAGGTGGATGCTAGATTTCATGAAAGAGAAGCATCTATGGCGGCAAAGTAGGAACTCCCGTGCCAATACAAAAACCTGCTTGCAAGAAACAAATTGAAATGACACGAAACTAAAAAAATTTGCTGTCCGCCAAAAAATTAAAATGCAAAAAGAAAAGAAAGAACCCTCATAGTTTTTTTATGGACAGCAATTTCCAACTGTTTGTCCCAACCAATGTTCGAGTTGTCGGTGTCGCTACAAGTTTCGCTGGCTGGAGATAAAAAAACAATATCGTTATTACCGATATCCGGAAATGCGAGGAAAACATGAGGAAACGGTGAAATTTTTCAGTGAAACTTTAGGATATGCCTAAATACACATTTTTACATGTTTAGGAATTTTTTTAAAAAAATTACAAAAAGATGCATACATAATAAGTTTTCATCCATCCCATCCAATCCATCCATCCAAATGTCCAATCCATCCATCCATCCATCCCATCTAACCCACCCCACCCCACCCATCCATCCATCCACCCCATTAAATTATCCATCCATCCGACCATCTAACCCATCCATCCATCCAACCTCCTAATCCATCCATCCAACCATCCCATCCATCCATCCCATCTATCCATCAATCCAACCATTAATTACATAATCAACACAAATATATTTTTTAACTTTTTTCGTTATACAAATTAATTTATTTTTCAAAATATTTAAAAATAAAACTGAAAATTAAAATTAAATAATTTAATCATTTATTTTTCTTTAAATGGCCTCAATGGATCCTAATGAACCACTTTAAGTCAGCCCATCCTCATCATATGATAAAATGGGCCTCAATGGGCCCCTTTAGAGAAAGAAATGAATAATTCATTATATTCCGAAACATATTTTTTTTAATATACAAAAAAAGGAATTTTATATGCTGGCACAAACTTGCACACATGGCACACAAAGTAGTTAAATTAAACCATCAAAATTATGGTACCCACTTAGATCATAAATTCAAAGTTAAGCATCAGATTGGTGGACACTTATTGGACGGTTAAAATAAAAGAAATCCAATGGTTTTATTTTCATAGACAAGCATCCACAAATCAAAGACTATGATTGTTCGATTAATTTGCCTTGGGATTGTGACTTGGCTAGAGAGGCCTGCTCGCATGTACAATTTATGAGCGCCTGCACATCAAGCATGATTCTCCAGCACAAATTAGGAAAGCACGGGAAGCTAGGTGGGGCCCACTGTGATTTTGTGAGAAATATAGCCTGTCCCTCAGTTTTTCCAGATCATGTTAGGACATGGGACCAAAAATGAAGCAAATCCAAAACTCAAGTGGACCACACGGCAGGAAACAATGAGATTGAACGTCCACCATTAAAACATTCACAGGGCCATAGAAGTTCTAGATAAGATTAATATTATTGTGTTTTCAGTTCATCCCAGTAGGAATGTACTCGTGAGTGGTTTGGATGGCATATAAAGATCAATGGGGTGCAGGAGGTTTTAACGGTAGGCATTTTCCCTACCCGCTTTTTCTTGTCATGTGGCCCACTTGAGTTTTGGATCTACCTCATTTTTTCAGCCCATTTCATAACATGATCTGTCAAAATGGATGGATGGGTTGGATTTCTAACAAACATCATGGTGGGCTCCATGGCCTCAAACTAACTTCTCGTGGCAGGATTGTGGCAAGTTGTGTAGCCCTTAACCAACGATGTGGGTGCGAACTGGTCGTGGGGCCTACCTCAATGTATGTATTGTATATCTATGTCGTTCGTCCGTTTTTCCAGCTCATTTTAGGGCAAGGGCTGAAAAATAAAGCAGATCCAATTCTTAGGTGGACCATTGACCACACCACAAGAAACAATGGTCATTGACCATTAAAAACTTTTCGTGGGCCACAAAGGTTTTGGATCAAGCTGATTTTTGTGTTTCCCCATCATCCAGGTCTTTGTGACCTTATGAATTACTTAGATGCCAAATAAACATTACGGTGGACCCTAGGAAATTTTTAATGGTGGGTGTTTAATGACAACTGAGATTTGGATCTGCTTCATTTTTTGGTCCATGCCCTACAATGACATGACAAAACAAATGAACAGCCTAGATATACAACACATGCATTGAGGTGGGCCCACTGAGTCACACATATGACACATCGCACGTTTGAAAGTCGCAATTTACATTGCTTCCGGAAGGCATAAACAAAAGGCAAAAGTGGAAAAGCCCCCCAACTTTTTTAAACCCTAAAATGTTGTTCAGAAGCATCTTCTTCGGGGAAACACAAAATTCGGCAATTCTTTCGTAGCAATTGGAGGAATCTTCGACGAAAAGTCCCAACGAGATTACTATCACTCGCCGATGTCTCTGAAATCCTAAATCAATGATTTTTTTTAAAGGTTATTTTGTACTTTTGAAGACCAAATGCTCTTGCGAAACTCCTTGCAAGGTGCTGAAAATTACTTTCTCAAATAGATCCAAAAGAAAACGGGTATTTTTTTCCAGCATTTATGTTGGACCCTCACTCGATTTTATTGCCAATAATCGACGAAAATGTCAAAAAATCGAAAATATCAACGAAAGTCGCCGATATCTAAAAGAGAAACGAAATTTGTAGTTTCGGGTTTCGTTGAGCCGGTGACAACGAAATTATCAGTGATAATTTCGCCGACAACTTAAACATTGGTCCCAACTGATCTTGGAAGTAAGGTCTTGTTAAATCCTTACTATTACGGGAACTTAACTAAGCACTTAAACTAACCAAATCAACTCAAAATTCACCCAAAACTATGCAAAATCTCACTAAACCCACCCAAAACCCAAGCTTAAACCCTCGCCTAAAGCCTAACTAAAGGCCCATAATAATTGAGCCTAGATATGGAAGGTGTAGAAGCAAACCAACCAACCCATCACCCAAGCTTAAACCCTCACCTAAAGCTTGCTAAAGCCCCACAATCATCGAGCATAGATATGGAAGGTTTGGAACCTAGCCCAACTTGGGTCCAGCACCCACATTTTTTAAGGATCTCCATGGCTGGTGGAAATCCCTTTTCTGCTAGACGGAGCTTTTTTTCAAGTATGTGCTCTCTGATTGGCGGAAATCCAATTTCTGCCAGACATCGAGCCATGTTAAAACAATGAAATTGCTCTTTGGTTGTCGGAAATTCAACTTCCATATGTGTGGCATTACGGAGCTACTTCGAAGATTGCGGCCTTTAGGTGGCTTGTGGAAGAAAAAGAATATTGACCGTCAATAATTGACACAAGGATGAACGTGATGAGGTCGAGCACCATCTTCCTCAAGGATAACTACTCCAAATCCACGAAGCTTCTCTGGACTCCTCACAGACACTTCTCGAATCCACGAGGAAAAAAGCAAGAAAAAATAGAAATAAATTCTATAAAATTCGTAATTTGATTGATGATTGAAATAAACGAGTCTACAACCCTTTAAATAGGGATACCAAGCCTTGGAAGAAATTTTGGAATTAAAATACAACTAAAACTCCCTAAAATTCATAACTTACTATAAGTAGTAAGTAAGTGTCCTATGTGGCTTAACCATGTTCTTCTCCTAATTTTTCTAAAAACTTTTCATGTTGGACGCGACTCCTAAATCTCAAAGGATGAAGAGTTATAATAAAACTGAAACTTACTAAAAATAGTAAAAACATAAATAAATAGGGAATTCAACCATCGATCTGATGGAATCTCGCAAATTCGGCATGGGTAACCCGGCATGGCCAGGTTGGTTGGCTAAAGTAGCTCGTCCTACCCCAAAATCATATCTGGTACGTCGATTAAATCATTCCGGTTTGCAAGATATGTCTGTTTTAAGGTTTTGATAGTCTTGATGACTTCAGCCTCCGATCGGGCCTTCTCTGGTCCATCTTGGACATGAAAGTGTCCTCGACCCACTCTACATCAGTCCCCTCTACTTCAAAAGAACTCGTCCTCGAGTTCTCATGCTGCTTCGTTTCTTGATACTCAGTCTGTTGCGCCGTAACGATGCCCGGATCAAAAGGTATGATCAATTCACAGTCCACCTTCTTTTGGTCCAACCATGCTAGGAATGTATCTATGACACGTTCTACATCAATAATCTTCAAAAGCAATAAATGGTGATTCCTAATATTTGCCTTATGAGCATGTCTAATGCTGAATCAATTGGCCATCTATTCATTCATTGCCCTTTCGCAAGCCAAGTGTGGAATGTATTTCTAATAAGATTCAATTTAGCTTGGTCCATGCCCCTTGCTATTGGAGATCTTTTCTCAGCATGGCATGGCGTGGCTTTCCAAAAGTAAAGGTGTTATGGAGACTTTGCTTATTAGCTGACTTATGGGTGATTTGGGGAGAAAGAAATGGAAGGTGCTTCTAAAGTGAAAGCGTGCGGGAAGAGTGGGTCGCAAGCCTCTCTCTCTCTCTCTCTCTCTCTCTCTCTCTCTCTCTCTCTCTCTCTCTCTCTCTCTCTCTCTCTCTCTCTCTCTCTCTCTCTCTCTCTGTTGTCTTGTGGCTGCGCCCTAGTATTTTCAACATGAAAAGGCTACCAAGTGTCGTGCCTTTCATCCATCGTATTTAAAAGGTGGGCCCCACTATGATGTTTATCTGAAATCCACCCCAACCACCAGGTGTGTCACGGTCACCCTATGTTAGGCCCAAGACCCAAAAATCAGCCCCATCCGTGATTCAAGTAGAGCACACGATTGGAAATGGGGTACAGGGCAACGCTGACTGTCGAAACAATTTCCCTTGGTATGGCCCACCTAAATCACATTTGGGTCCAATGCCTTAGTTCTATTGTGGCATCTAATGGTTGGAATGGATTTCATATAATCGTCACGTTGGGCTTGTAAAAATCAAGAGTGGACATCTCTCTCCAAACCATTTCCTTTGGTGTGGCCCACCTAAATCACAAGTCATCTTGGTTTTTTCACCCTGGGCCTAACGTGAGAGTACGTCTAATGGTCGAAGTGGATTTCACAGATCGCATCACAGTGGGCCCCGTAAGAAACCAAGGGTGTGCAAGCCTCCCTCTACCAACTATTCAAATATTTTGGCTAACATATTTATAAAAATAAATAAATAAATAATTATGGTACACACCCTTGATTTTTTTATGGGGCCCACCTTGATGTTTATGTGAGATCCACTCTTGACCATTAGAAGTGTAATCCCACATTAGGCCCAAGGCCAAAAAAAGATCTGCCTAACCTATGATTCAGGTGGGCCACACCAAAGGAAACAGCTTGGAGAGAGACGTCCACCCTTGATTTTTACAAGGCCCACCATGATGATTATATGAAATACACTCCAACCATTAGATGCCGCACCAAAACTTAGGCATGGGGCCCAAAAATCAAGCCCATCCATGACTCGGGTAGGCCACACCAAAGGAAATAGTTTGGAGGGTGAGGCATTGTCTTATACACTTCCAATCGTATGGTCCCCCCTGAATCACGGATGGGGCTGATTTTTTTAGCCCTAGACTTAACAGGGGGTAACGCGCCTGGTGGTCGGGATGGATTTCACATAAACATCACGGTGGGGCCCACCTGAGCTACAACCCTTGCTCACAAACTTTCCTATTCTCTGTTTAAAAAGGGAATTCATGAAATTGTGGCAACATGTATGACACTTAGATGCACGTGCACTCAGAAATTGTACACGTGTCACATAAATTAAACCAATTAAATTGTGGCACCCACTATAGCTAAGTCACGGTCCCAAAATCATATTGTTTGAACAGTTGAAACAAGACCATTGGATTTTTCATTCTTAACTGTCCAACAATCTCAGACGAGGAAATAAACCTGATTTTTGGATTATGAGACATAATTTGGACAATTTAATTTATATTACTTGTATGCCACGGTGCAATTTTTAAAAATAATTAATTGGTTGCATTTTCATACATGTCTTCTATGATTTATAAATTATATGAACTGATTTTGAATATATCCACTTTTGTCAAATGGTGCACAACTTAGGACCTTATACGAAGGAAACTTATTATCTGCATATGTTTTTTTGTGATTTTTTATTTTTAAGTGTGTATTGATGTCTTTTTTAACATCTTGTGAAGTTTCATTGAAAATTCGACTAGTTTCCCATTGTTTTCCAAAAACAGCGAAATATTGTGCAATACATCCAATATTTCCCATATGATAACCGATATGTTTCCGTATCCCAAGGGTGCGAAACATCCTTCGATACCGAATCTAAAAACATCGATTAGGAGGAGCGTGAAATTACGGTTCAATCATGTGCAATGAAGACTGGAGATGGCTCAAGTTGGGTACATTGAATAGGGCCAAGGGGCCTAAAAAGACAATGAGGGGAAAACCTAGGACTTGGATTGAGGTGGCAATTTGGGAGATGAAGGCTTGTTCACTTATCGAGGGCAGGGCTTGATGTGGGATAATAGGATTGACTTGCAAAACAGGATTCATAAAGTTGGCTCCAAAATGGTTGAATCCCCAAACCATGTAATGTGTAGATGGTGTAATGACAAGACAAAAAGAAAAAAGAAAAAAGAAAAAAAGAAAAAATTCCAGTGCCCACAAAATATACAAATATTATTAACAAAATTATGCAACTAGATCAAGGAAGAAACTAATTGCAATGAAGTTTAACGTACCAAACTGAAAGGTAGAATCACACGAGAGAGATGGAATGACTGTCAGCAAGCTCAACAGTCCTCTAGTCTTACACTAGAGACCTAGAATAAGGCACAAGTAAAGAGGATACACTAAATAGGGCCAAAGGGCCCCTAAAAAGACACTGAGAGGAAAACCAAGGACTTGGATTGACGTGGTGAGGTGGGAGATGAAGGCTTGTTCACTTATCGAGGGCGGGGCATCATGTAGGATAATAGGATTGACTAACCAAACAAGATTCATAAAGTTGGCTCCAAAACGGCTAAATCCCCAAACCATGTAATGTGTATATTGTGCGGTGACAAGACAAATAAAATTCCAATTCCGACAAAATACACAAAAATTATTAACAAAATAATGCAACTAGATCAAGGAAGAAACTAATTGCAATGAAGTTTAACGTACCAGACTGAAAGGTAGAATCACACGAGAGAGAGAGAGAGAGAGAGAGAGAGAGAGAGAGATTGACTGCCATCAAGATTAACGGTCCTCTAGCCTCATACTAGAGAGAACTTGCTCAAAGAAAATATCTTTCATCTGTCTTATTTAGCACCTATGCCTTATTTATAATGAGTGTATACAAAGTTAACTCATTGAGTAGCCATTCCATGACTATAAATCATTCCTCTCATGGTGCTCATATGACATGAGATCTAGACAAAATATGTGGAATGGCTTTGGGTGGATTTTTTTCCAGGATATGGGGAAGGTTTTGAGGAGGTTGGGTTTATGATAAATTATGGGTTCTTTCTTTAACTTAACAATGGATTAGTGTTGGTACTATTTGGAATAAGAAATGTGGTGATGGGTGAGATGGAGGCGGTATATAGTTCATGGTGAACTGAAGGGCTGAAATAACAGGTTGTTTAAGAGAACTGTTTTGAGGACTGGTTTGGGTTGAATATTGGGACCGAAGATGATGGGGAAGAGAATAGAAAAGTAAAAGAGAAGAGAATCTCCCAAGAGCAAAACTTTCTTTGGTACCAAAATAATGCAACTAGAGAACTAATTCAATGAATTTCAACGAGTTAAAGTTCAAATCACACAAGAGAAGATGGACGACCCGACTGAAGAAGATGGGAAAAGAATAGAAAAGTAAGAGAGAAGAACATGCTTCGGTACCAAAATAATGCTACTAGATCAAAGAAAAAACTAATTCAATGAATTTGAATTTCAACGTACGAGAGTTAAAGTTCAAATCACAACCTGTAATTGACAGATTATAAGGTCCTCAGCCTCAAGAAAAATGCACGGTTTTCCACAGCTATCAATGCGCGGCGGGGGGGGGGGGGCACATTTGGTGGGAAAAGCACCAAAAAATGAAGTGATCCCAAAACTACACAATGGGACTCACCAGATCAGCAGCCCGGATCAAAGAGACATGAGCACCAAACAGCATAGTTAGGAGCCTCGGCAAACTATACATTTGCTCTGGACCATATGCCTCTTCCCCGACATCAATGTTTATCCAGTTCAAAAAAAAAAAAAAAAAGCAGAACTTATCACAGATTTTGATCTGAATCAACCAAAAGTAAACAGAGTTTTTTGCACTTCTGATATGAAGCAGACAATTCTTACATACAATTACTTCTAATTATAAATCAGAAAATTGTATAGACAAACTCATCAAAAAAATCCGAATTAGAGAGAGAGAGAGAGAGAGAGCCAACCTTCCAGCCCGGTACATGTAAACCCCTCTACTTGACTTCCCCCAACTCCCTCCGCCGCTGCCATTGTTCTGAGCCCTCGTCTTGAAATACAGCCTCGCGGACTCGAACGCGCACCTGATCAGCGCCGTCTCCTCGTTCCCCAGCTCAATCACTGCGGCATTATGCCTCGTCAGGGACCCGGAAAGCGCCTCGACTGCCCGAACAAACGCCCCGCCGGGCGCTCCATCATACGGCGCGATATCCGAGAGCCGAACCCTCGAGATGGGCACCGTCTCCGCCGACGGGTGGGCCGCCGCGATCGGCTCTGGGCCAGCCACGTGATGCGACGACGTGGAGGGAGGGAGGGAGATGAGGCCGAGTGAGAGCGACTGGAGAGGTGCGGGAGGCGATCGAAGGGCCGAGGAAGAAGCCGGGGTGGGAGCCATGGAGGAGCTCTGCATGTCGGATCAAAACATCGGTGATGGTGGTGGTCATGATGAGGATTCTAGGGTTTGGGGGTAGATGGAGAGGAAGCTAGGGATTTGAGTGTTGGAATCCATTGAAAGAAGGGTACTTTAGGGATTACGCAGCTGAATTCAGAAGGAGAGAGGGAATGGTAGGGTTTATATGTGAGAGAGGAGAAGAACCAGACACGAGGATGAAAGAGAGAGAGTGGCCGTTTTGTTTCACCTGGCAAGCCAAGTGTTTTTTTCGCGGGGGACGGAAATACCCTGGACGTTTTTGTGCCATGTGCGAGCGGGTGCACGACGCAGTCGGCGCATTCTATCGTTTCCGAGGGAATACCGACGTGCGAGTCGACTCGGACGAGTCCATTTTGTGGTACTCTTTAAGGACACAGCAGACAGTATCATGTGCGGGTCGACTCGGACGAGTCCAATACAAAGCTTTGTACTTTGACCCTAGCGCGTAAAAATGCATCCAAAACGTGGTCAACACAGTGACAAATTCTGGTTTTCGGGAGATTTTTAAATTTTGGGGTTTTTCTTGAGATATTATCAGTAAAAATCTCACTAAAAATAAATAAATTTAAAAATCTACAGTATGATTGAATTTTTAATATTTAAGTATATAATGAGTTAGTTGATGTTTTTGAATAATTACTACATCAGTTTCAGGATAACCTTGTGAAAGGATCAAAAAATAAAATAAATTTGTGATATCTTGAAAATCTCACACTATTATCATCACAATGTTGTTTGTTTGCATACAGCTAAATAAGTTACTTTTTCTACTACATCAGCAGATAAATAGCTTATTGAAAAAAGTAAGTTTGGTTTATGGTCAATTATAAGTAGTTTTTATTTTTAAAGATATATAATCACTTCAATTTAATAATTGAAAATCGATATAAGCTACTTAAGATATATATAGCTTACGTCTAATAACTTAAGATCCAAATGCCCTCTTAAAATCTCGACACTATTTATCATAGTAGTCTAAGTATAGTTTGTGAGTGCAGTAGTTCATAGTTTGTGAGTGCAGTAGTTCATCCAAGTGCAATGTACTTAGATGGACTTACATACACCAAACTGCACTTCAATGCACTTATCACACTAAGAGGATGTTTAGATCATGGGTTATTTTAGATAAGCTATTTATGCCATAAGTAGCTTATCTTGTTTTCTACTACTTAATCAACAGATAAGTATATTTAGTAAATAACACATTTATCATTCAAAAAGTGAAAAAGCATATTTAGTTTCCAACATCATAAGCAGTTATCCTGAAAGTTTATTTGGTCCTCTCACATCCTTCATCCATCATATGGGGACAACCTTTGATGTGGATCGTTGATTGTATAGGCCCCACCCCCACATTTGATGTGGGTCAGGCCCACCTTGGTTGTGGGTCATTCATCACTACGAGTTAACCTTTAATGTGCACAGTTCATTAGATAGGGTCTACCTTTAATGTTAATCATCCATCATGCAGAGCCCACCATCAATGTTATTGTCCATCATGTGGGGCCCTTCTTCAATATCCGATGCTCATCATGTGGAACCCACCTTTGATGTGGACCGTCCATCATGTGGGCCCACCTCCGATGTGGGTTGCCCATCATGCAGGACCCGCCTTGGATATGGGTCACTCATCATTAGGCCAACCTTTGATGTGGACTATCCATCATGTGGGGCCCATCTTGATGTGGATCATCCATCATGTGGAACCCACCATTAATAATTGCCCATCATGTGGAGCCCACCATTAATAATTGCCCATCATGTGGAGCCCACCTTTGATGTGGGTTGCCCATCATGTGGGCCCCACCTTCGATGTAGGTTGCCCATCATGCGAGGTTCACCTTGGATGTGGGTCATTCATCATTAGGAGCAGACATTTGATGTGGATCATTCATCGTGTGGGACCAGCTCGATATGGGTCATCATTGTGTGAGGCCCACTAGATTATTTACCCATTCATTGGATGATTTTCCGATCTCATAAACTTAGAAAGGGTTCTTGGCTACAAATAGCATATTCCCATAAATAATTTCTTAAGTTGTGAGTTGAAAAGCAATAAAAAATAAATTATAAAAATAGGTTATTTTTTCTAAAAAGCTACTTATTTAAGTTTAATAACCAATTAACTTATTTAAGAAACATAACTTTATTAACTTACATTAGTTTTTTTTTTTTTGTTTTTTTAAAGCTACTTATTTAGTAGTATCTGAATGGGCCTTAAGTGAGTTTGGATGCACTTCGTACATTAAGCTTAACTTCATTTATGCATTGATTTAGGCTCATTGATCTAAATAACATCCTCCATTCAGTAAACAAAGTTTACAATTTGTAATTGTTTTTTTTGAAAAAGTATCTCTAATGTTTTTTATATGACTGCAAAATTATTGCTGAGTTTTTTCCAAAATAAAGAAAAAAAAAAAAAGTTAGATTTTTTAATATATTAACAAAAAGGAGAAGATGATGAAGGGGCTTTTGATGAATCTTTGTGACTCATGGATTGTGAATCATGGTGACTCTTAGTGAATAGGCGTGGTGCTTTTTTATGATTTTGAATTCAAAAATCATGGTGGAGGGATGTCACTAAAAAAAAAAAAAAAAAAACATCATAGAATAGGGTGTATTTTCATAAAAATAAACTTAAAACAGCTCTTATGGCACTATAAAAACCTATTTTCGGAACAAAATGAGAAGATGATGAAGGGACTTTTGATGAATCTTTGTGACTCATGGATTGTGAATCATGGTGACTCTTAGTGAATGGGCGTGGTGCTTTTTTATGATTTTGAATTCAAAAATCATGGTGGAGGGATGTCATTATTAAAAAAGCATCATAGAATAAGGTGTATTTTCATAAAAATAAACTTAAAACAGCTCTTATGGCACTATAAAAACTTATTTTCAGATCAAAATGAGAAGATGATGAAGGGGCTTTTGATGAATCTTTGTGACTCATGGATTGTGAATCATGGTGACTCTTAGTGAATGGGCGTGGTGCTTTTTCATTATTTTGAATTCAAAAATCAGGTTGGAGGGATGTCATTATTAAAAAGACATCATAGAATAGGGTGTATTTTCATATAAATAAACTTAAAACCGCTCTTATGGCAATATAAAAACCTATTTTCAGATCATTCTGAATCGTAACAAATCCATCATTCTCCTCTCCTTTTTCTCTTTCATTTTTCATTTTAGAAAAAATTGTATAAATTACATTCTTTTAAGGGGGTAAAATGTAAATAGAAAAATTTTTAGGGTAAAATATAATAGTAAAGAATCAGGGGTGTACCTACAAAAATGTGTTCAACATCCAATTCTTCGATTTTGCAGGCCAAAGCCCATATTTTTCAGGCTTACGAGAAGGGCTTATTGTATCTTGAAGGCAGAGTTGTTGTAACACTCTTGTAAACTGGTTTAACCACTAGTATGGTGCGAATATTGCCTTTAAAAAAAAAAAAAAATGCCTCAAGTCTGTCTCTAAGTAAGTATTTTCTTCTTCTTTTTTTTTACTTCCAGCTTTTCAATTATTTCGGCATTGAAATAACTCTTGATTTATGACCATGAGAAGCTCTACTGATAAAAAGACCAACTAAATTGTATCAATAATTGCTACCATTTTGAAATTATAACCAATGATTTAGATATCAATAATATCGGCTAATATATATCGACGTCAATAGTACCAATAATAGTATCAACATCGCATAGCATCGGCATAATATATGAGATGAGTTATTAAATTCTCTCGTTTGATACAAAATATCACAATGTATCACCAATATATTGTGAAATATCGATATCTTGTAATAGTTTTTTCAAAAACCTTCATAAAATTCCACTTTATCACAAATAGATGTGATACAATGAAATATGTATTAGTGATACATTGGAATACATTCTCTTATTAGAAATTTGGAAAATTTTTGTAATAATAAAAATTTTGACAAAATGTCATTTTCTCATCAATATTTTGGGAGAATGTGTTTTTACACTTATATTGTATGATTTATGAACTAAATGAACTCGTTTTGAATTCAGTTGTATTACTTTTGTTAACACAATGCATAATTTTGATGCAGGACACATGATTTAATGCTAGCATGCAACGTGAAGATTATGAAAGAGTCCATAAAGTAATTTAACTAACAAAATATGCTTACCCGCCAAGTAATTAAGAGTAAACAATAGGCAATAAAATCTGATTTAACTTAAATCAAATGCATGCATGCTAATAAATCACATAAATTAGTTAAAACTAGGCCCGATGGAAGGATAAAACTTCCAATCTAGCATAGGCACATTCCACACTTAATGGACATATTTGTAGGTTTTATGGTTAGGCTTAGGAATGAGAAAATCTTAAATTTGAAAAATTAGGGTTCATGAGAATTGAAGATTTTGAAATGGGTTTTGATGGGGAAACAAGGGGAAATCAAAGGATTAAGCGATTGTTCGTATGGTTAGCCTAGGGTCTCACGCGTGTGGGTCGTCGGCTAGGGTTTTCGGGTCTTCGATGGTTGATTTCGGTTGGAGTTAAAGTTGTATGATGAAAAGTTGAAGAAAACGATGATTTGGATGGTTTTGGATATGAATGGAAGAAGCTAGATGAAGTTTATAGAAAAGTACATCTTTTGGATAGAAAGGAAGAGAGGATAAAGATGATAGATGGAAGTCTCGCACCTCCATTGAATGGGGAATGGAATCACACCACACCCAAGCTTCAAATCACGTGGAATATTCTTCAAATCACATGAAGAAGAGAAAACACAAAGCTTTTTTTTTTTTCAAATAATGACATTAGGGCTTCACACACATATATTTCCCTTTTATAATATCAGAAAAGACTTTTTACAAAAAGGCGTTCCCATAAATATGCTTAATAAATTAAAAGTTGTTCATAACTCCCTAATGTCAACACAAATATAAGTTATACTAAAGATAACGAAGCATGTAAATAATCCAAACAACTAAACTATTTCGTGGCCCATGGGAGTCCATGATTAAGATATCTGATGATGATGATTCAATGGTCCGATCATTGTGTCCACATAATCCAACGGTCCGATGTATCCATTAAGTTCCTATATACAGCGCACATGCATCTTCCCAGTGTAGGGTCTTCAAAGATGTACGAACATGCACGCAAAGTCTTCAACGTGACTAGGAATATGAATCGGGTCAAGTGGACCCCATGTAATGACCATCTGACCATAAGGAGACTAGAACAGTCCTCCTTCTCTGGTATGGTGCTCGGATGTCCTCGACAAATTTAAGACTATTCAGAGGAAACTCATTGTGCATACCTACATCATAGGAGATGCCCCTGTTTCATTTTGTCTGGGAGATGCACATCTACATCACCCAGCCTGACAGTCATGCCAATGTTATCTCAAGACACTTTAGACGTTCATCTCTTAAAGTTGGTTATTGCTTCCATATGCTCTCCATTTCACCTTCTCTCTGAGGTCGAACTCGCTTCATTACTTTAATGTCGAACTCAGCCAATGAGTTTTAGGTCCGACCCCCTTGTGGTGGCTTTTTCCTTCTTTTCCTTTTTTTTTTCCCCCCTGAGCCCGGGGTGTGGACTCCCTTATTTTTCTCTTTTTCTTAGGGGTTCGCCTTTATGTTGCATCTTTTTCAGGCTTTTGCCTTGCGTGAGTAATAAATTTGTTGTGAATACTTTTTTTCTTATATTTTTAGTTTGAAGTGTGTAATCACGTCACGTCTCTTTCGATATATTCTAAATTTCTATTGGAAAAAAAAAATTATCGTTTCCATATGTTTCCCTCAAACGACTATACATTCCTTGATATACGCGATATTTCCTATATGATAATGATATGTTTCCATATCCCAGGAGTGTGATACGTGCATTAATGTCGATATTTTAATCATTATTGTGATTCATCCACTAGTAAGCATGTCCATCCACTCGGTAATGATTTCATGTGGTGAAGTGCAGTGGCATTTGTGTAAGTAAAGATTTAAACAATTTAAGGGACACGTTTGCAAATCATTGATCATTCATAACGTAATGTCGCCATGGACCATGGCCCAAAACTAGAATACTTAACATGGGCCCTCATTACAAAAGATTCATGTTATCATGTCTATTATATATCATATAAGCTCCTCTTTGATGGATCGTGATTAGGATTGTAATGGGTTGGGTCAACCTGACGAGTCATTGGACCTCCTAACAATAAGCAACTTTTGGTCTAAAATTTGAACCCATGGAGCTTATTTGGGTCCAAAAGTTTGACTCGAGTTACTAAATCAGTCAAATATAGAACGTCTTAAAATTAATCCAAGGCCAACCTAGACTCATTTTTTAAAATGGGTTTGACTTAAGCTACCCTAAAATGGACTCGACCCAAATCAAATCAAAACTCATGATAGTAGGAGTTAATACAAGTATAAGAGCTTTAAAAGTTTGATTATTTAATTAAGTGGAAAGTGGGAAATCAGAAACCCATATGAGAACTGATGGTCAATACTAAATCCATAAAAAATTACAAATTGGAACAAACATTTTGTTCATTTTATCCACCTATAATATGGGAATAGTTTACTAAGAATAATTTATACTCTTTTTTTTTTTTTTCTTAAGCTCTTCTCAAGTTTATCTAATATAGCATAAGAATCACTAATTTGAACCTTAATTAAACCAATGCATTGGGAGATTGTTAATGTCAAAACTCACTTATAAAATTTATACGTGCCCACGAGAGCAACGAGCGAGATTTGGGTACAGGAGAACCCATCCTTCATATACTTTATGCATCCCATTAGAGGTTATTAACACATATACATATTTACTTATTGCATTACAAAATTGCGTGGTGGGATATCACGGCTCTACACAGAAGCTTGGCGGAGCTAATGAATGAATGGTTATGTCCTAGAAAGGAGGGGTAATTAAGACAAATAAAAATGCTGCCAATTAAATGTTCGGTTGCCTATTTAAACTAATTTACCAATTAAACTAAGTAAAAACAAGTAACTATAAGGCCTCAAAGCCAATAAAAGGTTCAATTGCGTACACTACACAATATATACCAATTATGCAACTAGTCTATATAAGATAGTGTACATGTGCGTACATTACAAGTTAAGTGTCTAACATATAAATCAATTCAAGCATTCATATGATTTGCTTAATCGAATACATAAGTATAATAAGAATGTATGCAAATACAAGTATGCATAGTGGTTCGGTTTTCCTACTTCATTATCAATGGACGCACTCTCCCTGAGTGTACTGGATATCTCAATCAGAAGTTTTAAATTAGGTTCACCTCTAACATTTACAACCCTACATAAGGACCTAGCGTACACACCCGCCGTATGCTCCCACAAGAGACTTTAGTTGATTTTTTTATCCGGTAACCAACAACATCAATCCTAGTTCGATGACCTACGTTTACTCCCGCCGAAGACTCCCGATGAGACTAACACGTACACACTCGTGTTCGGTGAATATGGCCGTATATAAGAGCGTAGATCTTATAAAAGAACCCATCGATTTGGGTCACAAACTCTCACTCTCAATCCTACGCAAGAAAAGAGAGTATGAGCTCACTAAATGACACTTATTTGTTGAATTAAACCCATTTGATGTGCCATCTTATTTTGTTTGATCGATGCTCTCCGGTGCTTCAATCAGCTCTTATTTTTCTACTCCAATCGTAAACGGCAATGCTTTGCTAAGGCTTCAGCTCCAAGATCAAACACCTTTTATGCAATGCTCCATTGAAGTAACCAATGTGATTGGAGGTTAGTTGAATCTCCCACAACACATAAGAATATTGTAATCCTAGGGGATTCACCTAGATGAGTGTTATAAAGGGTTTAGACAAGGATCTGACTATTGGTTTAAGTATAATCTTTAAAACAATGTGAAGATTAAGTTTATCTTCTTCATTGAGGTTGGAATCATCTTCCAAGTGATGAATCACAGTGAAGATGACTTAGATCTCATGAATTTAGAGGCTCGGGATGAGGGATATGAGTAGGGATTCTCCTAAGCTTCTATTGCACCAAAAATCATCAAATGTCCAAAGATTCAAATGCAATTTTTATAATAAAAAGGCTCTAATGGATCTTTAACGGCTAGACTCGAGCGATCAAGCATAGCCCTCGATCAATCGAGGTAGGCTGAAAATGGTCCAGTGAATTCACTGGACTATTTTGGTCATGTTCGATCAATTAAGCTCGATCGCTCGAGAGGATCGAAGATTCCTTGACCGATCGGGCTTGTGCCTCGAGAGCTCGAACTAAATCAAATTTAGGCTAGATGTTGCTGGACGTTTTTTTCCATGTTCGATTGATTGACTCGATTGATCGAGCTTTGATCGAGCACATCACTGAGTCTGTTAGTTTGGACAATTTATTTTCCAGTAACTCAAGACCTCTATGGCCTATCTTATTATGTTCCAAATAAGCTCTTAAGGTTAAGTGATGATCACAAGAGGTTTTTTTAATTTATTATTAAAGCAATGATCATCTAGAGGTTCAATGGTTGTTTTGGATTAAGGTTAAATCACCAAGGCACCTCTTTTATTCATTCTTCACTTCCTTGGTGCTCTAGTCTTCACGTGTCTTCGGTCTTCAACTTCTAAGGGCTCAACCGACTCTCTGACACACAAAAAAATACACTAACAATCTACCCATTTGTCAATTATATAATAAAAACCTAACCTAGATAATGTCATGGTCCATACCAATGATATACCAAAACAACTATAAATATTACATGTCAAGTAAAAGATTTACAACTCGATGTGAACAAGACATGTAACGCTTGCATTGCTCTCCCTATCTTCATCAATCCCTGCAACAACAAACAAATCCTTCAAAAACATAATACACTTGTGTTGGTGGGACTTGATCTTTCTCCCTTTTTTGTTAGTATTTGATAAAGAGTTAATTTAATATATATACCAATAAAAATATAGTATTTAACAGCTCTATAAGTCATGAATTTACCAATTAAAAGGCACATACTCACAAGAGAATATGGTGCATATAAACATTAAAAATACGAAGCATACTTATTATGGTCATCCAAAAGATATATCAATCGAAATATGAATAACT
The DNA here is from genome assembly GCA_021015155.1 of Magnolia officinalis. Lineage (NCBI taxonomy): Eukaryota > Viridiplantae > Streptophyta > Magnoliopsida > Magnoliales > Magnoliaceae > Magnolia > Magnolia officinalis. The sequence goes on along the minus strand of JAJHSJ010000004.1, from coordinate 28,134,500 downwards.
AATGATAGTTTAAGCTACAAACATATAATGACAAAATTAAGCAACTTTAAAAATTGAGCTATCAAAATAAATAAGGCTATAATCTTCAAATATACCAATTAAGCACATGATGAGGCTAGAATCCTCAAAATTTCTTATAGTGCTCATACAATTGAGGCTTAATCTTCAGATTTACATTTAAGCCCATGGGGACCTTCTGAGGTCACCTATCTAAAGTGTTATGGTCTCCCAAATTTATAGGGAAAGATACCGTGGTGTAGGTCATAAAGACATGTAAGTGACTAAGGTCTTAAACACCATATGAGTCTTCTGAATTGGATTCAAACTCCTTTATATCATCACATGTTGTCTCCATAGCATTGCCTTTTGATCTTAGTTTGCTATGTCCATAATCCTAACAATTATAACATTGGACTTGCTTAGGTTATTTAACATATTTACCTTTTTCAATTCTTAATCATCTTGTCCTTCTTATCACAACTCTTCCCTCTATTCAATTTGACATTTTTTTTTTTAATTTCTTTTAAAACTCTTATCACCATCCTTATCATCATTATGACTATCAAATTTAACAATCTTATACCTATATAAATGCCTATGAAATGTTTTAAAGATTGCTAGTTTCTTTATACTAGAGGGGGACTTAAAGTGTAATTCAAATGTTTATAGGAAACTTAAGAATTCTTCTACATTTATCTCGTCTACATTCTTATACTATTTTATTGAGGTTATCTTAGGAGTGAACCTATTTGGAATAGATTTAAATATTTTTCTACATATACGACCATCAGGACACTTTCCTAAACCCCACATGGAGTTATAAATATTATTAACTTTAGAATAAAACTCCACGAAAATTTCAGACTATTTCATTTTAATGTTTTTGAATTGGGTCATTAAGAGTTGAACTTTCGATCTTTTTATTGTATTAGTTCCCTCATTAGTGACTTTCAATATGCCCCACGCTTCCTTACCCATTTTACATGTCCAAATGCATTTAATTATTAGAGAAAACTACATAATAAATAACATTGAGAGCTTTGGTATCATAGGTATACCGTATTTTCTCATTGACACTCTATTTGGATTTATCTTTGGGAGTGCTAATGGTTTACCATTAATCACGATGACTTGTTCCATGGGCATCATCCATCATTGTTCGACAAAGTCCAAACTATAAGGTCAATAGATCTTAGAAAGATCCTCATCCTAGCCTTCTAATAAGCGTGGTTAGACCTGTCAAAATAATGTGATCATGTGATGACACATCCCTCTTGGGTAGACATTATTCTTAAGCTCATTGGATTAATTTAAGGTAGTTAAGCCCTTCAAGAGTTACCCGCTCTGATACCATTTGAAATTCTATTGTGGGATGCCACGACTATACGTGAAAGCTTAATGGAGCTAAAGAATGATGACTATGTCCTAGAGGGGAGGGGGTGATTAGGACTAATATATATATATATATATATATATATATATATATATATATATATTATATATAATATATATATAATATATATATATATTATATATATAAAATCCAATTAAATGCTCAATTTTCTACTTAACCTAATTTACCAATTAAACTAAGGCAACTAACTCTAAGGCTTCTAAGCCAATAAAGGGTCCAACCACATAGATTACATAAGATATACCAATTAGGCATCCAGTCAATACAAGATATGTACATGTGTGTGCATCACAGGTTAAGCGCCTAGCATACAATTCAATTAAAGCATTTATATGATTTGCCTAATCAAATACATAAGTATGAATATGAATGTATGCAATTTACAATCGTAAGCACAAGCATATATAGTGGTTCAATTTCTCTACTTCACTCCCGACAGACTCACTCTCCTTGCGTGTACTGAATTTCATTTTCGGATATTTTAAACCAGGTTTACCTCTAACCTTTATAGCCCTACATAAGGACCTAGCATACTCTCCTGCCGAAGGCTCTTACAAGAGACTTTAATTGGTTTTCCATTGGCTAACTAGCAATCCCAATCCTAGTCCAAGGACATACGTTTACTTTCATCGGAGGCTCCCACGGAGACTAGCACGTACACACTCATATCCAGTGAATTCAACCCTACACAAGAACCTATTTACTTTGGTTCACAAACTCTTACCCTTAATCATACACAAGGAAAGAGAATATGGACTCACTAAATGAAACTTGTCGAATTGAGTCCCTTTAATATGCCGTCTCGGGTTGCTTAATCAATGCTCTCATGTTCTTCAATCAACTCCCATTTTGCTCCCCTGATTGTTGACGTTGATACTTTACTAAGGTTTCAACTCCAAGATCAAACAACTTACATGCAATGCTGCATTGAGATGACTAAGGTGATTAGAGATTGGTTGAATCTCCTATAACTGTTGAGAAGTGGAGCCACATCTGGGGCCGCCCACGACCAGTAAAGGTTGCGCGGATTTCGTGTCGCAAGTCCTTTCGCAACTGGGATGCGAAAGGAGTTTTGCGGATTTCGTGTCGCAAGTCCTTTCGCAACTGGGATGTGAAAGGAGTTTCGCGGATTTCGTGTCGCAAGTCCTTTCGCAACTGGGATGCGGAAAGGGAAGTTGCCAAAACTATAAATTGGGGTCCCTATTGCTATTCTAGGTTAAGGTGAATTCTAGAAAATTATTCTAAGGTGTGGGCAAGGGATTTTCTCTGTACTTCCAAGAGAGAGGTTAGTATATTGCCTTGTAATCTTCGTTTCTCTTCATAGTGGAATTTTGCATCCATGGTTTTTTACCCTAGTTTGGGGTTTTTCCACGTATATCTTGTCTTGTGGTTTGTTTTGGATTGCTTTGATCTATTTCTAGTTTATATTTCTTCCTGTCTATCGTTTGGGGTGAGGCCTTAGATTGGATCTAGGCTCACTGCGTTGTTGGCGTGCTGCGCAACAACTGGTATCAGAGCTATTGGTTTAGTTCTATTGGGAGCGATGGCAGAAGATGGGAAAACTAGAATTGAGAAGTTTGATGGTTCAAACTTTGCCTTCTGGAAGATGCAGATGGAGGATTATCTGTATCAGAAGGACCTCTATATTCATCTAGGAGGAAAAGAGAAGAAACCAGAAAAGTTGACAGATGATGAATGATTTTTACTGGATAGGAAGGCTTTAAGAACGATCCGACTCTCTTTGTCTAAGAGCGTCGCCTTCAATATATCCAAGGTAAAAATGACAAAAGAATTAACGGAAGCCCTAGCCACCATGTATGAAAAGCCCTCAGCATCCAACAAGGTTCATCTTATGAAACAGCTATTCAACATGAAGATGTCAGATGGTGGGAGCATGGATGAACATCTAAACGAGTTCAATACAGTCACGAGCCAGTTGGAATCCGTTGGCATTGCTTTTGAGGATGAGGTCAGGGCGTTATTGATCTTATTCAGTTTGTCAGACAGTTGGGATGGTTTGGTGATTGCTGTGAGCAATTCTTCAGGATCGACAAAGCTAAAATTTGATGATGTGGCCGGTCTAATTCTCAGCGAAGAATCTAGAAGGAAAGCATCAGGAGTTTCAGGGGATTCAGGGAATGCTCTAAACGTTGAAGGAAGAGGAAGATCGCTGAACAAAGGAGGCAATAAACACGGGCGTTCTAAGTCAAGGAATAAGTCCAAGGGACCGAAAGACAAAGACGGGTGTTGGCATTGCGGCAAGAAGGGGCACATGAAACGTGATTGCAAGGCGCTCAAGAAACAAGAAGGAAGCTCTCAAAGTGGGAAAGATTCAATGAATCTATCTAAGGAGAGCGACACAGAGGCGTTGATCTTGTCTCTTGATGCGAGGAATGAGTCTTGGGTTATAGACTCGGGTACTTCGTTTCATGCTACTTCGTGTAAGGAAGTTCTGTGTGATTATGTGTCAGGTGACTTTGGGAGAGTCTACCTGGGTGATGATGAGCCATGCAATATTGTTAGAAAGGGAGATGTTCATGTAAATCAGAAAGATGGAGCGGTCTTGAAATTGAAGGATGTCAGACATGTACCGAGTTTGAAACGTAATCTGATCTCAGTGGGACAGTTGGCTGATACCGGTTATGTGACGACATTCACCAGTGACTCTTGGAAGATCACAAAAGGTGCCTTGGTAATATCTTGAGGCAAAAAGGAAGGTACTTTGTACGTGACTTCAGGATCGTATAGTTCACTCACAGTCGCATCAACTGGAGTGAATGGGCAGTTATGGCATCAGAGGCTGAGACATATGAGTGAGAAAGGGATGAAAGTGCTATTGTCAAAAGGGAAGCTACCAGGGCTGAAGTCTATTGATTTGAAATTCTGCGAGGACTGCGTGTATGGCAAGTAGAAGAGGGTAAGCTTCAAGAAGACGGGACGCGCTCCAAAGACACATCTGTTGGAGCTTGTACACACTGATGTGTGGGGACCGGCACAGGTATTATCTCTTGGTGGCTCACGTTATTTTGTTACCTTTATTGATGATGCTAGTAGAAAACTGTGGATCTAATTCTTAAAACATAAATCTGATGTATTTGATGTATTTAAGAAGTGGAAAGTTATGGTAGAAAATGAGACAGGTAAAACAGTAAAGTGTCTCAGATCTGACAATGGGGGAGAGTATTGTGATAAGAGGTTTGAGGAGTATTGTGCAGCAAATGGAATCAAATATCAGAAAACGATTCCAGGGACACCACAGCAGAATGGTGTGGCTGAGCGCATTAACAAGACCATCCTTGAGCGCGCTAGGAGCATGAGGTTACATGCAGGGTTGCCCAAGACCTTTTGGACAGATGCTGTGAATACTGCCGCATATCTCATCAATAGAAGTCCCTCAACACCATTGGATGGTGGGCTACCAGAAGAAGCCTGGACTGGGAAAGAAGTGAACCTTGCATATCTCAGAGTGTTCGGTTGCACTTCATATGTTCGCATTGATGCAGAGCACAGAAACAAGCTGGATGCGAAGTCCAGGAGGTGCACGTTTATAGGCTATGGGCAACATGATTTTGGCTATAGGTTCTGGGATGCAGAAAACAGAAAAATCATCAGAAGCAAGGACGTAGTCTTTAATGAAAAAGTGATGCATAAGGACAGTGTGCAGGAAAATAAGGCCGAGAAAAAGGAATTCGTAGAGTTGGAAGAGTTACCGGACATGGGTGTTACAGTACCACAGGATGAGGCAGAGCCACATACACCAGTTGTGAGGAGGTTTACTCGGGAGAGGAGACCCACGGTCTGATACTCACCCTTCTTACATTATCTACTACTGACGGATAATGGTGAGCCAGAGTATTTTGAAGAGGCGTTACAGTCAGATATACGGGTTAAGTGGGAGCAGGCCATGGATGATGAGATGGACTCTCTTGAGTCTAATCGTACATGGGAGCTAGTCACTCTACCCAAGGGTAAGAAAGTTCTTCATAACAAGTGGGTTTACAGACTGAAGGAGGAGCACGATGGTTCGAAATGGTACAAGGCCAGATTGGTTGTGAAAGGGTTTCAACAAAAGGCAGGTATCGATTTCACTGAAATATTTTCACCGGTAGTGAAAATGTCTACGATTCGCATGGTCTTGAGTATAGTGGCTTCAGAGGACTTACATCTAGAACAGCTAGATGTTAAGACAGCCTTAATTTCTTCATGGGGACCTTGAAGAAAAGATATATATGCATCAGCCGACAGGATACGTGGCACCAGGTAATGAGAACAAGGTGTGCAGACTGAAGAAGAGTCTATATGACCTGAAGCAGGCCCCGAGGCAGTGGTACAAGAAGTTCGATAGTTTCATGTCGGGAAACGGTTTTAGGAGATGTCATGCAGGCCACTGTTGTTACTTGAAGAAGTTTGATACGTCATACATCATCCTTCTTCTGTACGTTGATGATATGCTTGTGGCTGGCTCAAGCATGGAGGACATCTCAGATCTCAAAAGACAATTGTCTAGAGAATTTGCCATGAAGGATTTAGGAGCTGCAAAACAAATTCTAGGCATGAGGATAAAGCGTGACAGGGAAAACAAGAAATTAGTTTTGTCACAGGCAGAGTACATAGCCAAGGTACTTGATCGATTCAATATGGGAGGTGCTAAGCCGGTTAGCACTCCATTAGCCAACCACTTCAAGCTATCTAAGGAGCAAGGTGCAAAGACGCATGAGGAACAGGACTACATGGCTAAAGTCCCATGCGCGTCAGCTATTGGGAGTCTCATGTACGCTATGGTGAGCACGAGGCCAGACATTGCTCAAGCAGTGAAAGTTGTTAACAGGTTCATGAACAACCTCGGGAAGGAACATTGGGAAGCTGTGAAGTGGATCCTTAAGTACTTGGTAGGTACTAAGGACGTAGGGCTGTGTTATGGTGGATCGAAAATCAAGTTACAAGGCTACGTGGATTCAGATTTGACAGGAGATATCGACAGCAGAAGAAGCACTACGGGTTATATTTTTACTTTGGGTAGTGCTGCAGTCAGTTGGGTCTCTCAGTTACAAAAGATAGTATCTATCAGTACGATAGAAGCAGAATATGTTGCGGCTACAAAAGCATGCAAGGAGATGGTGTGGATGCAAGGTTTTATGGAAGAGTTGGGTAAGAAACAAGCAGATTGCAAGCTGTACAGTGACAGTCAGAGTGCAATACACTTGGCTAAGAATTCAGCCTTTCATTCAAGGACCAAGCATATTGCCATCAGATATCACTTCATACGTTTGTTACTGGAAGATGGATCGATTACTTTGGAGAAGATTTATACAAGTGAGAATCCTGCGGATATGCTGACCAAGGTGGTCACAAGGGAGAAGCTGAAGCTTTGTTCAGCTTTGATTGGTCTTCAGGCTTGAAGACGGAGAGGTGGTGCACTCCGGATGAAGAAGACAAAGGTTTATGGAGATGTGTCTCCAAGTGAGAGATTGTTGAGAAGTGGAGCCACATCTGGGGCCGCCCACGACCAGTCGAGGTTGCGCAGATTTCGTGTCGCAAGTCCTTTCGCAACTGGGATGCGAAAGGAGTTTCGCAGATTTCGTGTCGCAAGTCCTTTCGCAACTGGGATGCGAAAGGAGTTTCGCGGATTTCGTATCGCAAGTCATTTCGCAACTGAGATGCGGAAAGGGAAGTTGCCAAAACTATAAATTGGGGTCCCTAGGGCTATTCTAGGTTAAGGTGAATTCTAGGAAATTATTCTAAGGTGTGGGTAAGGGATTTTCTCTGTACTTCCAAGAGAAAGGTTAGTATATTGCCTTGTAATCTTCGTTTCTCTTCATAGTGGAATTTTGCATCCGTGGTTTTTTACCCTAGTTTGGGGTTTTTCCACGTATATCTTGTCTTGTGGTTTGTTTTGGATTGCTTTGATCTATTTCTAGTTTATATTTCTTCCTGTCTATCGTTTGTGGGTGAGGCCTTAGATTGGATCTAAGCTCGCTGCGTTGTTGGTGTGCTACGCAACAATAACAACACATGAGAATGTTGTAATCCTATGGAATTCACTTAGGTGGGTGTTCTATATGGTTTTAACAAGGATTTGACTATTGGTTCAAGTCTAATATCTAAAACAAGGTAATGATTAAGTTTACCTTCTTCACTGAGGTTGGAATCTTCTTGCATAAAAAATTCATCAAATGTTCAAAGATTTGAATGCAATAATTATAACAAAAAGACTCAAACGGATCTATAATAACTAGGCTCGAGCGATCGAGCCTGACCCTCAAGCGATTGAGTTAGGCCGAAAATGGTCTAGTGAACTCGCTAGATTATTTTGGCCATGTTCGATCGATTGAGCTCATGTTTCGAACGATCGAACTAAATCACTTTTAGGCCAGATGCTTGCTAGACATTTTTTGCCATGTTTGATCGATCAATCAAGCTTCACTTAAGCACATCACTGAGTCCGTTGGTTTGGGCGATCTGTTTTTCAGCAGTTCGAGACCTTTATAGCATATCTTATCATGTTCCAATTAGGCTCCTAATGCTAAGAGATGATCACACAAGGTTTTTCTATTAAGCCAATGATCATCTAGATGTTTAATTGTTGTTTTAGATTAAGGTTAGGGTCATCAAGGCACCTCATTTATCACTTTCTTGGTACTCCAATTTTCATATGTCTTCGGTCTTCAGCTTCCAAGGGCTCAACTGACTCCCTGACACATAAATGCACGTGATTGACAAACAAGATGCATAAATAAGTTTACTAACACATTATACTGGATATTTTTATATGCTTGTGTTTGTATGCATTGATATGATTGTTTCATGATAATGTATAAACATAGATGTTCATACTTGCCTTCACGATGAGGCTTGACCAACATTTGTTGATTAAAGGCTAGGTTCGCTTCTTACACAACATAAATAAATGTGGAAGTGTGCACATTAGGATTAATGCATATTGAGGTGCATGTATATATGAGATATACCTTCACTCTGATTTATAAGAGGATTAAGATGTGATCAAATGTATATTAGCACGATCAACTCCTTTCCCAGTCAGATCGTGTAAGCCCATCCAGTGCAACAGGGATGGATCATTGGTTGATCAGACGGATCCCATGAGATGATTGTGAAGACAATGAACGTTTGACCATTCACGATGTATGAGTTGAACAACACATGCCAATTACCTACAAGTAATGAATTGTTTACAATCCAACCATTGTGAGAGTACGCCACTCTTATAGGTGGTTGTTGTATTCTTATTACCCTATGTTGTGGTAAGTTCATGATAATGCGACGCTACTTTGGTGGACATTCTCAAGGTCATGCACAGATTTAACTAGGTTAGAAGCACACCGGGAAAAAAGTGTTCAAATCGAATAGACATTTGGATTATCCCACGCCGATGATGATGCGTTCGAAACTTATCTAAGGTGCCAAATTGAATAGGCATTTGGATTTTAATGAAATTTTTTTTGGAAAAGATAATTACATATTATTATATTAATTTTTTAGGTAGATTTTGATCGATCATATTTACAAAGATAGAATTTGTTCAATCTCAAAAGTATATACGCATCATGACCGGAGCATTGAGATTTGTGCTCATGTGCTTATGGAATCAAACATTCTCATTCAAGTATGATTAAATCAATACTTTAAGACAAGCTGTTGGATATTACGACAAATTATTTTTGGGCTACTTGTGAATTTGGTGTGATGTCATTCATACGGAGGATTAGTCTCAAAAGTCTCACATTGGATCTACTTAATTGGAGAGTATAAATTGAGTTTTCTTTTTAGGAGGGAGCATGGTAATTCGGTATACTTAATTATCACCACAACATAAGAGATATTGGACGATCGAGGTACATAAATAAAAGTGCAAGATTTTAGTTTTATATGTTTTTTTTTTCTCCTCTCAAACCCTAGCTTAAAGAAATCACTCCCTCCTATAAATATTAATCTACAAAATCTAAAAATCTCATAATGTGTATAGTGTTTTTTCCCCTCTTGTAATTGAGAATCAACATCTCCAATGGCCTTCCTTTCAACTTCTTGCTCCTTCTTGTGCAGCGAAGAAAATGATTGTGATTACACATTCAAAGTAATTTTATTCATACAATTTTAAAATTGATGTATTTTTTATGATCTTGCTTATAAACTCGGCCCATTAAATAAATTGATCATTTTTTTCTCTCTTTTGCTTGGACTCAATCCAAAACTTGACCTATGTTTAATAGGCTAACTGTGGAGCTAAAATCTTGACCTAACTATTGTGTTGACTCTTGTACTCCCCTTAGCCCAATCCATTAACAACCTTGATTATGATAATCATTTTCCCAATAACCTATATCGTCATTCAAGGTTGTTAGAGTTTTTCTATCTGTCAATTTATAAGCCTAAAATGTTATGATGTTTTCAAGGGATAAAGTGAAGAAATAAAAGCATTTAAAGTGGGTCTTACCATAAGACTGGCCATAGGTGACTGATTCTTGATAGTACAAGGCATGGGAACAACAACAAGATGGAGAAAGGCCATTTGCCAAAGCGCTTGTATTGGAAGGGTGTAGGCCAACCTTTGATGTTTGAATAGATGGGTTTTTCATGTGGCCTAAATATTCCCTAATTGGAGAAGCTATATCATCTAATCAAATGCCTAAAATGAGAAGTACATAACTATAGAAATGGTAAGCTTCAATGCACAAAATGTTCATTGATGAGATTGGATTCCCAATCAATGCATGAGGTCATGGAAATATGAAGTGAGGCTCACCAATATGGACACAAGATCAATAGAGTTTGATGTTGGCTTCAATTCGGACTCACAACCACACGTGTATTGGTTGGTCTGGATTTGATTGTGCGTGTGTATGTATGTACGTGTTGGGTGTGCCAGAGTCATATGCGACTCAAATCGAATTGAACCGAATGGCTTATGACCCTAGGCACCAAAATAGCCAAAATATGATTAGATTTGTAAAGATTGGCCTGGATACTCAGCCACCAATTGACAAGAAACTAAGAGATTTGCGAAGGAGAACTTTAGATGAGTTCATTTTGCCTTTAAATTAAACACTTAAAGTGTGTACGCGTGTGTGTGTGTGTATAAAAGGCCACATGTTTATTTTTATTAAACCGAATATGAGTGCAGTACAATCGACAAGTAAATAAACGAATCAAAGAAAATTACTTACAACAATGGATGCTTAATAGTCGTTTAGACTTGGACAGTTGAGAGACAGTCATGAGTTGGCCAACGGGTCGTTGCGTAATGTAATGGCTAAGTAAGAACTCAGGAATTTGGAATCCAATGACAAGATCATGGATGAAGCTAAGGGCATGTTTGTTTTAATAGTTGTTTGGAAGGAGTTAGAAATCATGAAATAAATACGCCTTGAGAAATTAGATTGCTTTATCCTTATATCGTCATCAATGCAATTTGCATTATAAATAAGAAACAAGAAATAATGCTAGGTAATTCCTTCAAGGTCAAAGTAATGGTTACCAACACACCTGTCAACATGACAAGTGCATCTAGGGTCATTCATCAATTGAGACCCACCACTAACATGCCCCACTGGAGAAGTAGGTTGCATGCACGCAATTAACATGACTACTAATCAATTGTGTTAATCACTTAATTAAGCAGGAATTACAATTGCCCAGATTAGTTTAATTAACCACTGCCAAATAGGCACTTAGGCAATTTCCACTAGGAAAATATTGAAGTAATAATTAGCATACGTGTCATCATAGAAAGCACGTGCATGATCAGGTTCGCACATCTAACTTCCAGGCCTAAACCACCACAAACTATCTTTGCCAAAATTTTAGACCCGCATGCCAACCTGGAACATATATGACTAAAAATCAAAGAGGCTAGCTTCAGCCCAGTTTGATTGCTTTACGACAGCAGTCATGCACCTACCCGTGATGAGGCTCATTGATGATGGTCAGATGGTGGGCCATATAGTGCTTAGTGCTGGCTTGACCCATGATCTCAATTTTTTCTAATTAAGATCTTTAGAAGGTTTGTGTCCAAATACAATCCAAAACTTTCTAAATTCATGTCACATGAAGAGTTTTTTTTTTTTCACCTTGATAGTGACTGTTATGGGAGGATATGATCCGACCACCTTGAAGGTCGACGACTTGGCTCGGCCACGTTCAGGGATGGCTCGGTCTGATCAACTTTAAGGTGAGCTCGGCCCGCTGACCAGTCGTTATCGAGACACTTTACCTGTGGGAACAAGCACGAAATCGGTAAACATAGTCCTTAGCAGGATGAAACCTTGAGTGTACAGTCGTTCACACTTACCGAGAACTAGATGACTTGGTATGATCGAATAAACACCAAGAACGACAAGGTCAAGTTCTGATGAGCCCAGTTTGAGTTGTCCTCGGCCGTTCGACAGAGCTCAGCTTAGACTGTCTTTGCTCGGCCAGGAGAGTTCGACCAAATAAGCTAGGTGCATGATCTCCTCCAATAACGCACGACAAAAATAACCACTTGACCCATGATTCTGGAATAACCGGTGACATCATCTCCCCCACACATCTCGCCTAATGGCTGAGATTGTGCCTAAGATGATGGGTCGCCCCGTCTTATGAACAATATAAATAAGGGATCCACATACAGGAAGAGGTACGCAAAATCTCTCACCCTGAACCCCTCTACACTATTAGACCCAAATTTCAGGCCTGACTTTGGCATTGGAGGGTCCCCTTCTCTAGTCAGGGTCTCCTTTGTTCTTCTCCTGTGCAGGTGCTCGGATCTCGGTGAGGGTGAACCAGATTTTTATATCAACAGTGACCATGAAAGCTTAATGATCCAAAACTGTAGCTTAATCAACCAATTTCCATGGGTTTTCTTATACAAGTGTTTCTATATTAACCTTAACATAAAAATCAAGGTTTTGGCCTCACCATGAGATTTTAATGTTGTCCAATCTGTCCATCATGTGCAACCCCTTCTAATTTCATTAACTCTAAAACTTAGGGTCGATCTAATTCATGTGGGCCACAACCTATAAAATACTGCCTAAAACCTCTACACTCACATGTTGTCGCCCACTTGAGTTTTGGAGTGGTCTGATTTTTAGGTGTCCATTCATCAAGGTTGTATGCATCTTCTGAATGAAATAAATAGAATATGAAAAACATAGTGGCCCATCCCAATTGTTCCTATATATTGTTGCCCACCTGAATTTTGGACTGGCCTTGTTAAAAAGTTAAGCTAAGCTCAATAGATGTTTGCACGCCGAAGTGGAGACGACCTCTTTAAGAAACCACATGCTCAGAGAAAAAACATAAATACTTCATGTGGACAGTTCTTATATACGGATGTAACTGTCATGTGGATTGTCTATCTATAACTGTACTATATGTAGCAAGAGTAGCTTTAAAACATTTTTGTGTTTGAAGTTAGTTTTTAGCAGGCGCCTAGCTTTAAAAGCTTAAAGGGTATGAAAGACCTTTTGACTAAGTATAAGGGTACTTTTAACCGGTGAACATCGGACAAGCCAACGGGTCACTCGCAAAAAGCTGCAAGAGCGCCTACCTTTTCTTATGAGAACTACTTTCATACTCCAGCAAAGTGTGATGGATGATACACAGGCAGTTACGAAATACTGAGGGTGTGTTTAGAAAGTGGACTTGAATTGCATTAGATGAAATTCATATCATTATTACACAATGATTATATGTCTGCAAATGCCATAGTATTTTAATCGTCCTCTCCCATAATTTGGGATCAAATTCTTTCCTTGGAAAAAAACATTGAATTAAGTAAAATCAATATTGGATAAACTATGAAATTGTAATCAAGGGATCAGATTTCACAACTGATGCCGATCACCTGTGTGCATATGCAACTCGAGTGTCATGCATAAAGAGCACATATGGATGGATATCGTAGAAAAAAACACATGCATAAATGTGGGGCCCATATAATGGATTTTGAAATCCCACCCTATCTTTTGTTGAGACTGGATGATATAATGTTGAATTAATTCAATTCTTCCCATCGATTCCAAATCTATTTATATTCCACTAAATGTAATTCAATACCATGTAATTGTTGGGGATTTGTGCTGCGGAATCACACAAATGTGGATCTAGGATAGCAATCCAAGAGCACCAAGCAAACACAAGAGAACACAAAGATTTTACGTGGAAAACCCTTTCGGGAAAAAACCACGGCACAAAGCGACAAATATTCACTATGAAAATAGAAATTACAAAGAGAGAGGACTTATCCAATTCGAACAACCTCGAATCTCACCCTTGCTACACCATTTGATAACCCTAAAACCCTTTTAGAAACCCTTGGAATACATTTAGGAAGCCTTAAAATACCTTAGAATGACCCTAGGGACTCCTATTTATAGATGGGGAACTCCCACTTACGCATACCCCTATAAACCACCTCAAATTTACCCAGTCTGCGCACAAACCGTGCACCGTCTGCATAACCCTCTACTAGTCGAAGGAGGGCTTCGACCAGTCGAATGAACCTTTGACTAGTCGAGCACCTTGGAACTCCAAATACATCGTTACTGGACTTCGAGTCGAACGGGCTTCGACCAGTTGAAGGGACCCTCAACTAGTCGAGCCAATCCCTCGACTGGTCGAGTAATGTAGACAGACAGATTTAAGACATTTATTTTGACAACAATCTCCACCATGTCTTCAATCTTCAATCGTGTAGTTTTTTGACCCATTCTCTTATCTCTGCTTCGCATCATAGCTTCAATCAATGCTTCTTGTGCACACTCCGTCCTTCTTTTACACTATCGCCAAGCCCAGAAAAGTTGTATAGAACTTGAACTTCTTTTTAGGAACGACCTTGGTGAGTATGTCTCCTGGATTCATGATGGTGTGAATCTTCTCCAGTGTTACGCCTCCTTCCTCAAGAACCTGTCGGATAAAGTGGTGATGAACATCAATGTGTTTAGTACGTGAGTGATAAACAAAATTTTTAGCTAAATTGATAGTGCTCTCGCTATCACAGTTAACCAACACGACCTGTTGCTGAAGTCTCAACTGATTTATTATGCCTCTTAACTAAACATCTTCCTTAAATGCTTCTGTCACTACCATATATTGTGCTTCGGTCGTGGAAAGAGCCATCACGGACTGAAGCTTCGACATCCAACTAATTGCTCCACCGGCTAGTACAAACGAGTATCCTGAAGTAGACTTTCTAGAATCCACACTGCCTGCGTAGTTGGAATCCATATACCCTACTAATTTTGTCCCTGTCTTCTCAAAAGTTAAGACGTAGTCTTTCGTATCTCGAATGTATCAAAGTAACCATTTCACCACTTCCCAACGTTGTTTGTCGGGATTTGACATGTATCTGCTCACAATACCGACTACCTGTGAAATATCTGATCTCATACAGACCATGACATATGTTAAACTGTCAACCGTATTCGAATAAGGCATATGAGACATAACCTATTTTTCCTCATTTGATTTAGGACATTATTCTGAGGAAAGCTTGAAGTGAGTCGCGTAGGGAACGCTCACCGGCTTTGCTTGGTCCATCCCATACTTGATCAACACCTTTTCAAGGTATTCTGTCTATGATAACTAAAGTCTACTCTTCTTCCTGTCTCTATGAATATCTATGTCGAGAACCCTCTTTGCAGCCCCCAGATCTTTCATCTCGAATGTCTCTGATAACTGAGTCTTCGGTACGTTGATTTCAGACATATAATGACTGATGATCAACATATCATCAACATACAATACTAAGATGATGAATTTTTCATCACTTAGTGTCTTGTAATAGACACAATAATCGTATTCACTTCAAGTAAATTTCTGACTCACCGTGAAAGAATCAAATTTTTTATACCACTGCTTAGGCGACTGTTTTATGCCGTATAACGACCTCATTAACCTACAAAATTTTTTCTCTGCCCCTTTAACTTCATAGCCCTCTGGTTGCTTCATATAGATCTGCTCTTCCAACTCCCCGTGTAAGAATGCAGTCTTGACATTCATTGTTTTAGCTTTAGTTCGTATTAGGCAACAAGTGACAACACGAATTTGATAGACACCTGCTTAACCACCGGCATAAATATCTCTGTGAAGTCGATTATGGGTGGGCGAATGGTATGAAAGAAAAGCTTCATCCTTCATTGCCGTTCAAGCCGGCATGTCTTTATTAATCAAAACATTGATCAATGTTGGGTCAATTAGCGCACGCGGGATCTTATATATGCGCCTTGAACAGTTGGATATGAGATGAGCTCGGGCTCTGGGAGACTACCACGAGCTGTACCCCTCCCCGGTTCTATCTGAGCATAATCCTTCGCTACCAATCTAGCTTTGTATCTATCCTATTTTCTTTTGAATAACCACTTGCATCCGATAGCTTTTTGACCCATTAAAAGCTCCACTAGCTCCCATGTGTGATTTTTGTGCAACGAGTCCATCTCATTATCCATAGCCGCCTTTCACTTTACTTCATCAGGCTCATCAAGAGCCTTCTGAATAGTAGACGGGTCCCCTTCATCTGTAACGAGGGCATATGCAATATTAGAGTCGTCTCTGTATCTTGCCTGTAACCTGCGATCACGCGGTGAGTTTCTTCTCACAGGTAGCTACTCCACTTGATCTTGTACCTCTGTCTGCACATCTGTCTCTTCCTGAGTATCATCTGTGTCAATTTGGACATCTACGATTAACCTTTCAGGTTCCTTTTGCTTCTCCCGATCATTCCTGCGAAATATGGAGCTTTCATCGAATCTGACGTCACGGTTAGTGATGACCTTGAGTGTGACATTTTTGAATAACTTGTAACCTTTCACGTTAATACTATAGTCAATAAAGATGTATTTTTTGGCTCTATGATCTAGCTTATCTCTCTCAACTGACGGTATATGAGAGTAAGTCTCACAACCAAATATGCGTAGATCTGAGTACTCGATTTTCTGACCACTACATACTTCCTCTGGGGTTTTACATTCAATTGCTGTAAAAGGAGACTGGTTCACTAAATAGCAAGCCTTGTTAACGGCCTCAGTCCATAAGTCCTTGCCCAACGCAGCATTACTTAACATGCATTGGCCCTCTGTAGGAGAGTCCGATTCATTCGCTTAACCACACCGTTTTGCTCGGGCGTGTGGCGCACTGTGTTGTGCTTGATGATTCCTTCATCCTTGCAATAATCATTAAACTCAATGAAAGTAAATTCTCCACCATTGTTAGTCCTTAAAATCTTTATTTTTTGCCCTGACTATTTTTTCACCATTGCCTTCCATTGTTTGAATATGGTGAAAACTTCGGATTTACGTTTCATGAAGTAAACCCAAACTTTCCTGGAGTAGTCATCAATGAATGAAACAAACCATGATGACCTCCAATGGAAACTTCTGGCGATGACCCCCATACGTCAGAGTGCACATAATTAAGCACTCCCTTACATATATGTTTTTCAAATTTAAAAGACAATTTAGATTGTTTACCATATATACAATGCTCGCATATATCTAAATCAGAATTTTAAAAATCTGGAATCAAACAACGATTGGATAGTACCTTCATGCCCCGCTTGTTCATATGGCCTCGACGAGCATGCCACATAGTAGAGACGTGAAATCTGCAATAGTTGTTGCCGCTCCACCTGCTGAAGTGCTCCCGATAAACCTGTAAAGGTTTCCGTGCCTTTGCGCTCTCATAACCACAAGTGTCCCTTTTGAAACTTTAAGGACACCATCAATTCCAATGAATTTACACCCTATAGCCTCGAGCGCACTGAGAGAAATCAGGTTTTTCTTCATATTAGGAACGTGCCTGACATCAGTCAGGGTACACTCCATCCCATCAAACATCCCAATGCTCACCGTACCAATAGCCACAACATTACAGGCATTGTCATTGCCTATAAAAACTTGTCTACCGTCGCATTCTCTGTGACTAACGAACCAACTCCAATGAGGAGTCATGTGATATGATGCTCCTGTGTCGAGGATCCACTCATCTCCATGATTGTTGTGTAAGTGTCTGATCATGAACACAGATGATACATCACCACCACTTGTCTCTTCATCAGATGTGACAACATTGGTCTCCTTGGAATAGCTGCCGAATTTTCTTTTTTCACTTTAGGATGGGTATAATCCTTCTTCATGTGTCCAGACATCCCACAGTTCCAGCACTTTAGTTTTTCTTTGCCCTTGCCTTTGGATTTGGATTTAGGCCTTGAAGATCCTGTATCTCGCTTAGAATTACTGCCTCTCGTAATCAGTGCATCAGAAGATGTCCTTGTGTCACCGTTTAGCTTTCTCATGGCCTTCCCTTGAAGGGTTGAGATAACGGCGTCGATACTCAGGGTTGTATTTATGGTGCATATTGTGTCCTTGAATGACTGATACGATGCCGGAAGGGAATTCAACAACATACATGATTGTTTCTCATCTTTGATCACTTCCTCCATATCCAGCAATTTGTAAACTAATTTATTAAAGTTGCTAATGTGAGCCTCCAGATCTCCACTCTCTGTCATCTTGAAGTTATACCACTGCCGCTTCAAGTGTAGGTGATCTTCAAAGGATTTTTTCACATATATATCCTCTGACTTCCCCCATAAATTAGCTACAGTTTTCTCCCTCGAAACATTATAGAGAACCTCATCTGTGAGACATAAACGGATTGAGGATAACGCCTTCTTATCAAGAGTATTCCATTTATCATCGGTCATACTAGACTTTCTCGCCTCAAGTCTCCCATCCTCGCCTTGCTTGGTTAAGGAGCTGATCATCTTGATCTTCCATAACTCAAAGTTATTTTTGCTTGAGTACTTCTTAATATCATGCCTAGTGCTTCCCATTATTGCTAATCCTACATATTCAGATCTGTGCCCCCACGATAACTTTGATACCACTTGTTGGAGATTTGTGCTGCAGAATCACACAGATATGGATCTAGGATAGCAATCCACGAGCACCAAGCAAATACAAGAGAACACAAAGATTTTACATAGAAAATCTTTTCGGGAAAAAAACACGGCACAAAGCGATAAATCTCCGCTATGAAAATAAAAATTACAAAAAGAGAGGACTTACCCGATTCGAACAACCTCGAATCTCACCCTCGCTACACCCTTTGATAACACTAGAACCCTTTTAGAAACCCTTGGAATACATTTAGTAAGCCTCAGAATACCTTGGAATGACCCTAGGGACTCCTATTTATAGATGGGGAACTCCCACTTACGCACACCCCTAGAAACCGCCTCAAATTTACGAGTTCGCGCACAAACTGCACACCGTCTGCGTAACCCTCGACTAGTTGAAAAGGCCAAGCTATATGTCCTAGAGGGGGGTGAATAGGACTATGCCAAATTAAAATTTAACAGCGGAAAATAAGAAATAGGATAACTAACAAAATAAAGAAAATAAACCACAATACAGGAATGTAAAGCAACCTCAAAATTCAAGTCTTGAGAGGTTGATACAAATGTTGTTCTAAGGACAACCTTACACCAAAAACCAGAGTTTATGGTAGGATAACCTTATTTCTAGAAAGGTCTTTGTATCAAAAACTCAAACCGAAGAGGAATAAATAAATAGCAAGGAATTGAAATAAATTGCAAGAATTTAAATCTAAATTATTACAACATTCCCCACTGTGCTTGAAATGTAAAAATTACGACATGCATATCCACGTATACATTCCACAAATCTGAATGATTAAAGATATAGAAATTAAAAGAACATTCAAATCACAAAACACACCGATATATAGTGGTTCGCCTGTGTATTCACCAACTGTTAAACAACAGCCACACAGCTTGCTACTCCACTCCTAATATCCTCACACAGGGGATATAAGCGTTCATTATGAAAATAGGTTTCACAGGTTCACCTAAAACCGTCACAATTGTGTCTTTTTAACTTAAACTTACATAATCCAAAAACCCACACTTTCTGTATTTTCTGGCTTTCCTCAGATAACCAACACAATGAGATTTTTCTGGCGAATCTCAAACAAAATCAAAATAATGGAATTTACAATAAATGTAAAATACCTAGATTTCTCCTTTTGTAGCAGCCCGGTAGAACCAATCAGAGTAGAAGTTCGAATCAACGTTCAATGTCCAATACTCACTTAAGAAATGGTTCTATGTTCTAATTGATTTTAAATTAAACCAAATTGGGCGTAGCTCTATTTGATTTTGATTCCAAGAAGAAGGAATACAACAATTCTTCTTTTTCAAATAAGATTGGAATATAAGAATAAATTCAAATATAAATAAGTTAACAAAAAAGAATATTAAATATGAACAGAGTAGCTTAAAATAAATACTAAGTTATCTCAGAGTGGAGGCTTGAATTTTCTCAAATTAATCGATGATAAATTTGAAATTCGTACTCAATTTATAGTTGCAGAAATCTCATCTACGACTGGTTGTGTGGCCACCACGACTGGTCATAGGACGAACTGCATTTTGAATTTTTAAGCGCGATCTGGAAAAACAGTTCCACGACTGGTCGAAGGTAGTCCACAACCGGTCGTGTGCACTCTATGACTGGTCGTGCACCACCCACGACTGGTCGTAAGACACAAAAATTAGTCGCTGGAGTTTGAGTCGAAGAACCAGGACTGGTCGAATGACGAATTGTGACCATTCCTACGAGTGGTCGTAGAATAACCAAAAAATTTTAAAAATCTTCAACAACTTAGGACTGGTCGTGGAATTTCTTGGACTGGTCGTGAAATTTCTTGGACTGGTCTAACCAATGCTAGGACTAGTTGAACAAGGTCCAGGACTAGTATTAGAACAGACCAACTTCATGTTAAAAGATTCATCTTGAATTATGTATAGAAAATGACCTACCTTAAGGTCAAACTAAGGTCTATCATACCTGGGATATGAAGTATGAACATTGAACTCTATTCTTTCAGATGATGGTTAACTTTTGAAGCTTGAGATCTCTACTTGATGTAGCTTGATCTTGAGATCTTCCACAGCTTGAATTTAAACTTTAACTTGAGTTGCACTTGAGTCTTGAAATGCACTTGAATCTTGAACAAACACTCTTCTTATCGATGTAGCTCTGAACGTTGATGCTTACAGAATAGGACAAAATACATAACCTTGCATTTCTTGAAGCAGAACACCGTACATGTCTTAAACCATTGTGATGTCGTCTTGAATCATATATATATATATATCAACATACAAACGCAAGACACACAGATAAAGGTTTTGGTACAACAAAATTTGACAACCAAAAGAGCATATGACAATAGCATTTACACTAGTCGAAGGAGGGCTTCGACCAATCGAAGGAACGTTCCTTCGACTAGTCGAGCTAGTCCCTCAATTGGTCGAGCACTTTGGAACTCCAAATACATCATCGTTGCTCGACTTCAAGTCGAACGGGCTTCGACCAGTCGAAGGGGTTCTTGACTAGTCGAGCCAGTCCCTCGACTGGTCGAGTAACGCGGACAAACAAATTTAAGACATCTGTTTTGACAACAGTAATTCCACGTTCCAAATAGGTGTTGAGAAATTTCACACATGATAAGTAATTCAAAATAAATTGTTCAATCTTTGGGTTCTAGTTTAGATATATAATGAGCCAAATCCTACTTTTATTTGGCTATTTAATTGTTAAATTGACGTACATGCATAATACGGTAAATATCCAATGGCTTTAATTTGAATAACAAGTGTACACAAATCAAAGGCTAGGATTGTCCAAAAAATATTAATTTCTAACTCTAATTTAGTTTAATTTGAGTTAATATATTCCACATGCCAAACCCTCCTCTCCCCATTCTATTCCCTCACTTTTCCACATGCATTGCATGTGCCACAACCGCTAGTGCAATTCAAAAACCCTAAAACTCAAGTCAACTCGATGTACAGCTGGTTGGTTTGACTAAAAGACTCAACTTTATATTTAATTATTTATTTAATAAGAATATTCAATTAAGAATACCTATTTAGTGGCTATGAATATAAAAACTTACTGATAGAGTTGCTTGAGTCCATAGAAAAAAATAGTAGCAGTCTGAATCTTAGACCTTGCACTTTTATTTTTTAATTATGTAAAGCAATTATTGATTGAGTTGACTGAGTCAGCGAGCTGACTCGTTGAGTCTTGCCGAATGAAGCTAATCACGAGTTTCATGGTGACTCAGCTCGAATCCCATCAAGACAATTGACTCACCTGAGTTGAGTCATCGAGTTTTAGAACCATGTCCCCTGATAGAGATGATGGTACCTTGAACTCCCACAGTCAATCTTGGATGTTCAAGATTCGAGTCTTGTTTGATTGAACCAGGGATAGAGACTAATACCTTTGTATTTAAACGAGGAGCTTGTCTTCTTATGTTTTTCAAGGCCTGGCGGAGGTGGACCCACTAAAGGCGCTTGCGTTCAGGTCTACGTCAAGAAGTCTGATGTCCCGGGTTTGACGGACACGACTTTTAGCTGCGAACCCGGATCCAGCTATGTGGTTGGGACGCTCACCGTGGGGCCCACCTCCATCTATGCGTTGTATATCTACGCCATCTATCCATTTTGCCAGATTATTTTACCACCTCCATCTATGCGTTGTATATCTACGCCATCTATTCATTTTGCCAGATTATTTTATATCATGGCTCAAAAATGAAACATATACAAATCTCAGGTAGACTATACCACAAGAAACAGCAGTGAATGACAACAGGTCAGATGGAAAATAAATATTATGGTAGATACTAGAAATTTTCTAATGGTGCGCATTAAAATGAACATTATTCTATTTTGTATTTCACTTAGGGGTGTACATGAATTGAGCTCGACTTGACTCGAAAAAGCTTGATTCGATTCGGTTCGAAGCTGAGTTCGAGCCGAGTTAAGCTGATTTTTTGAGCTAAAAACTGAGTTCGAGCCGAGTTTGAGCAGCCCCAGCTCGACTTGACTTGGATCGAATCTAGCTCGAATTGAACTCGGATCGAACCAGTTCGGTTACTCGATTACTTTGTCATTGATGTCGCTCACCAACTCTTTGATAAAATGACTCAACGAAATGTGGCTGGTGGCAAGCAAGGTGGGGGGCTTTAGTTTCAAATAGGTTTTGAATACCCGAGAGTTTCATAGCACAAATCCTGATCTGCAGGTCCCATACATGTTGGACCATGTACTTATAACCATTCACTCCAATAACATTGAAACTTAGATGCCTCTCTGCATCCTTGAAAAGAGGAAAATCATTAGCACTACTACCATAAGAACAAACACCACTAATACTCAGCCCACTGCTGCTGCTCCATCCTCTTCCATCTCTATTAGTTGCTTCCTCCGCAATCTTTGCCAGCATGTAGCTTACCAAACTGTCGATCTTCTCGTATCCGTTTGGAGGACCCAAGTAAGAATCCCCACCAAAAATCGAAGAACAATGGTTAGTATCTTTCTGCGGGGCCCTTGTCCACAGCATCTTCACTTTCCTACCCTCCATCACATCCAGCTCACCAAGGTCCCCACTGCATCTGTCTATCAACGCCATCTGCTTACTGGCGTCTAAGAACATCACCCAGTTAGAGAAGACAATAAGGTAGATAGTGTAGTTGCCGACATCGAACACTTCGGTGCAGCTCAAGTTCGTACCGAAACCATCAATGGAAGTCTATTCCTGTAAAACCATTGCCTCTGTTTGTAGAACGGTGTGATTTTGAAGTTGCAGTTTAGGTGTTTGTGGAAATGCTTCAACGGCTAACTCGGTCCGGGCTGCTAACCAAACCGAGCCGAGCTGAGGCCAGCTCGACTTGGTTCAACTCGATGTACACCCCTTATTTCACTTGAGATTTGTATCTGCTTCAGGGTTAATGCCTTTAAATGAGTTTTTAAAAAAAGATAGACGGGCATAAATAAACAATGTGTATATCGCGGTGGGCCCGCATGAGGGTCCCACCCACATAACTGTATCCGGTCACAGCAGCCGCGGATTTCCTCCAAGAAGCCTTTACGAGGAAGTTCCTGTGATGCTAATGCCCATCATCATGTTTGTGAGAAATTCACACCGTTAATATCTTTTTCTAGATCATTTGAAGCTATTAAACCAACACTCAGGTTGATCCAAACCGTTTATAAGGCCATTTCCACTGGGATGAAGTGAAAAAACCAAAAACTTAGACTAATATGAAACTTTGTAGCCATACGAATGTTTCAAACGGTGGTCACTGAATCCCCACTCTTTCCTCTCGTGTGGCCCACTTGAGTTTCAGATCCATCTCATTTTTTGTAAGATGTCCTAAAATGATCTGGAAAAACGGATTGACGGTGTGGATTTCTCACAAACATCACTGTGGACCTCAACTTTGCATCCCATCACAAGAACTTTGCAGGAAAGGCTTCGGCAGGAAATCGCGTCTGGTCGAAGTTAAGTCGCGACCGGTTTGACTAACAGCCGTAGTGTCTTTAGACACTGTCTTTCGATCGGGTCAGGGTGGGGTCAACGTGGGTCAAGGGCATCTACACGATTGGACACATCCAGTGGACGTTCGGATCTCAAACGTGAGCCGCTCATCATTCATTTGTAACACAATGTCTAAAATCCAACTCGTTGGACCAAAAGTTACTGTCCACCCCGTCGATAACTTCCAACCTATCCCGTGCGCATGCTACTCTAACTCCGGGCATGCTACTCTTAACTCCGGTGAGCAATGTAGGGTTCACGAGGTGTATCTATCACATTCAACCCATCCGTTTGATGCATCCCCTCAGGTTCCCCAAGCTCCTAAATATCAGCTTGCTCCAAAGCTCTAGTGGGCCACAGCACAGGCAACAAGGTGGGAGGGGATGCCCACCCTTTATTCTGAGTGAGGTCCGCCCGAGTTAAAGAAAAACCTTATTTTTATCCTGATCCTTCATCATGGCAAATGAAGGGGGCTTCTTCCTGGAACAAATCCAACCCCATTTTGCTAAACAAGTTCATTAAGGGTGTGTTTGATCCGTGGAATTAAATGGTATTAAATTATATTAGATAGAATTAACATCATCATTGCATGTATGCAAATACTCTGGTATTGCAGCCATCCAATCCCATATTTGGGATAAAATTTTTGCTACCGAAAAGTATCAAATTAAGCAAAATCATGTTTGGTGGACCATGAAATTGTAATCAATAAACCAAATTCACAACGGATGCCGTTCACTTGTGCACATATATAACCAGAATGTCGTGTATAAACAGTATATGGATGGATGACATGGATAAACGCATGTATCAATGTGAGGTTCACATGTGTAGTAAATTTCAAATTCCATGAAAATCCTGCATGGGACCAAATGCAATTCCATAGGACTAAGTGCAATTCCATCCCACCTATACCAACATTTCCCGTCCTCTCCAACTGTTGGATGGAATTGCACATGACCAAATGCAATTCTATCCCATCCAATCTCAACTAATATCCTGCGCCAAATGCCCGCCGAAGATCACGTTGTCAACTCACTGGGTGGACCACGCATGCATGTGGAAAAAACTATAATTCGCGTACGAACTATGGAGTAATGTGTGCCTGACTGGGAAGCGGATTGGCTAGTATACCACACCCCAGTGATATAGCTCGTGTAGGTACGTGTCGGGGAAGACGAGCTTTCCGAGTTGTACGGACAGTTCAAAAGAGATCAAAGTTATGTGGCCCAAGATGATATATTTATTATATTCACACCATTCATCCATTTTTTCGAGATCATTCTAGAGCACGAGCCAAAAATTGAATAACAGCAAAAGCTCAAATGAAGCACACCACAGATATCAGCAGAGATAATGATTTTCACCATTAAAACATTCTTAGGGCCCATTATAATGTTTATCTTCCATCTAATCTGTTCATAAGATCACAAAGACCTGGATGAAGAGGAAAAACAAATATCATATTCATCCAAAACTTTTGTGACCCCAAAAAGGGTTTCAATGGTAGACATTCAACCCCCCCCCCCCCCCCCCCCCCCCCCCCCACTTTTTGCAATGTGGTCCACTTGATCTTTAGATCTGTATTAATTTTCTTCTCAAGCCTTACAACGAGCTCGTCAAATGGATGAACGGTTTGGATATAACACATACCTCATGATGAAACCTACATAACTTGCTGACGTCAACACTCCAGCTATATCCTGGAGTGTGGTACACCAGCGAATCCGCTTCCGCCTGGTTGATAGCGTGATTTGTTGGGACATGGATACAGACATGCATTCGTGACGATGAGATAACTGACCGCATGTCTCACGCTTCCAAGCACGTGAACATGTAAGGAGGAAGAGGGATTAATAAATAATAGGGTAATAGGTCCCCACCATTTCAACAACGGTGGTGAAACGTCCTACATATGACACTCATGTACGGATGTCCAGACCAGACCATTCTTCAAGTTGTACGGCACACCTTGGTGGTTGTAGATGGAGCTTGTCTCCCAAGAGAACTGCTCAACTACAGTCAAAGTGAACTCCCGGTACGTGCAACCTTTTCTGCGAACATGTGATTTGTGCGAGATGCAAGGTGCGGCTTTCGGTGGATTCCTTACTGTGGGGTGCAGTGTGATATATGTACCTTAAATCCACACCGTCCATCCGTTTTAAGAGCTTATTTTAAGGCGTAATATAAAAAAAGAAATAGATCCAAATCTTAGGTGGACCACACAATAGGAATCATTGGTAATTGGGTATCCACCGTTAAAAACATCTCGGGATCCATCGAAGTGTTTATTTGCCATCCAATCTGTTGATAAGGCCACAAAGACCTGTATGAAGGGACGGTACAAATATCAGATTGATCCAAAACTTTATGGCCCACAAGAAGTTTTTAATGGTCAACCACCACTGTTTCCTGTGGTGTGGTTCACTTGAGATTTGGATCTGCTTCATTTTTGGAATCGTATCAAAAATGGAACTTTCAAAATGGATGGACGGCATGGATGTAAAGAAAATATATCACAGAGGGCCCCAAAGTTAGAGATCCATCCATCCAGCAAAGCACGCTCTAGCCGAAAATGGTAGGCCTGACCATGTAGGTCATCTGGCATGAAAATTTCATCAGTCGACTATACTCTTGAAATCAATGGTTAACCGATCGTCTAACCAACATATGCTTATGCATCCACCCATTTATTAAATTAGCCTTATTTTTTATAAGGGTGACCTTCTTGGTGAGCCTATCATTTTCATTGCATTAATTTCATACAGAAATGGCATCTGCTGGCAGGAAAGATGTTAAGAGAAGCACTAGTTGCAGCGCTGCTGATAGCTGATCATTAATCAATTCCCATATCTGTAATCTCCAGAAACTTTCAGATTTTTGACATTTTTCTTCTATGATAGTGAGGAAATTTTGATAAAATAAAATATAACTTAATAAAGCCATTTTTACTGACAAAATTACTATCGAATTTATATTTTTTTTACCAAATAATGCCTTTACAATTAAAAATTACTAGAAAGTGTTCATGGTTGAAATTATAAAAATGCCTTCATTTTTTTTTAAAAAAAACATTAATGAAATTCGAAACTTGTGGACTCACTTAGTATGCTTACTTTTAGATCTTCTGCGGAATGCTAATAGGACCTGCTGTGCAGGTGATTTGGAGATCAGAAAAGGGACACGGCTTACCTATCTGCGTCGCCATTACTGTGAAATTGGAATGCCAATGTACTCATTTTGAATGCCAATGTCTTCCTTTCCTTATACCCTTTAGATAAGTTACGATAAGACTGAACTTCTTACACGAATAGCATACAATCATGTATACATACAATCTAGACCGTTGATCAATAAGGCTCACTTTATAAGATTCTTATACATATAACAT
Source organism: Magnolia officinalis (assembly GCA_021015155.1). NCBI lineage: Eukaryota > Viridiplantae > Streptophyta > Magnoliopsida > Magnoliales > Magnoliaceae > Magnolia > Magnolia officinalis. The sequence continues at coordinate 28,107,280 of JAJHSJ010000004.1, read as the reverse complement.
ACAATCGTGTATGTATAAACCTGATAGACCACCTCCTAGAAACCAACTTATTTTTAGTCAATCTTCTTAAAATAGTCAAAGAATGTCTTGCAATTCTAGTAAGGAGGTTTTTTGTGGACGCAGGTTGGGTCGTACCCCTGCCCGGACGGTAATCCGTCTGGGTAGGGCTCTGTAGGGCCCACCATGATGTGTGTGTTTTATCTACGTTGTTTATCAATTTTTTCGGATCATTTTAATATATGAGCCAAATAATGAGGCAGGTACAGGGCATAAGTGGACCACAAAGTGGGGATTGAACTTCCACCATTACAAAATTCTTGGGAGTTGGAGAAGTTTCTGATCAAGCTGATATTTGTTTTTTCACTTCATCCATGTCTACATGACCTTATGAATAGCTTGGGTGGTAAAAAAACATCACGGTGGCCCTTAGAAAGGTTTCACCGGTGGGTGTCATTATCACTGCAGTTTCCTTTGGTGTGGTCCACTGGATCTTTGGACCTGCTTCATTTCTAAGGTCACAACTTAAAATGATCCAAGAAAAATGATGAATGACATGGATAACACATTTACATCATGGTGGGCCCCACAAAGCCTTGCCTGGACAGATTACCGTCTGGGCGTGGGTTGGACACAATCCGCGTCCCTTTTGTTTTTTTGAAAGATGTACTTATCAAAGTAGGAAATCCAATATATATATATATATATATATATATATATATATATATATATATATATTATATATAATATATATATATATAATATATATATATATAAACTCAAAGCAGGAACTAAAAACATAAAATTGCTATTGTCAAGTAAGAACATGATGCAAAAACATTAAAGTGTAATTGCATTTGAATTCATTCACTCATGTTCATGCGTGAAGGAATGAATGCTTCATCCAACCCATTAACAATATGCACCGTACCATAATGATAACGGGACGAAACATCAGGTCGACCATATCAGTAGATGAGATATACTTGAATTGGAATATTTTGAATGTTTACATCATTTTTTATGAATTGGCCTACCTTGTAATCAAATACATCCATTTTTTTGTTCTTAAGATAATTATAATGTTGGTTTGCATGTATTTGAAAAGTTGGTAGTAAGATATACACCATGCGGATCTTATAACTTTGGATATTCTACTTTATTGTAAAGAAAACGCAAAGAAAGACAGTAGAATAATTTGTCCTCTTGAAAAGAACTTATAAGGAATATCAAATGCTCTCTTAGGTGAAATCTAATTACTTCAGGGATTTAGTGGTGAAAATAATGACTTCAAAATTTAAATTTTTGTATACAATTAACGGAATTTTATCATAAAATTCTTGATGAATCTATGTTTTACCAAATAATGCCTCCACTAACGTGGAGGTGCTTTTTAAGGGATGAAATCACAAAAATGACTTTATTCAAAAAAAATTTTGGAACGAAGTTATTTTTGTGAATGTAGGTGTCTTAACTATGTTGTTCAGCAGTTTTTGCATATCATTTTAGGTTACAAGCACAAAATAGATTCATAGTCAGTGCTTAAGTGGGCCACAACATGTGAAATAGTAGGGATAATGATGTCCACTGTTAAAACCTTGCGATGGCCCACAACCATGTTTATTTGTTATCAAACATATTCGGAAAGTCGTATAGACATGGATGAAAGGAAAATGCAAACATCATTTTGGTCCAAAACTTTTGTAGTCTCCTGTCATTTAATTCACATTGTTTATGTGGTGTAGTTCACCTGAGATTTATATATGCCATATAATGAGCTGGTAAAATGGATAGAAGGCATGGATAATACAAAAATAAAAATAAAAATCATAGTAGGCCCCACACAGTTTACTCTACATCCCCTAAGGCTCCAAGGTAAGCCTAATCATATAAACAGTGTGATAACTGAAAAGCACATGATCCAATGGATAAAGCGGTGAAATATTTCGTTGCAACAGGTTCGGTGGGAGTGGATTAGGGGGTGTTTGGCGCATGGATTTAGATGTTATTAAGTGAGATGTAACTTTAAATCCCTTGGTTTGAAAAATCATTCATGTTTGGTTCATCATAGGTTTTTAACATTGGGTCCTATGCATGGAGTAGGGAAGGCTAGGGAGAGCTTTCTCCAATTCAATTAGGATTTACAAAATCCATGGGATTTCCTCCTGAAAGCCTAAGCTAGGAAGTTCTCACGCTGGTAAGGGAAGTGGGGCCCGCCTTGATATTTGTGAGGAATCAACCACATTCATCTGTTTTGCAAGATCATTTTAAGGTAAGTGACCAAAAATGAAGTAGATTTAAAACTTTAGTGCGCCACACAAGAGAAAACAATGGAGATTAAGTGACCACCGTTGAAACATTCATATGGCCACAAAAGTCTTATATAATGATAAAGTTTTTTATGTTATCAGTTCATCCTGCCAGGTATATACTTATAAATGGTTGGGATGACATATAAACATCAAGGTGGAGCTTAGTAAGGTTTCAACGGTAGGAAATTATTTCTCCACTCTTTCCTCTTGTATGGCCCACTTGAGTTTTGGATCTACTTGACTTTTGGTAGCATGTCCTAAAATAATCTCGCAAAACGGATGGACGGGGTGGATTACTCACAAACATCAAGGTGGGCCCCACCTTACTTCTCAATGTAGTTTTCAGATAATTTTTAAGATTGGTAATTGTTTTCATGTACAACTAAACACTACATGAATCAAAACATGTATTTAAGCCCTACGTCACACGTAATCCAAATATCAAAGTGAATAGCTCACTCCCATGACATTAAGAGACAATCCACATACAAGTGCATTTACTGCAAAAAAGTAATCCCACTTAATACCATCTAATTCTATGCGCCAAACACCCTGTTGGGTTCCACCTTTGGCCCGTTTGGACGGGCGGATTAAAAGAGAGTAGTCGGTATTGGATGAGATTTGCGGGTCCACTCCACCAACGTACGGGCGATGACGTGTTTGGTTTGACGAGGAGTTAAGGCGGATGGCAGAAACAGTGATTTTCTGCTGGATTTGGCGGTCCGTCCATCTCCTCCTCTCTCTCTGGATGTCGCCTCGAACCCATCCCAATCCCATCAACAGTCCTGCGTACGGACGTAGGTGTTTCTTCCATTACGTTTGCTGCTCTGTGGACCCCACCATGATGTATGTATTTCATCCATTACGTTCATCCATTTTTTACAGATCATTTCAAGTTTAATGCAAAAAATTAGGGGGATATAATTCTGACGTTGACCACACCAGAGGAAAATAATAGTGATTGGATATCCACCATTAAAATCTTCTTAAGGCCCAATGTACTTTTTATTTGACATCCAATCTATTGATTAGGTCATACATACTCAATTGAAGGGAAAAAAAAAAAAACAAACAAGGATCAGCTTGATCAAAAACTTTCATGTCCCCCAAAAAGTTTTAATGGTTGGCATTCATTCAACACTGTTTCCTGTAACGTGCACCACATGAGATTTGGATATATCTTATTTTTTCTCTCATAACATAAAATCATCTAAAAAATTTTTGAATGGACGACATGGATGAAACACATACATCATGGTGGGGCCCACATAGCACCGACCCTTTACATGCCAGCCGTACACAGTAGTTGGGATAGCTTTTCAATTCCATACCTGTCCAAACAAGACAACTGAAATGAATCCTGATGGATAACGCTTCCCAAACAGGCCACCTGATCGAATGCTGGTTTGTAATTACAAGTGAATTATAGACAATTCACTTACAACACATTAATTGCATTGATAGCCGTGCAATCCAATCGTATCCCATCCACTACACTTTAATCTGCCCGTCCAAACGGGCCCTTAGTATACTGGGTTATACATCATTTATAGTCATTTTAAGGCATCGTTTGAAAAATAAAGCAGATCCAAAGCTCAAGTAAACCATATATTCCATAGGAGACAATGGTGATTGACCATTAAAAACTTATCAACAGGTTGGATGGCAAATAAATATGATAGTGGTCCTAATAAGTTTTTAATGGTGGACGTTCAATCACTACTGTTTTGTGTGGTGTAGTCTATATGAGAGTTTGTTCTGCTTCATTTTTGGAACCATCTTCTAAACTGAGCTTAAAAAACTGATGGACAGTGTGGATATAAAATATATACATCAATGTGGACCCACGGTTAGGAAAACAACGGCTGCGCTGTTGCCCGGGTAAGACCCGATCCGCTTTCGGTCCTGATGTATTCTAGCAAACGTCTGCTGTCACCATCAGTCATCACACGTTGTGTAGTGCTCGAGACGCCCATTGCCGGGAGAAACGGGAAGTGCACTCGCGTGCTGCATTTTTAATGGTATTTGCCGCTCATACGTGTCAACATGTTACGAATGTGCAAGATCCGAACTGTTCGTCAGATGGGCCTCACCGTGTAGATCTCCTGGTTCAGAAACAGGCTCGTTCACTCATCTGTTGGGCCACCAGTGATTTGCTGAACGTTGATTTTCAGAGAATTTCTTTGAACCATCCATTTGATTTGCCACATGTGGCCCACCTGATGAGCATACCAGTCTAATTTATAGACTAAGGAATCTAAAAAGTGAGGCCCGACTGATGAACGGCTCCTGAAGCACTTGAGAGTTGAGTGGCCGAAAAAGAAAACGGTTCCCATGTGCAAGTGTACTCGCAGTGCTCTCGTCTGTGATTTCCCCGCACGCGTGCAAGACTCTCTCTCTCTCGTGTTAATAAATAAATTAAAAACAAACAAATAAATAAGCCCTGTCTTGGTGTCGTGCACTTCATGTCGCATTGCACGTGGCATGCCAGTCGCTGACGCGTCATCTTCAAGTGCCACACACAAACGCACCACATGCTCCTCCGTGACATATGTGTGAAGGATCTGAGACGTTCATTAGGTGGATCCATCTCTATTGTTCTTCTTCAGGGCCTGTTTGGCCAGTTGCATTAGACCGGATTAGATGGGATGGAATTACATATAATGTCATCATGGCTACTGCCAGTGATTGTTGTGGATATGCAGTGAATTTGGAAAGGCAACGATCTCATGTAATCTTGTTTGGGAACCGATAGATTGGCGGTGTAATGGTGAAGTTGCATAGTGGGCGTGTTTGGTATACAACTGTACGGGAGGGTCGTGGTCCTCGTGGATTAGCTAAAGAGCAGTTAGTCGCGGCACATGCCACGTAGGTGACGTTGCCAAGTTCTGTGGGTCCCATCACGATGTATGTTTTGTATACACACCCACCATCCATTTGGAGAGATCATTTTAGGACATTATCCAAAGAACGGCCGATCTAAATCTCAATGGACCACACCATAGAGAACAGTGGCGAGAGTGATGCACACCATTAAAAACTTTAAAGGGCCACTTAAGTTTTCGATCATGCCGACCTTTGTTTTTTCCCTTCTTTAGTTAATGTGTTAACTTATGCACAGGTGGGATTTGCAGATGAACATCACGTTGGACCTTAGGAAGGTTTCAACGGTGGGCGAAACTCCTGCCGACCTTTGTTTTTTCCCTTCTTTAGTTAATGTGTTAACTTATGCACAGGTGGGATTTGCAGATGAACATCACGTTGGACCTTAGGAAGGTTTCAACGGTGGGCGAAACTCCATACGGGCTTACACGTGAGGAGGTGTTCTCAACCACTGTCATCTGTAGTGTGGTCCACCTGATGGTTGGATCGGACTAATTTTTGAACTCAGGGGTTAAAATGACTGGGATAAAGAGATAGATGGTGTGGATCTAATGGATATCTCACGATGAATCTCATGAGTGGAAACTCACTCCAAAACTCTACGCATGCAACTGAAAAGTAGTTGACGCTGGAGCTTTCCATTACTTGTACCTCACGGTGTGGCCCACTTGAGATGGGGATTGACTCTATTTTTGATTTCGAAGGCTAAACTAGTGTGGAGAATCGGATGGACGGCTTGGATGAAAAATATGCATCATGTTGGGACCCACGAGTGAAGGCCCCACCCTTTCGTTGTAACTCCCGGGATGGGATTTGGAAACCCAAAGCAGAGGGATAGCGAAATCCTGCGGTTTAGGCGCGAAACTCAAAGTAATTTTCATACACGTATTTAGCGTTCTTCCAAACAAGCCAGCACCATGTATCAGGTGGGATTGTGAATACAATCCCGTCTAGTACCATCTAATACGGCTGGCCAAAGCGGCATGTTTTGGGCTATTAGCGCATGCCACATGTGCTGCCCAGAGCTTTAAAAATGTGGGGAAAATAATAATTTATACTATGTCAGAGCGTGATAGATGATACGCGGGCAGTTAGAAATTGCTTAACGCTTGCATACATGGAATCTAATAAATTTAAATCAAGCAGTCTAAATTATTTAGACTGGGTCAGATGTATCATGAACCAAAAATTGGGAAGCGGATCGCGTACTGAGTAACTCAGTACGCTTAGGGTACTGAGTAAACTTTGTGGGGTTCACCACGATCTATGTATTTTATCCACTACTTCCATCTATTTTATTAGATAATTTTATAGTAGGGTCCAAAAGTGAAGAATATCCAAAGCTCGAATGCACCACACCACATGAAACAATGTGAATGGAACTTATACTGTTGAATCATTCTTGAGTGTCACAGAATTTTTGTATTAAGCTTATATTTGTTTTTTGCCTTCATCCATGTCTTTGTAATCTTATTAATAGGTTGGATGACAAATATACTCACTGTAGGGCCTAGGAATGTTCAAACGGTGGAAATCTTTATTCCCACTGTTTCCTGTGGTATGATCCACTTGAGATTTGGATATGCTTCAACTTTGGGCTCAACCCCTTAAATGAGCTGAAAAAACGTATGGACAGTGTGAATAAGCCACTTATTTTCACGGTGGGTCTAACTGAGTTTACTCAGTACGATAAGAGCCTACTGAGTAACTCAGTACGCAATCCGATTCCCAAAAATTGAGATTTGTGGATTATCTGCTTATCACATTGGCGGAATCTACTGGACGGTTGAAATGAAAAATATCCAATGGTCTTAACAAGTGCCCACGAATCAGAAGTTAGAATTCTTCAACTAATTTATTTTTTGGAGGATGATACAGAGACATTGATTTGCACAATTTAATCAGTTTAATTTGAAATAAATATACCACTTATGACATTTTTAAGTGCCTGCGTATCAAGCGTCACACGCAGCTAGAGTATCAAATAAAGAAAAAGCTTCCATTTGAATTTTGAAGTGCGATTGTAATGCCGAGACGCCCCACCCTACAAGCGCCAAACAATAAAGACATCACAGATAGCAACTTTTGGCATAAGTGTGCTGGATCTGAGACGTCAATCAGATGGTCTCATCAATGTACGTGTCGTGTCCTGAAAATCACCCTGGACCAATCATCAAGTAATAACACATGCACGTAGAATTTCGACCGTTGGTTTATCATTTCCGGGTCATCCATTTCTCCGTAATTCCGAGGCTGGAGTTCTGTGAAGAAGAAGAATAGGAGGGATGGATCCACCTGATGAACGTCTCAGATCCTTCACACATATGTGGCAAACGAATTACCACTGCCGTAATTTCCACTTAAACATCTACATTTAGGCCTCCCATTGACGGGTCAGGAATCTCTGAATTTGGAGTTTTATCTATTTAAATATGTGGCCCATCAGATCAACGATCTGGATCAGCCAGCCATCACTCCTATCTAGTGCATGTGGACACTTCTCACGTTCTTATGCACGAGGAATCATGAGAGGTGTATGATTCTTTCAATTTTTAAGGCATAAGCATTAAAATAATCAGAGGAACTTTATTGTTTGTCGCTTTCTTATGCTTCACTTATCAATTGCGAGGTCTGAATTTATCATCAGGTGGTCCATACCTTAGAAATGGGACTGAGCGTATTAGGTGAGACCCCCGACTCACCCAAGACCGTGCGGCCCTTACCGTGGGGCCCACCTTGATGTATGTATTCTATATCTGCGCCGTCCATCTGTTTTTCCAGATCATTTTAAGGATAAGCCCAGAAATGAAGCAGATCCAATGAAGCAGATCCAATTCTTAGGTGGACCATACCGTAGGAAACAGTGGTAATGACCTCTAATGGGCCACAAAAGTTTTGGATCCAGCTGATATTTGTTTATCTTAAGTGACCTTATCAAGGGATTAGATGGCAAATAAGTATTATGAAACCTTACGGCGGGTCCTAGGAAGCTTTTAATGGTAGGGCGTTTAATCACCACTGTTTCCTATGGTATATTACACTTGAGATTTATATCTTCTTTATTTTTATGCCCATTCACTAAAATTTAGATCTTCTTTAAGATGTTTTCAATCTATATTAAACGGGTTATGTCAATGGCATCGACAAATAGCTTGATCCCATCAATCACATGTTGATCTCATAGACAGTCCACTTGATCCAGTCGAGGAAATTTGAAAAAATTTTAGTTGTTCGGTAAATAATTTTTGGAGTGGTACTCGATTCCATCGAAAGTGGCTTTGATCCCATCGATAAATACTCGATGACTTTTGATATTATCAATGTCCTATCGACATATGCACACAATTTTGCCGAAGCGCTTAATCTATTTTATGATTTGGTTGTGACTCTATATAAAAGGTCGTAAACATGAGGAATTAGGGTGAATCAGGTATAAAGGCTTCTAAAGCAAGAGAGAGAGAAAGCAAAGTTAGGGTTTTCTGAAGGGATTTTGGGATTGTTCGGATCGTTAAGTTCATCCATATCTTGTAATTTCATTTTCATAATGGATTCGTTATTACTTTGTGCCATGGTTTTTTCTCACAACGATTTTTTTATGTAAAAATCTTTTAGATCTCTGTGTGTTTGTGTTGTGTTTGATTTTATCTTGTTTGATTGAATTCAAATTTGGAGTTTAATCTATTCATTAAGGCCATTCATTATAAAGTGGAACATTCCAAAATTCAGATGATCAACAAATAAGTAAGCACAAGAATTTAAAGATTTTTTGAGATTTGATGCGAGGAAATGCGTGAAGTAATGAGAAGAAGATCACCATCTTCCTCAAGTAGGCAAAACCTTGAAATTTAAAAATATTTCTTGAATCCACAATATAGAGAAGAATTCAAATTATATTATTTAACAGTCCTAATTTAACTAGAGTATAAATTACTCAAAAATTGCCAAAATAAAATAGAAACGTCTAAATTAAATTTATTAGAGAATTTCTATAATGATTAGGAGCAATTTTTTAAAAATTAAAATTCTAAAACTCTAAGCATAAAGAGATGTGACAAAAATTAAAAAATACTAAAAATAGTAAAAAAAAATTAAAATCATAATTTTAAATTGGAAGGATGCGCTTTCTCATGAAACAGACAAATTCGACCAATTATAGTAGGTCGGTTGAACCCAGATGGCCCGCTGCATAAAGATCAACAAGTCATTTATTATGTGACAATACCCATATCAAAAGTTATAATTAATCCATGGGATAGATTTGGAACGACAATTTCTCCCTACCTAGAGTAAATTTCTTTGATCCAAACATGCTTGGGGCTCTGTTACATTATGTTGTAAGTAAGATTGGCCTAGATTTAACGTCTGCTTTCGTTGAGCTTCTTTCAATCCATTTGTGCCAAGAATACACCTACGCCCGCTCTACATAAGGGTTTGTCATTATTTTCTAGGGTGTGTTCCACATTATTAGGGAGTCCAGATTTATGGAACCATCAAATTGCAGATTGCTCAATGCACGGGTGAGATTTTTTTCATAAAAAAATTGAAATTATAAATGAATACCCAACACCTTAGGTAAGAACATAGGTGCCCATTTAAAACTAAATATGGTATAGATACGGGTACAAAACATGTTAGAGAGTATGCATGTATCTACTCCTATGTTGGACCCGAACCCATTTCATTACCATCCAGCGCATCCCACATCACAGTTTTTGGTGGAAAAATAAAAAATAAAATATTCACTGGACATTGGATGGGTGGGCCTGACCTCATCTATTAATTTGGCCAAAATTTCAGACCCTGGTGTTTCCATCTAATATTAAGGCCTGAATTTCAGGTAGCAGCCCAACCCTCAATGGTAAGATTTACTTGGACCTGGCATAGAAAGATTCATCAAACTTACATTAGGACAGACCCATTTATTAATGGAAGTGGATTGCCTACTGAGTAACTCAGTACGGTAAGCGTACTGAGTAAACTCTGTGGGGTCCACCGTGATTTACACATTTTATCTACTCCGTCCATCCATTTTAACAGATAATTATATGGCTTGATCCCAAAAATGAGATATATCCAAATCTCAAGTAGACCTCACCACTGGAAATAGTGTGAATTGAAATTCTACCGTTGAAAATTTCTTGGGGCCCATGGAAGTTTTGGATCAAGCTGATATTTGTGTTTTACCTTTATCCATGTCTGTGTAATCTTATGAACAGATTGGATGACAAATAAACATCACTGTGGGCCCTAGCAAGGTTTCAACAGTGGAAATCATTATTCTCATTGTTTCCTTTAGTGTGGTCCACTTAAGCTTTAGGAATACTTTTATTTTAGAATCAACCACTAAAATGATCTGGAAAAACGGATGGACGGCGTGGATAACTCACATACATTCATAGTAGGCCCAACTGAGTTTACTCAGTACGATAAAAGCGTACTGAGTAACTCAGTACCCTATCCTATTCCTTTATTAATAGGCCTGAAATCAGGCCAGGGCCCACTCCATATGGGCCATGCCCTATGAATTTCAGATCATATTTGGGTTTTCAAATTGCGCAGGTGGGGCCGTGGTTTAGCCATACAGATTCTAGACCGTTCATTTGTCTGCACATTATAGCACACGTGATTGTCTGACACGCTAGCAAAGTGAGATGTTCTGTCCACATGTATTCACGTGGAATGTATGTCACTCACATCTAACCATTCAAATGATCAGCCCCACATGCAGTCGGTGTTGCCAGGACTTGAATGGTTTTTAGAGTCAGTGGAGGCGGATTAGCTACTGAACTCGACAGTAGCCAGTCTCCCTACTCAAGTGACGTCACCACATTCTGTGGGACCCATTATAATGTATGTATTATATCCACACCGTCCATCCATTTGGAGAGATCATTTTAGGATATGAGTTAAAAAATGAAGCAGATTCAAATCTCAAGTGGACCGCACCATAAAAAAACAGTGGGGATTGAATGCATATCATTAAAAACTACTTTGGGCCACAGAAGTTTTCGATGAAGCTGATATTTGTGTTTTCAGTTATTCCATATCTTCGTTAACTTATAAACAGTCTGGATCTCAAACAAACATCATGGTAGGCCCTAGAAAGGTTTCAACAATGGTTGTCATTGTCCCCACCTATTTCTGTGGTGAGGTCCACTTGAACTTTGGATCTGAATCGTTCTTTGGTTCCTGTCCTAAAATGATCTCTCCAAATGGATGGATGGTGTGGATAAAATACATACATCATGGTAGGTCCCACATAACGTGGTGACGTCACTTCAGTAGCGAAACTCGCTACAATGCCATGCGTACAGTTCTGTGTGCATGCAAGGGAACCGCAAGCAATTATGGTCTGTCAGCATTTATATACTTGAGTTTCTTACAACAGTAATAAAGAGCCCATGAAAAAACAATAATAATAAATAAATAAATATTTATGGAGCCGTCGTGATATCTACGTGACATCTACTCCGTCCATCATTTTCATACACTGATCCTTTTTAAGTATGAGTCAAAAAAAATTAAGTAGATTGAAAACTCAAGTGGACTACAGGAAACAGTTGAAATGGGACGCCTATAATTGAAATTGTAGGAATAATGTCCACCTATCCAAAACTTGGGCTGGCCAAGAAGTTTTCAATAATGGGTCCCATCCTCACTGTTTTGAGCAGGCTGATGTTTGTGTTTTCCCTTCATCCGGGTGGGAGTTATCTAACTAATGGGTTGGATTGCATGTAAATGTCGTGATTGATGAGAAACCCCACCCTCACTGTAAATACAATAAGCTATCAAACTCCATCTCACACATACCCAAGTCTAAAATTGTTCATTTGGGTATTGGATTTGCTTGATTTTGGTTCACATCCTTGACATAATAGAGCGTAATTAATGAATGGATTGGATTTCACGGAGTCATCGCGGTGGCCCCACAACTTTTTGTTGGTAGGGCTCCTTGTTATGGAAAATGGTTATATATATATATATATATATATATATATTATATATATATATATATATATATATATAAGATTTTTTTTTGGAACTTGGTTTTTCACCTTTGGTAATAGTCATATATCATATAAGAGAAGAAAAAATTCACTTAATAAGTAAGGTGTTGAGTATTATAATATTTGCTTGGTGAGATAGATGAGTAATGTGCACAGGCACGAGCATAATTACAAACTCGGTGTGAGGAAGTTAGCATGTGATGTAGTGTAGTTGTAGAAGCGCTAGTGGCGCATTTTGTACTTCGCATGTCTACAACGTGTCGTAGATGAGTCAGAGTGCTATGGGTAAGAGATTTGAGAGAGACCTCTCTCCCTTATATAGAATCTATGTAGTCATTTAAGAGACCTGATGTAACTGCTCATGCAGTAATTAACCAGACCATGCAAAAACTACTGCATGTAGCTAGCCTAACAGTCAGAAACGACTAGCTACTCTATCTAAACAACTAGCATGCAACAAGTCTCCTATATCCTGAAAAATGGTTAATTTCTCACCAACAGTCAGAAATGATCCATTGCTTATAAGACTTTGGACCTAACTACTCTTGCCTATACAAATAAAACTTAACTGGTTTATTACATCATCACAAACAAATCGGCTCTTTCTTTTATATGAACTAGTAAGCTCTAAGTGTTCTCTAATCATGCCAACATGTTCAATATGAACCTGAGTCAGCCATAACCAACATGCCCATAAGAATCAGACTAATGCAATAGTCTAAGCTAGTAAAGCTAATCTTTTATTTTCTATTTTTCTTTTCATTTGGAAATTTTCTTCTTAACTTCCATTTGCTAGTAAAATTGTATTTATAGAGTTCCATCAGTGGTTCATTCGTACTTGCTAAACGCAAAACTATATACACACATGCTCGTCCTATCTTGGTAGCTATTTTCTTGCAACCTGTCAACACTCTCAATTATTTTGAGAAGGGGCGGATAACGCTCTAAGGACAATGTAATCACACCTGTTTCAATTTGTTCTTAATCTTATATTTTTTACTTTTATATTTTATTCTATTTTACTATAATTATAAATATGTAATTTAAGATTATCAAATCTCCATACTCCTGCAACAAGTATTTCCTAATCGGCCTTTCTTGTAAACTACGCCCAAGCCATCGGAATAAAAGCCCCTTTGGATGAATTTCAAAATGGCTGTGTACACGAAACACTCTTATTTCAGATCCAAGCAAGTGCTTTGCAACCCGCTTGGAAACACACCCCCACAGGCTAAAGTAGCTGGTTTCAAAATCACCGGATTTGTATATGATAGGTGGCATTAAAAAGCCCTCTCGCCGAACAGATTGATTTCAGATATTTTGCATCCAAACGGACCCTGAGACTAAAAGCCCACTGTTATTATTATTATTATTTTTTTGAGACATAGAATGTCTGTCGGGGAAGCGGATTGGCTGGTGTACCTCCCACCAGCGATATAGCTGATGTATTGACGTCAGCAAGTTCTGTGGGTCTTTTCATGAGGTATATGTTATATCCAAACCGTCCATCTATTTGACGAGATCGTCTTACGGTTTGAGACAAAAAATAAGGTAGATCTAACAATCAAGTGGACCACACTGCAAAAGGCAGTGGGGGATTGAACGTCTACCATTGAAACCCTTTTTGGGGTCACAGAAGTTTTGGATCAATAAGAAATTTGTTTTCCCTCTTCATTCAGGTCCTTTTGACCTCATGAACAGATTGGATGGAAAATAAACGTTATGGTGGGCCCTACCAATTGTTTAACGGTGAAAATCATTATCTCCGCTGCTATTTGTGGTGTGGTCCAGATGATCTTTAGATATGATTCATTTTTTGGATAATGCTCTAAAATGATATCTAAAAATAGATGAACCGTATAGATATAATAAATACATCACTGTAGGTCCCATGTAACTTTAATCTCCTTTGAACCGTTCGTACAAGTCGGAGGGTCAGTGCTCGTCTTCGCACGAAACATACCTACAGCAGCTATATAGCTGGTGTGTGTGTGGTACACCAGCCAATCCGCTTCCGTCTGTCGGAGTATAGATTTTTTTATTCCCAAAAGCATACTCGCAGGCAATTACACGTGTGAGTATGTGATACAAGTGACCTCTAATTAGGCAGCTGGGAACAGGTACTTGTCCTGGACCAAAAACAAGGCCTGCCCACTCATCAGGTGGGCCGCTTGTGTACGTTGAATATGGAGGGTTCACTCGTGTCATTCTGACCGTCGATTATCTTCGTACACGCGGGTTCCATCTGATGAGTGGGACCAACCCGACTTTTCAGCTAAGTCATCTATCTGGTGGGGCCACCGGTGGTTGGAAGCTATGTGGGGTCCACAGATGTGTACGTGATAAATCCACTCCGTCCATCAGTTTCGTAGGACTACAAATGTAAAAGAATCCAAAAATCAGTTAGATAAAAAACATAGGTGGACCACACCACACGAAACAGTAGATATTTAGTGCCCTCCATTAGAAACTTTTTGAGGGCCACAGAAGTTCCATATCAAGATGAAATTTGTACCTACAGTTTATCTGAGAGGTATTAACCCTATGAACAGTTTGGATGGCATATAAACATATGGTCGTCTCCAAGAAGGTTTCAACGGTGGACGTTTCCATTCTAACTGTTTTATGTAGTGTGGCCCACCTAACGCTTTTTTTGTCTCATGTCCTATTGTGGTCTTGCAAAACTGATGGACGGAGTAGATCTGTCACGGGCATCTCTGTGGGCCCCACAGATCTTCAGACTCTTATTTTCGATACTCACGTTGCCGAGCTGGATTTTACTCTCACAGGCCTATATTTGCAATTACACCGTGCTCGACTTAAAATCTGAGCCCATATTGTGGTTGTCACGGCCAGGATCCTGTGTAGCTCTCGATCCTACGGTCTGGATGGATTTAGGACCAAATTTCAGGCCCCAAAGATGGATGGTTGGTAATCATAGGAAATCCCCCGGGCACTTATTTTCAAAATCTCCCAATGTTTTTGCTGTAAATAGAGTGGATGATATTATCACAATCACGCCATTTACGGAGTATCTGTTCTTTTCATAACTCTTTTGGCAAATTTATGCTGATATGAGCAAAAGCTATTTAAAAATTTAAATAATTAATTATATAATTATACATTAAAAGGGCTTTTTAACACAAAATTCCCGAGGAATCAATATTTTACCAAATAATGCTCGATGATTAGAAATTATATGAAGTATTTTTTAGGGGATGTAATTACAAAAATGCCCTCAGTTTTTATTTATTTATTATTTAAATAGTAAAAGCTGAGATTTACAGGCCGGCACGTGCATAACATCCAACTTATTCAACTTATACACCCTGCCACGGTGATAATAGGAACTAAACATCAGACCAATCATAACATCAGATGAGCTACACTTGAATTGAGATATTTGAATGGTGTACATTATTTTGGAATGAATAGGATGGTCTTATGTTTCAATATGGCAATTTTTAGGTTTGTTAATAATAATGTTGGTGTGAATTTACTTGATGATTGAATAAGTGACATACCGCATGGGCTGATATATATCGATTCTCTACTTTGTTGTCAAGAAAAAATAAAAGGCAATAATGTAATTTTCCCGCCGAAAAGACATTACCTAATGACATTAGTTACAGATTATTTGGTAAAATCCAAGTCCTAGAAATTACTATTAAAAATTAAAAGTTATTTATTAAATTAATGTTAAATTATTTTTTTTTACAAGACTTTTGTGACAATATTTAAAGAAAAACCTCCAAATTAAAAAAGTCAGGAATTCCCTCTATGGATATTCATCACTATAGTTTGAATATGCCAAACTAGTAAAAATGTGGTACCTGCAACCAGAAAGATAAAGGCTTGTTTGATTACAACCAGTGGAAAGAAGTAATTATAACTTGCTTTGGTATTTGCTATGAGTAAGTTTCTTGAAAAGAGAGCTGGACCACCTCATGTAAACTCTATAAATCCCCACCATGACGTGTGATTCATCCAAGATGTCCATTTATGTTGTGGAATTATTTTAGTGTAGGAGAAAAAAAATGAGATAGTTCTAAAACGGGATTATTTTAGTGTAGGAGAAAAAAAATGAGATAGTTTTAAAACTTTTGTAGCCCTCGAGAAGTTTTCAATGATAGATGTTCAATCTCTACTATTTTCTATGGTAGGACACCTATATTTGTTTGACATCCATCACATTTGGATTCCGTAGTGACCCCTCCATCATCAACGGTGGATATTGGTTGGTGTTGGAAAGAGCTTTATTGTCCCCACCATGATGTTTGTGTTTTACCCATGTCATCCATATATTTCTTCAGCTTATTTTAGACCATGATCCAAAAAATGAGGCAAATCCAAATCTCAATGGATCACACTATAAGAAATACTGGTGATCAAATACTCACCATCGAAATCTTCTTATGGCCCATTGTAATGTTTATATGCCATCCAACCGGTTGATTAAATCACTCATATATGGATGAAGCGAAAACATAAATATCAGCTTGATCCAAAACTATTATTGGCCCAGATAAGTTTTTAATGGTTGGCGTTCAATCACCCCTGTTTCCTGTGGTGTGTGGTCCACCTGAGATTTGTACCTGCCTATTTTTTGTGGCTCATGCACTAGAAAAATGGTCGGACGGAGTGGATAAAACATGTAAATCATGGTGGCGCCAATAGCTTTTCCAGCACCCGTCACTACCGACTTGGATTCATTGTCCATCATTTGTATGTGAGCCCAGCTCATCTTACGATGCGGCTTCGAAATTCAAGCTGATCTAAAAATCAAGTGGCCAGACCACCTCTACCATGGGCGATTGGAATGCTCATCACCGAAGCCTTTCTGTCGCAATCGTAATGTTTATTAGCCATCCAATCCGTTCAGAAAGGTGGGCCCCACTAGAATAAAGGGAAAAAACAAATATTAGCTTAATCTAAAACTTCGGTGGGTAACAAGAAGGTTTCAACGGTGGGGATCTCATCCCCCACGATTCCCTATACCGTGGCACACTTGAGTTTTCGATTAGGCTGGTTTTTGGCTCACATGACCAACTTGAGCAGCTGCAAATGATGGACGGAGTGGATGTCACGTCCACATCACGGTGGGCCCCACATAGCTTTTTGTGGGGGGGGGGGGAGCTCCATATTTCAAGAATTTCACTTCCGCTATCAGTGGGCCACCAGACACAGGGTCCACTGTAGATTCCATGTGTTAGGTGTATGACCCCGATGTAATGATCACAGCCGTACGAATCATTGCTTGCAAAATAGACAATGGAAATTTGTTTTTGTTTATTTATTTTTTATTTTTTTACTTTTACTGTGGATGTTGGATTCCCTTAATCATGGCTGCCCAATCATGGTTAGTTTTGCATCACATGCAACTTACGATGGACCCCACCTTTTATTATTATAGGTAATCTCGCTGGGCCCCACGAATAAATTGGCAATATGATGACGGACCAGATCGGATTTCCTTGAAAGTGCTCGGGCCGAGTGATTGTACATTGAGTTTGGGCTTTCAATTCTTACGTGTAGGGTCCACGGTTCAGTGATCCAAACCGTTCGTGTGATGGGCCTCGCAGTGGATGGCTATGCAGCAAAAAATCTCAAGATTTGAATATATAGCTATAACATGATTGGCCTTTTCGCTAGTTGAATGGGAACCATTGATGTATTTTCTTTCATAACCGTTTCTTCGATGGCCACATATGTAAAGGCTTTAGGTTTTTCCATCCTGTATTTTTGGGTCATGGGGCACATACAGCACGGCCCACAATATCAACGATTGGGATCATGTATAATTTTTGTGTGATATCTCTGATATGTGGCCCATCAAAATACGACGAATCCAGGCTATTGATACAAAGGACAGATAAACCCTCGAGATGGAGAAATTATAATCCTTCAATAGGCTGTCCAATAATGATTAGGTTGGAAAAGAAAAGGTAGCAATGTTCCACATCCACTCAAAGGCCAAATAAGTTAGACAATCCCAGAATCCTACACCAAGATATTAAAAGTCGCCATTTTAAATAACTTTTTGATTTGTAATGTTTATTAATTTCTATTCTCACTTCTATTGATATTAAAATTGTCTTCCCCGTGTGCTGCTTTAATTCAACTAATTTTAAATTATTTAAATTCCAAAGTGTGTATATATATACATCTACCTTTGTATTTATACACTTACTGGTCTTATAAATTAAAACTATTTCCTATCTTCTCAATCAAACACAGACCATGGCATCTTTTTCTGCAAATGCTTTGTAAACAAGCCCATAATCAATGTGAAAGGGTACGGGCTCAATATCAGCTCATGATGTAAACTTGTAATAATTGAGAAGTTACTTCTCAGTCAACTAGTGTTTCTCACATTTATCACCGCTCTCTTGTACATATCTTTAAATATGTCAATATATTATCTTAAAACCAATTTCTCTGATAACACCCACTTAGGGGTGTACACGAACCGAGCTAGCTTGGTTAGCTCGCTTGACTCGACTTGAAAAAGCTCGATTCGACTCAGTTCGAAGCTGAGTTCGAGCCGAGTTGAGCTGATTTTTTGAGCTCAAAAATGAGTTCGAGCCGAGTTTGAGCAGGCCCCAACTCGACTTGACTAGGATCGAATTCAGCTGCAATCGAACTCGGATCGAACCAGTTTGGTGAGTTACTTTGCCATTGATGCTGTTCACCAACTGTTTGATAAAATGACTCAACCAAATGTGGCCGGTGGCAAGGAAGGTTTGGCTCGTGGCAACTGGCAAGGAAGATTTGGCCGGTGGCAAGCAAGGAAGGTTCAAGACGGTGTCGATCACAGCGAAGGTGGATGTCTTCACCTTCGGGGTCATGTTGCTAGAGATCATTTGTTGTAGGAAGAACATCGAGTTGGGTTTTGATTGCTTGCCTCCAAGTGCAGAGGTTTGTAAGTAGTATCCCGTGAATACAGGGTCGATTCCACAGGGAGATGAATTGCGAGAAGGAAAAAATCAAATGCAAAACAAACTAGGTAATAAAAACTAAAACTGATAATTTGATTTTGGGATTTTTGAATGGATGTAATTTAACTGAATTAAAATAACACCCAAGCTTCAAAGTTTCACACATAGGTTAATGTTTCAAAATCATGATGACTTAGATAACACAACTAGGATCTGAGCACTATGGTCAGCCTAGTCGAAAAATAAAACAGTTTAAATATTTTAATAAATGATATAAAATATTAGAAAATTATGAATTTGCACCATTAACATATATTCTCAAGCGTCAGTGATTTTAAGTATTCAATATCTATAGGATAATGAATATCAAAGAAATATAACAGGTTGAGAACCTCTCATATCTAGGAAATCTGATTGATCTAGGGTAAGCTTATCCATCAATGTGGATCTCATATGATGGAAACATATGGATCTTACAAGAGGATAAAAAATAAAACCTAAATAATAGATAACATGCATACACCATTCTTCTCATCATTAAAACAATCAATCATCATAATTTTAAAGAAATATTAAACCCATGTGCTTCCCTTCTAGCTTAGGCTAGAAAGAACTTAGAAAAGCATAATTAAATTGCAGAAATAAAAAGCAACAAGAAAGAAAGAAAAAAATGCAAATAGAAAAGATCTAAAAAAAATAACTTATAAAGCTTTAATAAAACTAAAAACTCTTTAAAAACCCTAAAATTTGCTTTGGGATGCCTTGAATAATATTCAAGAATGCCCTAGGAACCCCTATTTATAAGTAGGGAACTCCAATTTTCGTATAAAGTTGAAAAATCTTAGAAATTGCCTCAAATATACGTATTTTTTCAAAATAGACTTATCGCTGCATAGTTCGTTCAAAATAGACTTCCTGCTGCGCAGTTTTCCAGCATAAACTTTACAGCTTTAGAATACACTTTTTCAGGACGATTTCAGCATTATTCACTTCAAATCTTCAATTTTCTTCATTCTTCACTTAGTTTTCTTGGATTTTTGGCATGTGAATTCTTTAATTTTGGTCTCCTAAGATCCATCTCTTGCCTTGGTAATTCTTGAGCATCAAAATTCTGCTTTTAACACCATTTTTCAATCCAAACACTTAAATTCACCTTGCAACACATACATGAGTAAAATAGAATATTAAACGAATTTATGTTCATAAAACCAAGATATAAATGAAAAAAATTATACAATATTTGAGTCTCAACAGGTTTACAGGACAAAGAGAAGGCGATATTGACGGATTGGGCTTACGACTGCTATAGAGAAGGAAGACTGGATATGCTAGTGGAGAAGGACGAAGAGGTGCTGGACGACTATAAAAGGCTAGCAAGGCTGGTTATGGCAACTCGACTAAAAACATTGCCTTTGTTAGTAAAACAGTGGTATTTTGAAGTTGCAGCTTAGGTGTTTGTGAAAATGTCTCAATGGCAACTCGGCTCGATCTTGGCTCGAACTCGTCCCGAGCTGGCCAGTTAGAATCGAGGACCGAGCCAAGCCGAGTTCGAGCTGAGGTCAGCCAGTGTTCGAGCCGAGGCCAACTCGACTTGGTTCGACTCGATGTACATCCCTACACCCACTAGATTAACTCTTTAGATACCCTGTTAAAAACTTTTTCAAGTCAATAAAAAATATATAGAGAACTTTCCTTTTCTTCTTATATTTTTCCATCAATTGTTTTAGTAAAAACTAACTTTATTTGTGGACCTTAACATGAAACTAAACTAGTTATTTGATACATGCATCTCATCTCTTAGTTTTTGCTCAACTACTCTTTTTCAAAGTTTTATAGTGTGGCTCATAGGTTTAATCCCACAATAGCTAGTGAGATTATGTATGTCTCTATTGTTCTTATAAGTAGGTATCATGGTACTTTTTCTTTATTCCCATTGTATTTTTTTCTATTCTACGAACTTAATGAAGAACTTTGTTAACGAAATAACCTAATATCTCTAATATACTTTCAAACCTCTAGTGGTATACCATCTTGTTTAATAAACTTTTATGTTTTCATCTTTCTCAAAGCTTCTGTCACTTTAGATATCTTAATTTTATGAAAGTATCTATGACTTTGATGTTATTTGAATTTATAGTTACTTCTATCTTCGTGCTCTCAAAGGTATTATTATTTAATAAGTTTTGAAAATAGCTTCTCTACCTTTAATTAATCTCATTATCCTTGATTAGTACCATTTGGTCATTGCTCTTAATGAACCTAACATTATTCAAGTTTATCCTCTTCCTCCTTATTTATTTTGAAAGTTTGAAGACATCTTTCTTACATTCTCTTATCCTAAGGATCATCATAAACTTAAGTTTAGCCTCGTTTACTACTTTTTTTCTTTTAACAATTTATATATATATATATATATATATATAATATATATATATATATATATATATATATAATATATATATATATATATATATATATATTATATTCTATATTATTAAAGATTTTTATTATATTTGCTAACTTTTTTAAAAAAAAATTTTTACACACGCACACACACCCCACACACTCACAACTAGTGGAATTTCACCACCTATGGGTACTCAAACCCTTATATTTGCTAAGCTTTGAAATATGCATGTTTCTCTTTAGTACCTTACTGTACATCATCACTCTACCACCAAGTTTCATTATATGATTGGTTTTTCTCTTTAAATACTAGTAAAACATCTTTTATCACTTTTTTAATATTCAACCATCTCATTCAACATAATGTTTACTTCTCCCTTGACATTTTATTTTTCTTCTTTCATCATATTTGTGTCTGTATGATATTATTTTCTTTTTCTTGTTTAATTCCACCACTTAGGTTTTGGACGTCTATTAATTTCATTCATTTTCTTCCATCACTTAATATAAATATCTACGGCTACTAACTTATATTTTAAACTCTCTCCATAGATCACTTTGTAGTCTTTACATATTAATCAGTTTGTATTTGTAAGTATAACGAAAATTATTTGACTTTTTAGACACCCCACACAATGATGGAATAATTGATTAAGGCCAATCAAAGACTTATAAGGAAATTTGAAACACACCCCCTCTCCAGGTGGCCCCTGGAAGTTTTTTAATGGTGGGGATTTAATCACGACTACTTCATGTAGTATGGTCCACTTAAGATTTTGATCTGCTTCATTTTTGGGATCATGCCCTAAAATGAGTGTTCAAAATGGATGGACAATGTGAATGTAAGGCACATACATCACAGTGGGTCCCATAGCTAGGGATCCATTGATCTTAGGGCCCGTTTGGACGGGGGGATTGAAAGGGAGTAGGTTGTAATGGGGTGGATTGCATAGAAATCGATACTCTTAAATGTAAGTCAGTGGATTGTCTTCAATCCCACTGTATTAGATGATCCAACGTGCAATGGATGGGTATGTTTGGCAGGGCCAGCGGATCCAGCGTGTTGCCACCTAATTAGTGGGTAAGCACGCTGTCTTGGCCTTCGTACACGTAAGAGGTGGGACCCACTGGATGGACGGCTCAGATCTTGCAATAATTGTACTACATGTGCAAGTGTGCGACGAGTCCATGTACCGGATGGACAAGGCCTAGCATGCCTGGGATATGATATGGTGGAGCCACGACACGACTTGCCTGTAACCCAGTGCTCTATGGGGCCCACCATGATTTTTAGTTACATCTACTCCATCCATCTGTTTCACCAGCTCATTTTAGGGCATGAGTCAAAAATAGAGGAAGATCTAAAACTCAAGTGGGCCATAACATGAGAAACAGAAGAGATGGAAACGCTGACGGTTGAAATCCTCCAAGGGCCCACCGTGATGATCGGATGCCATCCAAGTTGTTCATAAAGTGATTCCCACCCGGATGAAAGGAAAACACAAATATAACCTTGATGAAACCTTCTATGATCTCCACTAAGGTTTCAACGGTTGACGTTAAGTTCTCAACTGTGGCCTACTTCAGTTCCGGATCTCCCTCATATCTGGGCTCTTATCCAAAAATAAGCTTATGAAAGGGATGGACGGAGTAGATATAACACAAACATCATGGTGGCCTTGTAAATCTTTGGGTTCGCCTGGCGAGGTGCTGCGTGGAGAGAAGCAGATTGCTAGTGACCCTCCCACCAGGGATATCCTCGGTGGCTGGTGTTGTGAGGCCCACCATGAAGTATGCCAGGAGGGTTCATCTGTACAGCACCACCGTAAAAAATGAAGAAGATTAAAATCTCAAACAGACCATACTGTCTGGATCAGTGCGATAAAGCTAAGTGCCTGAGTATCAAGCGCTGACCTCTGCCAGAGTATCAAATAACTTTTCACAAGTAACCTCGCAAAGATGCTTCTAGACCACGGAGGCATTTGCTTGGTTTTGTAAAACGAGCAGGGTTAATTTAGACATTTCACACCTAACAGCCAGCTCTGCTTCGACTCCCAGCGAATCCAGCGGTAAATCCTCCGGACCGCTGTCCGCTTATCTCCTCGCCCGGCCAAACACATCGTTACCCGTACACCCTTGGATTAGACGACCTAATCCCATGTATTACGACCTACTCCCTTTCAATCCCCCCGTCCAAACGGGCCCTTAGTGGATTGAGATCCATCCAAACCATGCCCAAAATGGATGGACGTGGATTTCGTGCGAACACCTTTCGCATACAATTCCTACATTGGGAAGCTAGGTGGGGCCCACCTTGATGTTTGTGAGAAATCTACTCCGTTCATCCATTTTTTAAGATAAGTGTAAGATGCGCGACAAAAAATGAGGCAGATCCAAAAACAACAGGTCACTACTCATTGCTTAGTGGTAAACTCACAAGAGCTTCAACTCTAAGGTCATGGGTTCGAGTACCCATTGCGGTGTTTGTGGGTGTGAGGGTGTGTGCATTAAAAAAGGCGGATCCAAAACTCAAGTGGGCCATTTGAGAGGAAAGAGTGGGAATTGAGTGACCACTGTTGAAACATTCATATGGCCGAAAAGTTTTGTATCATAGAATATATCCATACAGTCCACTTATTTTTTCAAATTATTTTGGGGCATGGACCTAAACATTAAGCAAATCCAAATCTTAAATCGTCCAAAACACATGAAATAGTAGTGTTTGACCATTAAAAACTTCTTGAGAGCCACAAAAAATTTGGATCAACATTATATTTATTTTTTCCTTCATCCAGGTCTTCGTGACCTTATTAGAAGGTTGGATGGCGTGGATATACAATACATGCATCAAGGTGGGGTCCACTGTCAGGGCTGCACCGTGTTTGGTGAGGCCAAGGTTGCACTACTCCACTACATAAGTCGAAAACTAGGTGGGGCTCACCACGGGTGTTTGTGAAAATCTACGCCATCCATCCATTTTTCTAAATTATTTTAGGACATGACAAAAAAATAAGGCAAATGCAATGTTCAAGTGGACAACACCAGACATACGTTTCATGGTTTAAAGATGACCTCATTAAAAAGTTTATATGTCTTGCCTACAATTTAAATCTACCTTATATGTCCTGCCTTTTTTTTATATATATTTTTAATAGCTCAATGCCTGAGATGGGCCTACGAAACAATTGGATGATGCCAATCACTTGTATCCATAAAGGCATGCCTTATAAACTCTCACAAACGCTCCCCCCGAACAATGGCGGTATAATCATGAATATGAATGACGACATAACACCCTGATCCATAGCTCAAGTGGTAGACTGAGTGAAAGATACCTCATTTCAACACTGAGGTCATGGCATCGATTCCCTAGTGGGGGTGGCTAACAGTGAAGTGTGAACTGACAATGGGTGTATTAACAAGCTGATGTAGAACGTGTCACAGATACGTTCCTAGCATGGTTGGGCCAAAAGAAGATGGACCGTAAATTGACCATAACTTTTGATCCGGGTATCGTTACGGGGCGCACAAGCTATCAATCTTTACTGAAACGGGCCATCTGAGGTGAACTGACCCACAAAGTGGGTCGCATCTGTCCGTTTCGTCAGAAAACACGCGCTTTCAACTCAAAAACGAATTTTTAGGAAAATTTTACTATTTTTAGTAATTTCAATTTTTTAATATTTTTAGAGTTTTAGATTTTCTTTCCTTTTAGAAATAACTTTTAGTTATACTAGGACTCTTCTAGAGAAAGTTTATTTGCAATTTTTATTTTTAGAAACTAGGCCTTAGAAGAGTTTTATTAGAATTAAGATTTTTATTAGAGTTAGAATTTTGCTATTTTTGGTAATTACGAATTTTGGTTTATTTTTTTCTTTATTAATGGTGTAAAGAGACGCATTAGAGGAGGATCAATTATGGATTAAGCTATTTCGAATTTATTTAGAATTTATTTCTATTTTCTACTCTCTTTTCTCGTGGATTCGAGAAGTCTCTGTGAGGAGTCCAGAGAAGTTCCGTGGATTCGGAAAAGTTATCCTCTTGAGGAAGACGGTGCTCGACCTCACGTCCCCCCCTGCGTCAGTTTGGTATCAGAGCGAGGTTTCTCCTTGGATCGATGGCTTCTAACGACGGGTCGGGCAACAATCCCATGGGCGGTGCTCCAGGGAATTTACCTTTAACGGCGGCAACTTTCGAAGTAGCGCAACGAGAGAATCGGCAAGCCATGCAAGGGCTGCAGGCTTCCATCGACCGCATAGCGGATCTCTTGGCGGAAAACCTAAGGCAACTTCGTGTTCATGGTGGTGATCCACCACCAGCAATTGCTGGAATTCGTAATTATATTGATCGTAGGGCGATGCTATCAATGAACCACATGATGATTCAAGAATTTAAGATGAAAGTCGATCTTCCTAGTTTTAATGGCCAACTCTACTTCAAAAACTTCCTCGATTGGTTGTTTGAAGTCGAACGTTTCTTTTACTACATGAACATCGTAGAAGAAAAAAAGGTTAAACTCGTGGCCTACAAGTTGTCGGGCAGAGCTTCAGATTGGTGGGAACAACTTCAACTCGAGCGGACGAGACAGATGAAGGCGCCAATCCGCACGTGGTCGCGGATGAGGAAGTTATTGTGCATGCGATTCCTCCCTCGAGATTATGATCATGTATTATTCCAACAAAACTAAAATTATTATCAAGATAGTCGATCAGTAAAAGGTTATGCAGAAAAATCATATTATTGGTCCGCGAGAAACGACTTCATCAAAACAAAGTTGCAACAGACCACAGGATTCATCAGTGGCGAATATGTGACCTCTATAGGAATGGAGAACCAACCCAAGACTTCTAAAGTGGAGGAACAATATCTCATCACTGAACAGGCCTTTGTTAAACAATATGAGGAAACAGGAAATATATATCCATTAGTTGAAAAGAAAAAATATGTGGAGCCTGTGAATATCTTAGAGGATTTGGAACCAGTATCGCAGGAGTTCAAGAGGGTTGTGCTCGATGAACTCCCTAATAAATTACCTCCCATACGAGATATACAAAATCACGTTGATCCCGTCTCAGGGGCAAGTCTGCCTAATTGCCCACATTATCAGAAAAAATATGAGATCTTGAAGGCAGATGTGAAGGAACTAATCGATATTAGTCAAGTCAAGGAAAGCATGAGTACATGTATTATGTCAACTCAAGAGCTTAATGTCAAGTACAAAAAAAGAGCTAATGAACATCGACGTCGGAAGTTATCTCAGACTCATGTGCCAAGTCTCTTGCGTAACTCGAGGACGAGTTTTTTTCAAGTGGAGGAGTCTGATGTAGAACGTGTCACAGATACGTTCCTAGCATGGTTGGGCCAAAAGAAGATGGACCGTAAATTGACCATAACTTTTGATCCGGGTATCGTTACGGGGCGCACAAGCTATCAATCTTTACTGAAATGGGCCATCTGAGGTGAACCGACCCACAAAGTGGGTCGCATCTGTCCGTTTCGTCAGAAAACACGCGCTTTCAACTCAAAAACGAATTTTTAGGAAAATTTTACTATTTTTAGTAATTTTGATTTTTTAATATTTTTAGAGTTTTAGATTTTCTTTCCTTTTAGAAATAACTTTTAGTTATACTAGGACTCTTCTAGAGAAAGTTTATTTGCAATTTTTATTTTTAGAAACTAGGCCTTAGAAGAGTTTTATTAGAATTAGGATTTTTATTAGAGTTAGAATTTTGCTATTTTTGGTAATTACGAATTTTGGTTTATTTTTTTCTTTATTAATGGTGTAAAGAGACGCATTAGAGGAGGATCAATTATGGATTAAGCTATTTCGAATTTATTTAGAATTTATTTCTATTTTCTACTCTCTTTTCTCATGGATTCGAGAAGTCTCTGTGAGGAGTCCAGAGAAGTTCCGTGGATTCGGAATAGTTATCCTCTTGAGGAAGACGGTGCTCGACCTCACGTCCCCCCCTGCGCGAGCACCGTCTTCCTCAAGAGGATAACTTTTCCGAATCCACGGAACTTCTCTGGACTCCTCACAGAGACTTCTCGAATCCACGAGAAAAGAGAGCAGAAAATAGAAATAAATTCTAAATAATTCGAAATAGCTTAATTAATCATTGATTCCCCTCTAATGCGTCTCTTTAGACCATTAATAAAGAAAAAAAATAAACTAAAATTCGTAATTACCAAAAATAGCAAAATTCTAACTCTAATAAAAATCCTAATTCTAATAAAACTCTTCTAAGGCCTAGTTTCTAAAAATAAAAATTGTAAATAAACTTTCTCTAGAAGAGTCCTAGTATAACTAAAAGTTATTTCTAAAAGGAAAGAAAATCTAAAACTCTAAAAATATTTTAAAAATCGGAATTACTAAAAATAGTAAAATTTTCCTAAAAATTCGTTTTTGAGCTGAAAGCGCGTGTTTTTTGACGAAACGGACAGATGCGACCCACTTTGTGGGTCGGTTCACCTCAGATGGCCCGTTTCAGTAAAGATTGATAGCTTTTGCGCCCCGTAACGATACCCGGATCAAAAGTTATAGTCAATTTACGGTCCATCTTCTTTTGGCCCAACCATGCTAGGAACGTATCTGTGACACGTTCTACATCAGACTCCTCCACTTGAAAAAAACTCGTCCTCGAGTTACGCAAGAGACTTGGCACATGAGTCTGAGATAACTTCCGACGTCGATGTTCATTAGCTCTTTTTTTGTACTTGACATTAAGCTCTTGAGTTGACACAATACATGTACTCGTGCTTTCCTTGACTTGACTAATATCGATTAGTTCCTTCACATCTGCCTTCAAGATCTCATATTTTTTCTGATAATGTGGACAATTAGGCGGACTTGCCCCTGAGACGGGATCAACGTGATTTTGTATATCTCGTATGAGAGGTAATTTATTAGGGAGTTCATCGAGCACAACCCTCTTGAACTCCTGTGATACTGGTTCCAAATCCTCTAAGATATTCACAGGCTCCACATATTTTTTCTTTTCAACTAATGGATATATATTTCCCATTTCCTCGTATTGTTTAATAAAGGCCTGTTCAGTGATGAGATATTGTTCCTCCACTTTAGAAGTGTTGGGTTGGTTCTCCATTCCTATAGAGGTCACATGTTCGCCACTGATGAATCCTGTGGTCTGTTGCAACTCCGTTTTGAAGAAGTCGTTTCTCGCGGACCAATAATAGGATTTTTCTACATAACCTTTTACTGATCGACTATCCTGATAATTATTTTGGTTTTGTTGAATAATACCTGATCGTAATCTCGAGGGAGGAATCGCATGCACAATAACTTCTTCATCCGCAACCACGTGCGAATTGGCGCCTTCATCTGTCTTGTTCGCTCGAGTTGAAGTTGTTCCCACCAATCTGAAGCTCTGCCCGTCAACTTGTAGGTCACGAGTTTAACTTTCTTCTCTTCTACGATGTTCACGTAGTCGAAGAAACGTTCGACTTCAAGCAACCAATCGAGGAAGTCTTGGAAGTAGAGTTGGCCATTAAAATTAGGAAGATCGACTTTCATCTTAAATTCTTGAATCATCCTGTGGTTCATTGATAGCATCGCCCTACGATCAGTATAATTACGAATTTCAGAAATTGCTGGTGGTGGATCACCACTATGAACACGAAGTTGTCTTAAGTTTTCCGCCAAGAGATCCGCTATACTGTCAATGGAAGCCTGCAGCCCTTGCATGACTTGCCGATTCTCTTGCTGCGCTGCTTGGAAAGTTGCTGCCGTTAAAGGAAAATTTCCTGGAGCACCGCCTATGGGATTGTTGCCCGACCCGTCGTTAGAAGCCATCGACCCGAGGAGAACCTCGCTTTGATACCAAACTGACGCAGGGGAGGACGTGAGGTCGAGCACCGTCTTCCTCAAGAGGATAACTATTCCGAATCCACGGAACTTCTCTGGACTCCTCACAGAGACTTCTCGAATCCACGAGAAAAGAGAGCAGAAAATAGAAATAAATTCTAAATAATTCGAAATAGCTTAATTAATCATTGATTCCCCTCTAATGCGTCTCTTTACACCATTAATAAAGAAAAAAAATAAACTAAAATTCGTAATTACCAAAAATAGCAAAATTCTAACTCTAATAAAAATCCTAATTCTAATAAAACTCTTCTAAGGCCTAGTTTCTAAAAATAAAAATTGTAAATAAACTTTCTCTAGAAGAGTCCTAGTATAACTAAAAGTTATTTCTAAAAGGAAAGAAAATCTAAAACTCTAAAAATATTTTAAAAATCGGAATTACTAAAAATAGTAAAATTTTCCTAAAAATTCGTTTTTGAGCTGAAAGCGCGTGTTTTTTGACGAAACGGACAGATGCGACCCACTTTGTGGGTCGGTTCACCTCAGATGGCCCGTTTCAGTAAAGATTGATAGCTTTTGCGCCCCGTAACGATACCCGGATCAAAAGTTATAGTCAATTTACGGTCCATCTTCTTTTGGCCCAACCATGCTAGGAACGTATCTGTGACACGTTCTACATCAGACTCCTCCACTTGAAAAAAACTCGTCCTCGA
Source organism: Magnolia officinalis (assembly GCA_021015155.1). Lineage (NCBI taxonomy): Eukaryota > Viridiplantae > Streptophyta > Magnoliopsida > Magnoliales > Magnoliaceae > Magnolia > Magnolia officinalis. Next base: position 28,077,199 of record JAJHSJ010000004.1, on the reverse strand, counting down.
GTTACGCAAGAGACTTGGCACATGAGTCTGAGATAACTTCCGACGTCGATGTTCATTAGCTCTTTTTTTGTACTTGACATTAAGCTCTTGAGTTGACACAATACATGTACTCGTGCTTTCCTTGACTTGACTAATATCGATTAGTTCCTTCACATCTGCCTTCAAGATCTCATATTTTTTCTGATAATGTGGACAATTAGGCGGACTTGCCCCTGAGACGGGATCAACGTGATTTTGTATATCTCGTATGAGAGGTAATTTATTAGGGAGTTCATCGAGCACAACCCTCTTGAACTCCTGTGATACTGGTTCCAAATCCTCTAAGATATTCACAGGCTCCACATATTTTTTCTTTTCAACTAATGGATATATATTTCCCATTTCCTCGTATTGTTTAATAAAGGCCTGTTCAGTGATGAGATATTGTTCCTCCACTTTAGAAGTGTTGGGTTGGTTCTCCATTCCTATAGAGGTCACATGTTCGCCACTGATGAATCCTGTGGTCTGTTGCAACTCCGTTTTGAAGAAGTCGTTTCTCGCGGACCAATAATAGGATTTTTCTACATAACCTTTTACTGATCGACTATCCTGATAATTATTTTGGTTTTGTTGGAATAATACCTGATCGTAATCTCGAGGGAGGAATCGCATGCACAATAACTTCTTCATCCGCAACCACGTGCGAATTGGCGCCTTCATCTGTCTTGTTCGCTCGAGTTGAAGTTGTTCCCACCAATCTGAAGCTCTGCCCGTCAACTTGTAGGTCACGAGTTTAACTTTCTTCTCTTCTACGATGTTCACGTAGTCGAAGAAACGTTCGACTTCAAGCAACCAATCGAGGAAGTCTTGGAAGTAGAGTTGGCCATTAAAATTAGGAAGATCGACTTTCATCTTAAATTCTTGAATCATCCTGTGGTTCATTGATAGCATCGCCCTACGATCAGTATAATTACGAATTTCAGAAATTGCTGGTGGTGGATCACCACTATGAACACGAAGTTGTCTTAAGTTTTCCGCCAAGAGATCCGCTATACTGTCAATGGAAGCCTGCAGCCCTTGCATGACTTGCCGATTCTCTTGCTGCGCTGCTTGGAAAGTTGCTGCCGTTAAAGGAAAATTTCCTGGAGCACCGCCTATGGGATTGTTGCCCGACCCGTCGTTAGAAGCCATCGACCCGAGGAGAAACCTCGCTTTGATACCAAACTGACGCAGGGGAGGACGTGAGGTCGAGCACCGTCTTCCTCAAGAGGATAACTATTCCGAATCCACGGAACTTCTCTGGACTCCTCACAGAGACTTCTCGAATCCACGAGAAAAGAGAGCAGAAAATAGAAATAAATTCTAAATAATTCGAAATAGCTTAATTAATCATTGATTCCCCTCTAATGCGTCTCTTTACACCATTAATAAAGAAAAAAAATAAACTAAAATTCGTAATTACCAAAAATAGCAAAATTCTAACTCTAATAAAAATCCTAATTCTAATAAAACTCTTCTAAGACCTAGTTTCTAAAAATAAAAATTGTAAATAAACTTTCTCTAGAAGAGTCCTAGTATAACTAAAAGTTATTTCTAAAAGGAAAGAAAATCTAAAACTCTAAAAATATTTAAAAAATCGGAATTACTAAAAATAGTAAAATTTTCCTAAAAATTCGTTTTTGAGCTGAAAGCGCGTGTTTTTTGACGAAACGGACAGATGCGACCCACTTGTGGGTTGGTTCACCTCAGATGGCCCGTTTCAGTAAAGATTGATAGCTTGTGCGCCTCGTAACGATACCCGGATCAAAAGTTATAGTCAATTTACGGTCCATCTTCTTTTAGCCCAACCATGCTAGGAACGTATCTATGACACGTTCTACATCACAAGCTAACCAAAAAAAAAAAGCGAAAAAAAAAAAAATGAATGGCGACATAAGCAAAATGGAGTTTTACAGGCCTTAACTGCATGTTTCCGTCTTGAGTAGTTAGTCAAAATCAAACAGGCTATGTTTTAACTGTCTTTTTAAAAGGCAAGTGGGTTTTCATGGGTATTTTGAAATCATTCATGTATTAGAACATGGCTCTAAAAGTATGCGGGTTTTCATAAATAACTTATGTCAAAATAAGACAAAATTATTCACTTGATAGAAGTGAAAATCCCAAATTCAACGATATAAAAAATAAAAAGTTTCTTTAAAAATTATGTGTTTAAAATAAGAGATGTAAAAATTAGATTTCTGCTCATACTACATGTCTATATGCTCCCCTTAATTAGCGACTAACTTCTCGAGTGTCAATAATGGTTCAAAGTCAAGAGTAAAAATTGAATTTTTGCTTTCGATAAGATACCCTCATGATATTAGTTTTTCCATCTTCATTTTCCTTTATCGTCTACCTTTTATCATACACTTTTCATAATTTTTTTTTTAAATCATTAAAAATGAAATTTGTTATGCTTTTGTTCTTAAACCTCACCTAAATTACCAAGTATTGCCACCCCAACCACCCAATGAGAAGATGTCTTGTGTCCTGTAGCAAATTACAACAAGTCATGTGGTAGTTTGCTTTTCACCTTCCCACCAATAGCCAAAATATCATCACCTTAAATTATAAATAGCCCTTTTCCCTCTTATTTCAAGACACCAACAAATATCAATCCAAGAAAGCCTTGGAGAAAATGGTATAATGTTACCTCTTTTTTTTTTTTTTTTTAAACGATGGACATCCAGGTCCCCAAGTTCTAATGACTATATGAAAAAGTTTTATAGAAAATGGTGATATGTTTTTCTCCATCCTCCTCAAGTTATGTGGAAGAAGGTATTAGGAATAGTGCAATGATTAAAGAGCTCCAATCATCTTCTCTAATCTAGAGTACTAGTATTCTTCTCTTTCACTTACATTTCTAATCGGTGCCTATTTTTTTCAATTAAAGATTTTACAAGTATTTAAAACTCTAATCATCATATCTCTCGCGCGAGAATTGTCATAATTATTTTCTCCACTCATACCTTTAGGCCTCTTGGCTAATTTGAGTAATTCATTTACTACTTTATATTGCTTTTTTGTTTACAGTGTTGTTATATTCTCTTCTTATACATTTTTGCTACTATTTCGTTTATTTTTTATTCTATTTATTTACTTATTTAAAAGAAATAATTTAGAGATAAATATTAAATAATTTAAAATTTTATAAAGTATACCATACATTTGCACGAGCAGGGAAGGGTGTTACACACACTCCTTCTACGTAACTAAGGCCCTTACTCAAAGTTTGTGGATGCAGACCACATGGAGTTATTCAGATTAAAACCACATATCTTTAACCATAGTGTCGTCATGGCTCTACGATCTCCTGTATGTTCCAGGATTTTAGCTAATTGTGACTATGTAAACCATTTTCATCCCATATCCTCCCGCCACATCCGCTCCTATGCATTCCATCAATCCATTCCAGAAGCTTGTATAAGGTCCACTTTTCATAGTCACTAAATGTTTATCTTTCTTTTTAAAGCATGTGTTTGCTAAAGCTCGATTGTATGTTATATTGAAATCAATAATAGTTTTTTCATCTCATTTATTCTTTCAAAATTATATTTTTTATATACCTTCACATATCCTCTCATTGTACAAATATTCTCTCACCATTTGAAATTTTTTTACATTAACCTATCCATATTCTTTCAAAATTATCACTTAATTTTATCCTCTAACCCCACCTACAGTGCATACGCATTAATAACATTAATTATTTCTTTTCCTAATGTGATTATTTTAATCTAATTTACTTTGATCCAACTATCTATGTGATTTCCTTGACTTTATCTTACGTCGAACTCATCTACTTGAAAAACTAAACTTATCCTTGAGTTTAAAATGATAATAGCCCATTGTGACAACCCACATTTCGAACATATTTCTATCTTCGATGATAAGTAATGGTAATGGCTTACATGTTAGATTGAAATTTTATACTTAAAATGTAATTTTATAAAATAAAATCTCACATTTTATTTCTTTGTAATGCTCCGCGTCTTTTATACTTTGGTTATTATTAATAAGGTAAAAGAGTATTTAACCTATATTTTGATGACTGTGAAATTGTTTGCCTCATTTGGATTGATTCATTTATAATCACAAATCTATCAATCATTTATTTTGGCTATCCATAATGGAAAAACTATATTTGGTTAAATCTAATCAAAATTTTATTAATTTGAAACTTTTTAATTGTGTTGTGCAATATTCTTTAGATAGTGCTGACGATGCTCATGATTTTGTTCAAATCCACTGTAAATTTTTGTAGAAGTATATGAAATAAGTTTATATAAAAGATTGTTATATGAGGACGTTTGTATCAAGTAATTTGTAATTTTTTTTTCAATTTTTTAAATGAGAAACGCTGACGGCTTTTAACCGTCGACGTTGGTTAGACGGGCGGTTGGCAAAGGGCGGTGTCAGCGTAACTTGACGATGATTTAAAGCCACCGGCATTACTGACAGCCAATGACGACAACTATAGCCGTCGGCGAGCAATGCCGATGCCTCCTTTCTCGACGGCCCTTTCGACTGCTAGATGCCATTGGGGAAAGCTAACATTGGTGATTTTTAACCATCAGCGTTGCCGTTTTTTTTTTTTTTTTTTGTAGTGATAAGTTAGGATGATGGTGTCATCTAGGGCACCAATGCAATCATACTTTGTGAAAGAGAGTCAGGAAGTAGACTTACTATTAATGTAAATGATTTGTAAATATTTACGTGGAAGTATGGACTCCATATTGGGTTGTTCGTTATTTCTTTTGGTGTATGTAGTCCATGGAACTTCAAATATTCTAAATAAAAACCAATTACAATATTCAACAATCAATTGAAATAACGGCTCACCATCACTCATATGTGAACAGTGATTGATAATGACATGGTTACATACATTATGACTGAGAGTGTGAAGAAAAATTACAAGTTGCTTCTTTTGACTGCACCACCTTATGTCAGACATAAGATTATGATTTCTCAACAACAAACATAGTTCGAAAATGTTATCCCTAGTCATCTTTAACTAAGCATGATATTTCATGTCGCTTTTTTTTTTTTTTTTTATAATTCCATTGATGAATCTATTTCTCTTAATCTAACCATCCATAGGTGGTGCCTTCATATAATAATGTCGATAATATTCGACAACTTTTTTTTAAAATTTTTTTATTTTACACATGCACACACACCCCCACACACTCACGCTGGTGGAATTTCACCACCTATGGGTACTCGAACCCTTGACCGGGAGTTAAAACTCCGGGGAGTCTACCACCTGGGCAAGAGTAAGGACCCATGTGGATGCTGCAATTGTTGTGATTGTAAGATCTACTTCATTATCACTACAATCGCTATCTGATGATTTTCCAACTATCGGAAGACATTTCAACAAGAATACTGCTTTGTCTGAATGACAAGTTTATCACCTCCATATTTTGAAGAAATTTACTTCTTTTAATTGAAAATTAAAGTGATAATGGTATTCAGGTTCAAATGCTACTCTTAAAAAAATGTATATTTATTTTTTGTAATTTATAGAGAAATGTTAATATAGTCATAATTTGGTTGACATTAGTCTGTATTCATGAAATTTATCTTACTCAATACAAATGTAATGTGCTGACAATGATGATGTGAGATTTAAATATTGAAACTCGATATGTAATGTTACTTTGTAAATGTAATATATAACTGGTAAGTGGAAGTTATTAAACATTAAAGAAACAATCTCTCCAATATGCATATAATAAATCATCAAAAGAAAAAATAATCATGAATAATCATTCTACTAATAACCGAAAGAATTGCATAACATACATCATTTACGCAAGTAATAATTTCTACAGGGAAACTATCGCAGGGAAATTATCAAAGTCATATTGCACATTAACAGAAAAATATTCACGCACATATAGAAAAAGTCGAGTATCTGAATGGTCTGGTAATTTTTATCAACATACTACGAAGCACAGACTAATGTCTACACTTCGGTATACTCCGATTACATGTTAGGAACCATAATAAAGATTTGAATATTTTAGTAAATTTATTACAGACTCAATACTTGGGATTACCATGAATCCAGTTGATGCAACTCACATCCAAAACTCTGATGTAGGACATTATATACAATTTTTGAAGATAATGCATGTCATTTAAGTAGCTATCCTATAATTGGGATTACGACATATAAAGACATCAATTTATTCACCCATCTAACGGCAACACTTCAATTATTCAATACAATCTAGGTCAATGGAAACTTTCACAAAAATATTTAAACCACATATCATTCATTCTCTACATGTGATGAAAGAAGAAATGTGCATCCACAAAGTCGTATCCGATCTATCAACGTAAACAATATGAGGATGAATATGGTCGATGGATTGACTAAAAACAACATCCACATTACAACTTAAAAGAGATTATTTAAGATGCTCTCCTCCACCATCCATATAAGAAACTTCTTATAACCTGAATGAAGCCAAAACATGTCAACTACATGTATAACAGGAAAAATAGTATTATGAGGAAAATATCAAATCATTGTATTTGGTAGCAAAGTACAAAATGTGGTTAGTGGAGGAAGTTATTTAAATATTACCCTGCAAAATATAGAGAACGAGGACAATTCTAGATGTGTTAGAGTGAACATAGTTATTTATAGGTATTCCTTTAATAGAAATAAATTGAGTTGTTCAACTCTTTTCATCAGGTGTTGTACATGGATTGGTCATGTAAGGAGTATGCTTGAGCAGTCGGTGGATATGAAGCGGATACAATCGATTTGCTTTGAGATTCATCTGCAGCTTTAATGGATACGCATGCCCGCAATGCGTAGACCTCAAAGTTTAGAAGGAAGATGACTAGAGCCGATATGCCCAAGTTGCCTTGGACCTGCAAATTCACTGGATACATATGCTTTCCATGCGTAGATTTTAGGGCGTGTTTGGTCCGCGGAATTGAATGTTATTGAATTGTATTAGATAGGATTAACATCATTATTGCACAATAATTACATGTCTGGAAATACTATGGTATTGTACCCATCCAATTCTATGTTTGGGATAACATTTTTGCTACAGGAAAACACCGGATTAAGCAAAATCATGTTTGGTGGAGTATGGAATTGTAATCAACAGACCAAATTCACAACGGATGTCATTCACTTGCACACATATATAACCAGAATGTCACGTGTAAGCGGTGTATATAGATGGACAGCGTGGATAAACACATGCATCAATGTGGGGCCCACATGTGTAGTGGATTTCAAAATCCACGGAAATCCAGCATGGGACCAATTGAAATTTCATAGGACTAAATGCAATTCCATCCCACCTAATCCCAACCTTTACCCTACTCTCCAAATGATGGATGGAATTACACCAGACCGTATACAATTCCATCCCACCTAATCCCAACCTTTACCCTACTCTCCAAATGATGGATGGAATTACACCAGACCGAATGCAATTCTATCCCTCCTAATCCCATCTAAGACCTTGCGCCAAACGCTCCCCTAGGGTTTGGAACGAAGAGAATGACTACGACCTTATGTTAGAGATAAGAGGATTGCCATAGTTGTTGCAATAGTTAAATGGGAGGAAGATGATGGAAAAATGGTGTGACACTATAGCCATGATAGGTGATAATGTTGTTGAAGGGGCAGTCCTGAGCTTCGGGATAGAAGATATAAATGTGTATTGGGTAGATAAAAAACCTCTTCCCGTAGGACAAAACAGTTGTCAAGATGACAATCATAAATAATGGGTTATGAAGAGGAGAGGACAGATGACAATGACAAAAGTGTACTGGGAAGAGAGTGCATTTGATGATCCAATGAGGCCGAAAAACACTAGTAGAGAGCGAGCAGTCAGAGAACATGGAAATATGAAGAAAGGAAAAGATGAAGTTTTTTATGCATGAGTAAGAATATAGCTTAGTTCACCGAACCACAAGAAATTCAGTCACTTCAGTTGCAATGCAATAAAAGCTTTGAACTTATTGAGACATCTACCGCAAAAGACCGTGACACATGGCATGGCATTGATATTTTGATTCGATGTCGTACTCAAGTGGCATGCATACAACGGATTTAAATTCGAATTCAAACGAATTCAATTATTAATAATTTTACATTTAAATAAATTCAATATAATCTGGACTATAAATCCAAACATACCCATATGGTAAAATGAAAAAGACAGCATGAATAAAACCCATACATCACGTATCCCCTTTGTCGGTTCCTAGCGGAGGCTGATTGCTTCCTACCCCTGCCCGTCTCTAGCCATGAATAGATACGTGTGTGGGGCCACCATGATGTAGATGTTTATCCATGCCGTCCTTCCATTTTCTTAATCATTTTAAAGTATGAGCAAAAAAATGAGGTAGATCCAACACTCAAGTGGACCACAACATAGATGACTCTTGTATTTAATGCAACCCAAGTTCACTCTTTGTTATGGGCCTATGGTACACTTAAGTGTTAGATCTAACCCGAATGGGCTCATACCTTAAAAATGATATGAGAAAAGGGATGAATGGCGTGTACATTATGGTGGGTTCCCACACAGATTTGCAGCGATTATGGCTAAAAACAAGCGGAGGTAGGATGCAATCAATGTCCATTCCTAACTAAGGAGGGTGGCGGCAATACCCAATCTGCGCCGTAGAACCAGTGGATCACAACTTTCATACTTAAATTGGATATTACTCTGCCTATCCCTAGCTATGGACAAACAAGGGCTCCGAGGGTCCACCATGATGTATTGGTTTTATTCACATAAACGGTCTATTTTTGCCATATCATTTCAAGGCATAATAAAAAAATAAATAAAAAATGAGTGATATAACGATTTCAACAGGTTTTAATCCCCGTTGTGTGGTCAACTTAACCCTTAGAAGTGTCTCATTTTTGGGCGTGTACCATAAAATGATATAACAAAATGGATGGACGGTGTGGATAGAACCCATACATCAAGGTGGCCCATCAGCAGCCTGTCGATGACCGGTAGGGTTTATTACCCAATCCACCATCGTGATGTTTGCGAGAAATTAACCCCTCCATTCAATTTTCGAGATCATGTGGCATGGGAGATCCAAGGCTCAGGTAGGACGGGAAAAATGAGTATTGAATGTGGACCGTTGGAATATTCATGGCCCACGGAAGTTTTGAACCGGGCTAATAATTTTTTGCTTTTTGTTTATCCCACTACGAATAACCTTATGAAGGGTATAGATGGCATGTAAACATCATGGTGGACCCTAGGAGATTTCAACGTTAGCATCTCTCTATCCACTTTTTCCTGTCGTGCGGCCCACTTGAGTTTTATATCTGCCTCAACTTGGGTCAATATTATTCTGGCAAAATGGATGGACGGACTGGATTTTTCAAAAATATCAAGGTGGACCCCAGCTAGCTTCATGTCCAAGCAATCTGCCTCCAGCGAAAGTGGCGATGAGACAAGAGCCAGGTGGTTTAACCACCGGGTAGGGTAGTGTCTGCTTCCTATAGTCTTAAAATCACTTTAAACCTTTAATTCATTTCAAGCCATCCAAATCTTGGGCCCCACCATAGCGTGTCACCCACCAGACAAAGCGCTGGACTGATTAGACAATTCAAATAGTGATTAGTGGATAAGTGTTTGTTTAATTTCAGCCGTTCGATCATTTAAACAGTTCAACTTTGGCGTACTAATCATTCACATCTGATCCAACTATTTGAACGGTTTGGATTGAGGTGTGTACGGCCAATTGCAGAATGTTTACGTACGTTTGTATGGACCCCATACTCCTCCGGACGGGTAAACGGTTTGGCTCTGTGGACGTATGTGTCTCATCCATGCCGTCCATCCATTTTTCCAGATAATTTTACGTTTTAAAACCAAAAATTAGGTAGATCAAAAGCTCAAATGGGCCACACAGTGTTGATTGAACTCTCACCATTAAAAACTTCTTGGAGCTACAAAAAGTTTTGGATCAAGCTGATATTTGTTTTCTGCCTTCATCCATGTCTGTATGACGAAATCTACAGGTTAGATGTAAGAGAAACATTACAGTGGGCCCTAGGAGGTTTTTAATGGTAGACGTTCAATAATTACTGTTTTCACATGGTGTGATCCACCTGAGATTTTAATCTGCCTCATTTATGGTAAAATTCATTTAAATGGTGTGTAAAAATGGATGGACAGTGTGGATAAAACACAGAGATCATGGTAGGGCTCACATAGCACCGACCAGTACCACTGGCCACCTGGCTAGGGGCAGCGTTACTAGCCAAACCGCCAAACCGCGTCCGACGGACGGGGAATCGAGTAAAATCCATCTGTTTCAGACAGTCCGCCGCGGCAGTATTCAAATTCAAATGGGACCACTTAGGCAGTCCAAGTGTGGGAGTTAGGCGCGTGAATAGCCCACAGCCTCTGGTTGGGCATCTAAACATGGCCTGGCCCAAAAATCATGCAGGTTTACTCATCAGGTGGGCCCCACGTGAGGCACACTATAGACCGTCTGGTCATCCGCTTTTAACCGTTCATTGCAGTGATATTTTTGGCCCACAGAACGTCCACGACGTCCCAACTAAATGGACTGCCTCTATCTTGTACACACGCGAGCTCATTTGGCACGTGTGTCGCGAATCGCCTTCCCAATCTTTCCTCGCGTGAGTCGCTGCGGCATTCGTGTAGGAGTTCGTTCATGTCGCGACCCAATAGGGCCCACATATTGATATGATTCAATGATTTGAACCGTCTATATTCTTCCTAATAGTAGACCATATACATGCTTTAGTGATTATCTTAACCGTTGAGTTAAATCCATTGAAATCTTTCTTTTACTGTCCGTCGAATCAGGTTTGCGAAGTGGGCCACAAAATGTGCGTTTCAGTTAATGTCCTGTGGGTGAACTTCACGGTGTAGCCCATCTTTTTGACGGCTCGGATGTTCCACTAAAGTGAATTACTGGAAAATAAAAACGGTGTATTTGGATGCTAACATATAATAAAGTTGTAACTTGTAATTTTCTTTTCTTATCATTATTATTATTTTTAATGAAGCAAAACGACAAACCGGACGCGGATTGCTTGTGAAAGGGCTTTCGCACGAAGCTTGTGATAAATCCACTCTATTCATCCACTTTGCTAAATCATTTTAGGTTATGATAACAAAAATGAGGCGGATCCAAAACTGGAGGCCACACAAAATGGAGAGGGTAAAAATGGACCACCGTTGAAACATTCTTATGGCTACAAAAGTTATGTATCAGGCGTTTTTTTTTCTTATTTGTGTGTGTGTTTTGAGTTCATCCCCGTGGAAACTAACTTATAAATTGTTTGAATGACATATAAACATCAAGGTGGACCAGGAAGGATTCAACAGTACGCATCCTCTCGTATTTCCTCTTCGACGGTGTGGATTTATCACATACATCAACGGTGGGGCCCACCTAGCTTCTCACTGGAGGAACTTAATGCGAAAGGCAATGCGCATCCAAGTGAAACTACCATGGAATCATTAACGGCCAGGAACAGGTCCTGGTGAACTTAAAATAACTAAACTGCCCGCCAGGAACAGGTCCTGGTGAACTTAAAACACCCTCACGTTCACATGCCACCCACCCGTTTCATCCCTCCACACAAAAGGAAGCTACACGTGGCAAACACCCATTCACCCCATCCATCTCTATCCAATCACACTCCAACAGCTCCACACAAAATCAGGATCTCTTCAACGGTTTTCCTCATCTTTCTCCGTATAAAAGCACCATTCCTATCCAATTCCCTCCTCCTTCCAACACAACCAGGAACCAGAGTAAAACAGATTTGGAAAAGGAAAACCTTTTCAGGATTCTTTGGAGAGGGGCGGTTTTCCGGTGCTGGAAAATCGCTCTCTTTCTGACCATCCTCTACATTACGCATGAAAAACCTTCTGCAATCGGATGGGTAAGGATTCCAGAAACTGCTTCTATTATGCGTACGATACATTAAAGGTAAAAACTCTTTTTTAAAAGAAAAAGAAAAGAAAGAAATCGCAAATAATTTCAGTCTCTCTGTTTTTCCTGTGACTACTTCAAATCCGTTATTTTTCATCATCTCCTCCACGAAATCTCACTAATCCATTCTTCACAACGGATTTCCCTTCTAGGTAATTTAGAGAGACTGAGCACGTAGTTTTTATCGTCGGCGGTTTCAATCTTGGACATATCTCTGGTTTTTTGGTTGTGGGTATTTAAAATTCCGTTTTCACACCTCTTTTAAAAATCTCGTTGACAGAATCTGTAAGCATTCAGAAAGACTAATAACCTGGTTTCTGGTTGGATTCTCCATCAAACATAAGAAGACCACCACCCATCTTTCTTCTCTTCTTCTCAATCTTTAACAAGGAATCCAAAAATGGCGGGAAAATATTCGAACTCTCTTCGACAAATGGAGTGGGTGAAGGGGAATGCACTTGGGTCTGGATCCTTCGGCATTGTCAACTTGGGCATGAACAAATCCAATGGCGAGCTCTTCGCTGTCAAATCTGCTTCATCTGGGTCAGGGTTTCAATCACTGGAGAATGAGGCTGACATCCTAAAGAACCTCAATTCACCATACATCGTCCGGTACCTTGGGCACGATGTTTCAGATGAAGCAAATGGCGATCAGACATTCAACCTCTTCATGGAATTCATGGCTGGGGGAAGCCTATCCGACATCACAAACAAGTTCGGTGGTGCTCTTGATGAGTCCGTCATCCGGTCATACACCCGTGGGATCCTCCATGGGCTTGCATACTTACACAGGAGCAGGATTGTGCATTGTGATCTCAAATGCAAGAATGTGCTCTTGGGCTCATCTGGAGACATCAAGCTGGCAGATTTCGGTGGCGCCAAGAGGCTGAATTCTTCAAAACCCAACACAAATTCAAACAACTTCTGGCAATCCATGTGCTGCACTCCCTTGTGGATGGCACCTGAAGTCCTGAGAAATGAAGGGCTATACCTTGCTTCCGACATCTGGTCTCTCGGATGCACGGTTATTGAAATGGCCACCGGGAGTCCTTGGGGTGATGAGGTCTCAAACCCAATGGCAGCTGTTTATAAGATTGCATGCAGCGATGAAACTCCTCAATTACCACCCAACTTTTCTGCAGAAGGGTTGGACTTCTTAAGGAAATGCTTGCAAAGGAACCCAACATCAAGGTGGAGCAGCGAAGAATTGCTTAGCCATCCTTTTGTTTCCGAGAACATATCTGGAAAGTATTCATCAAAGGAGTATTCCTACTCACCAACAAGTGTACTCGATGACCGAGGATGGGAATCAGACGGATCGGAATCTCCAATTGGAGAAGAGCTTCCAGCACGTATGCCATTCTTGAAATGGTGCACAAAAGAAGAGAGGCAGATGAGAAAGCACCAAACACAGATGGATATTGCAGCATCAGAGTGGGTTGAGGTTAGATCAGGTTGAAGGGTTTAGGAAACTGTAGATTGACAGAAGAGGGTCTTGAATGTACATTATTTAGGCTAATGTTAGAGAAGTACTGGACTGTTCGTATCTTTCCTTCGCTGGAGGCACTTTTCTATTCCCTCCAGATTGAAAGGATTTCAAATTGATATGGAATAGCAATTACTGAGTATTATATTACATCCATCAAAAGCTGCATTTAACATATAATAGCTGCACTGCACTTCCATATGCTATAAAATGCGTACAAGGGCGGGAAAAGTACTGCAAAATGGAGAAGAAACACACAAGAACCCATTTTCATGCTCACGGCACTATATTTCCAGATTTATATAAATACTTGGAAGAAAAAACTGCAGACTGGAGAAGGAACAGACTAGAATCCATTTCAATAGCTTTCTTTGAACGTTTCAGATTTTATTTTATTTTTCCTAAGCCTAGACGTGTGTTCAAGCCATCCAATCTACAGCCAACCACATGAGCCCAACATGGGGCAGGGGCGGCTCAACATTTTTGGGGGCCTTAGGCAAGTCAAAAAAATGAGGTTTTTTAGGTTAAAAAAAAAAAAAAAAAATTAATAAATTCAAAATTAAACCATAAATTTGCTTCTTGTCTTTTTAGATGCAAAATTACTAATTAAACTTTTATATTCAAGTTTACCAAATAAATCAGTTTCGATAGATAAAATTGCTAATAATCTATCTTGAGACATAATTGTTTGTAAATAATTTTTTTATAATATTTAGTTTTCAAAACCTTCTTTCCGCAGATGCGCAACTGTACCAGGTATGGTTAGTAATCTATATGCAATAAAATAATTTGGAAAACAATATAGTTCTTTTATTAGATTAAGTATTTCAATTGGAGTATTAATTTCTATTTTTGCAACTTCTTTTAAAATTTTTAATTCCGAAAATAAATCCAAACCATTAGAAAAATGAAGTTAGAATTTAATTTAGAAAAATGACATTAGAATTTAATTTTTTGAGAACTTAATTAGCAATAAAGTAGTTAGTTGTGGTCCTAGGTTTTAGGAGAAGAATTTATTAGGAATGATGCTATTATTTTGAAAAGAGACGATAGAATTGGACTGTTATTATTGATAGTGCTAGTTTCTAGGATTTGTTTTTTATTTTCAAATTCAAATTTGTAAACTAATTTTTAGATGTTAGTATTTTGTAGGCTTTTCAATAAATTTTATTTCAAAATTTTTATAACATACCACTTTCATAATTAAGAAATTTTAATTTTGTTATAATATAGTCCTTTATAATCAGGGGGCTTATACGATTGCCTTACCTGCCTACCTCTGTACATGTACATGGGTGAAATATCCAAGTCATCCATCAGGTGGGTCACATCGTAGAGGCACCTTGGTACAAAAATCAGGCCCATGCATTGATCACATGGGCAACAGTTCAAGAAAAAAAATGATTGGCTGGGGAGAAAAAATTGGCATCTATTTATTTATTGCTAGCATTGCCGTCCACATGATGAGTTGAGGAGCCTGATATTTGGGCCAGGGCATCTAAACATGGTGGAAACCACCTGGTGGACAGCAAGGATTTCACACCTGTGGGCCATGTGCGTACGTACACATGGTGGCGTGTAGGATAGTGACAAATCTCCTCCTCCAGAATATCTTGGTTCAGGAATTTTTAGGGAAATTTTTTAATTTTGAGGGATACATCAGGAAAATCATAATAAAAAATTTTAAAAAGTATTTACTATAAATTAATAAATAATTTTGTGTTTCTTATATGTAAGTATATGATGAACTAGTTAAAAAATTAAATAATTTTCTCATAATATCGGAAAAATTTCACAATAAATTCAAAGAAAATAAAAATTGGTGAGACATAATGTGATAATGTTTTTTGGTTTATTTTTAAGGAGAATATTGTGAGATTTTTAAGATCTGGCAACATTTGTTGCAGTGGTGTCTAGTTGGGAAGCCTTGAACATGCAAGTGGGGGCTTACCAAATTTCTTATCCTTTTTCTTGTTATTATTATTTTTTTAGTTCTTTTTAATTTTATGCTTCATTTTGTAATCTTCCTTCGTTCCCTTCCCACTCCAACCGAATTTCACTACTCCAGAGTTGCTTCACTGAGTTTCCTTCGCTCAATCAACTCAATTTAGCCCCAAGGAAAAAATTAAAAGATTGGAAAATGGTAATTCAGCAAGTTGAGTTGGGTGACAGGTCAAGAGAATCACCTGAAGTTGAGAGACGTAGGTTCATAGGCCGAAGGAAAAAATTAAAAAACATTGGAAAATGGTAATTCAGCAAGTTGAGTTGGCTTGTCCTGTTGGCTGAGTCAGGCCTAGCTCTATTGCTTGGCTGTGTTTAGCATCTTTCTTCACGGGTTGGTTCATTCATGATCTTTAGCTTTCCCATCCTTTCCATAGAAGTTCTTAGTTCCAACTTAAGTCCAAAGTCAAAAGAAAGAAAGCAATCGAAACTTCAAAAGAAGTCCGTGAATGTTGGTCCTCAGAGAAAACAAGATCTCCTAATATTTTGAAACGGCTTTCGCTTGTCATGCTTATCACGCACCCTATCCTTACACTACTTTGACCGGTTTTCAGGCCTGACTCTGACATTGGAGGGTCCTTTGACAGGGTCACCTTCGTCTTCTATTTGTGTAGGACCAGGGTTCACTTCCAGCACACGGAGCTCAGCCAAGGGTGATCCAGATTTTTACGTCAACAAGTTTTATTCACGTAAATATTTTTTTTGCCATATCATTGCACGGCATAATCCACAAAAAAAAAAAACAGAGCAAATCCAAGGCTCAAGTCAAACACACCATCGTAAGCGGGAGTTATAATGACACCAACGTTAAAACCTTCCTAAGGCCCACCGTGAGGGTTAATCATCATCCAATCTATTCATAAGGTCACCTATACCTGGATGAAAGAAAAACGTAAATATCAATTTGATTCCAAACTTCCATAGCCGTTAAAAAATTTAAACAGCTTTTAATCCCTAGTGTGTGGTCAACTTAACCCTTGGAAGTACCTCATTTTTGGGCTAATAACATAAAATGATATGGAAAAATGGATGGACGGTGTGGATAAAACCCATACATCAAGGTGGCCCGTCAGCACCCTGTCTGGTGACCGGTAGGGTTTATTACCCAATCCACCATCGTGATGTTTGCGAGAAATTAACCCCTCCATTCAATTTTCAAGAGCACGTGGTATGGCCCAAAAATAGGCAGATCCAAGGCTCAGGTAAGACGGGAAAAATGAGTATTGAACGTGGACCGCTGGAATATTCATGGGGCCAGGGAAATTTTGAACCGGGCTAATATTGTTTGCTTTTTGTTTATCATAGTACGAATAACCTTATAAAGGGTATAGATGGCATGTAAACATCACAGTGGACCCACAGAGATTTCAACGGTAGCATCTCCTTACCTACTTTTTCCTGTCATGCGGCCCACTTGAGTTTTATATCTACCTCAACTGGGGTCAATATTAATCTCGCAAAACGGATGGACGGACTGGATTTCTCACAAATATCTTGGAGGACCCCAGCTAGCTTCCTGTCCAAGCAATCTGCCTCCAGCGAAAGTGGCGATGAGGCAAGAGCCCAGGTGGTTTAACCACCGGGTATGGTAGTATCTGCTTCCTATACTCTTAAATTCACTTTAAACCTTTAATTCATTTCAAGCCATCCAAATCTTGGGCCCCACCATAGCGTCACCCACCAGACAAAGCGTCGGATTGATTAGACAATTCAAATAGCGATCATTGGATAAAAGTTTGTTTAATTTCAGCCGTTCGATCATTTAAACAGTTCAACTTTCGCGTACTAATCATTCACATCTGATCCAACTATTTGAACGGTTTGGATTGAGGTATGTACGGTCAATTGCAGAATGTTTACGTACGTTTGTATGGACCCATACTGCTCCGGACAGGGAAACGGATTGGCTACTCCCCTACCACTTGTCAATGGCTAGTGGTAGGTGCTCTGTGGACCCCAACATAATGTAAGTGTCTCATCCATGCCGTCCATCCATTTTTTCAGATAATTTATGGTATAAAACCAATACTGAGGTAGATCAAAATCTCAAGCGGGCCATACAGTGTTAACTGAACTCTCACCGTTAAAAACTTTTTAGGGTTTTGGATCAAGCTGATATTTGTTTTTTTTTTTTTTTTTTTTTTTTTTTTTGCCTTCATCCGGGTCTGTATGTCCTAATATACAGGTTGGATGTCAAATAAATATTACAGTAGGCCCTAGGATGTTTTTAATGGTAGACGATTCAATAATTACTGTTTTCCCATGGTGTGGTCCACCTGAGATTTTAATCGGCCTCTTTTACGTTAAATTTCATTAAAAGGATGTGTAAAAATGGATAGACGGTGTGGATAAAACACATAAATCATGGTAGGGCCCACATAGCAAGGACCACTAGCCACCTTGCTAGTGGCAGCGTCACTAGCCAAACCGCGTCCGACGGACGATCGAGTAAAATCCATCCCTCGGCAATATTCAAATTCAAGTGGGACCACTTAGTTAGGCGCGTGAATGGCCCAAAAATCATGCAGGTTTACTCATCAGGTGGGCCCCACGTGAGGCACAATATAGACCGTCTGGTCATCCGTTTTTAACCGTCCATTGCTGTGATATGAGCAACCTCTTAAATGACTGGAATTCTACACGCGCGCTCATTTGCAACGCGTGTCGCGAATCGCCTTCCCATTCTTTCCTCGCGTGAGTCGCTGCGGCATTCGTGTAGGAGTTCGTTCGTGTCGCGACCCAATAGGGCCCACATATTGATATGATTCAATGATTTGAACCGTCCATATTCTTCCTAATAGTAGACCATATACACGCTTTAGTGATTATCTTAACCGTTGATTTTTAGAGTTGAGTTAAATCCATTGAAATCTTTCTTTTCATTGTTATAAATTCATCATCATATATTAATGGTTACAATCTTCTATTCAGATTACTTTTTACCTATGCTCCTTAAAACAGAGATTCCGAAACATGGACGGTTCCGATCATTGGAATAAAGTATGTGGACCCCAACGAACGTCGACGCACGCAATATTATATCGCGACAGAGGAATACGAATTCTTCGTCAAGATTTCACTGAAACCGAGGGTAGTCCCGTCATTTCCGTCTCTCTTCTTTTCTCACGAGACAGGAGGATGGCACTCTCGTAAATCGAAGCAAAAGAATGGGCCATTGACGACACCTCTACAGCCGACAGTACAATTTCAAATCAGAAGAGTGACGTGGCATCATTTCCTTTATAAAGGGCTCTCACTTTCTTAAAAATACATTCTCGGTTTCGCCATTGGAACTCCAGCACCTTGCTCCGGTCGCCGGCTACTCTCACCGGCGTCGGTCTCTTTCCCGAGCAGTCGTGGAAAAACGTCGATTTGACGGACGGGTCAGATCTTCTTGCAAGAGGTAAGCTTCTCGACTCAAATCCCGTCCGGCAGTGTCTGTCAGATTTCCCGGCTGAAATTCTCGTTTTCTCGTCTTCTTTTTCCCATCTTTTTTCACAAAAGAGTCACGGAGTTTGAATTTTTTCCGGATAGGAAGATGGTTCCTACTTCATAATCGACCGTTGGATATCTAATAACCAACGCTTGAGATTTTTTTTTTTTTTTTTTTTTTTAATTTGAAGCAATCAATAGATGTTTACAGGAAATAGTAGAAATTACCGAAATGTCCCAGCAGCTTCAGCTAATTGCTTGTCCGGGAACTGACATTTAGGCCCTCACTTTTTGATAGATACATCCTTTCGCCACTCCAGAAGTAGATGAAATGGTGTATTGAGCTTTTGAGAGAGAGAGAGAGAGAGTACATGGAGAGAGAGAGAGAGAGAGAGAGAGAGAGAGAGAGAGAGAGAGAGAGAGAGAGAGAGAGAGAGAGAGAGAGTACATGTCAAGTTGCCGGAAGTGTTCGAGTATCCATAGGTGGTGAAAACCCACTACTCGTGGGTGTGTGTGCGTGGGTAAATCTCGCCGGAAGTGCCCCTATTCGAAGAGACCCGAGAAGGTTGATGACACATTCATTTCCATGGGTATTTTCGTCAGACTAGATGTTAATTTGCCGAAAGTACCCCTATTCGTAGAGTCCGGAGTAGGCCGATTACACGTTGATTTCCATGGGCATTTTTGTCAATTAGAATTTCACCATGAAGGGCTTCCCAAACGAAGAATCTTGTTTTGGGCTGTTCTTTTCACTCAAGAATCCTTGCATTTTCCTTTTCATCGCAGTTTTGACACTGATTTATCGGTCTGTTGACGCCGTCTCGACGCTCATCCCTCGAGATCGACGCCAACGCGTATTCTCTGTCAATCTCAAGCGACCGCACTTTGTGGCGTTCGTTTCACACGTGGAGACGCCTCACACGTGAGTGAGATCCTTGGCCAGTCGCACGACTCGACTGTTTGTATATTTATTCCGTGGTCTGGCAATCTTTTAACAGCCCGTATTCAGTGTATGTAATTGTATCCTAACTGATAATTGGAACGGCGTGATATCAGGGCAAACGGATTTTCATCGTGTTGTGAACACGATCAAGGGTCCTGATCTCTCACACGTGTGACGTGGGGCACGTGCTGCGCAGAGCACTGCATCCACCTCACGCGAGTGAGTAGACTTTGCGTTCTCGACGCGGATGGATTCTTCTACTATGATGGGGTCTCTTCAATGCATCTCTGACAGTTTTGGCCGTTTCTTCTTCTGATTTCTGACGATACGGCCTGATATCACGTAATTCTGAGCAGGAGACAGAAAGAGAGAGAAAGATAGAGAGATTTGCAGATGAGAGAAATGACGGGTGGTGGTTGTTGTCTTCAATCATGTCGAAGCTCCGGCAAGCCTGCTTGGCTACAAGCTACGCTCGCAGGTGATTTACACTCCATAAAATCTTTGATACTCTGGCAGTGTGATGGTTGATACGCAGGCATCTAGTAATTACTAATAAATTGTAAACGTCACATCCATCCAATCAAATTAAACCGTCCGTGCCAGTTGTTAATGTATATGAATATGGTTGACCAAAGATTGAGCTTATTTGATTAGTTGAGTGTCAGATTGGCGGACATTTATTATTGGACGGTTAAGAATTAAAATATCCAAAACGGTCCTATTTATGGAAACAAGTGTCCACGAATCAGAGGTCTGGATTGCTCAACTAATCTGATCTTGGGACCGTGATAGTCGGTTTTGCTTGAGTTGATATTTTCAGGCTATACATTTTTTGAATGCCGGCGTATCAAGCATCAAAGGCCGCCTGAGTATCATATAACTCCTCTTAAAAGTTAATGGCATGTTACCAAACGCTATCTGGTGTTTGCTTTTACCTCATGAGGCGTCGTGTAGGGGATTCGAGTTTCTTAGCCAAACGCTATCTGGGGCCCGCATTGATATGCGTGCGAGATCCAACTCTTTGGGCCCACCGTGATTTATGTGTTTTATCCACGCCGTCCATCCGTTTCGCGAGATCATTTTTTTGGGCATGAGCCCAAAACGGAGATAATCCAAAGCTTAAGTAGATCACAACCACAGAAAACAGTGGGGATTGAACACCAACCATTGAAAACTTCTTGAGGGCCATAGAAGTTTTTCATCATGGTGGGCCATGGGAAGGTTCCAGCAGTGGGTATCATTATCCTTGGCCACTGTTTCCTGTGGTGTGGTCCACTCATGTTTGGATCTTTCTCATTTCAGGGGATGAGCCCAAAATGGATGGACTGTGTGGATAACATACATGCATCTCTATGGGCCCCACAGAGTTGGGTCATCAGGGATATCCCTGTAGACCGCGTCCCATATAATCTTCATCCGGTTCATTACCCAAACAGCATTGTCAAGGTAGCCCAGGTGCAAGCACTGGCAATATGGCACGTGTGTACATTATTGCATCTTTCCATCGAGTGGGCCACGCTGTTTGGATTTTCTTGCCTTGAATTCAGGCCGTTTCACTCCTCGATGTAGGTTACAGGGAACAAAACATTCGACGGCTCGGAAAAAAGCTTCTTAGCCGTCCGTTTATTTTGTCCGCTGTTTCCCACTAGAGGAGTGAATATACTTCAGTTTTTAGGACCACCTTTTAAAGTTCCCGTACTGTGATCTATGTGGAACATCCAGTCCGTTCAAAACCTTGTCCCTAGTACGAGAATTACCTTCTGCAAAGATCAGCCCTATCCGCCGGTTCGATCATATCTCCTCGCTCCAACCAGTTCGGCGGGAGCTTCTGTTTCCTCATTGAATCGTTATGGACCACACCTGTGCGAGGGCGGAACCCATGTCAGATATCGGTGCCAGGCATCAGCAACGATCTGGGATGACCGTGGGGCCCACCTCGATGCATGTATTGTATATCTAAGCTGTACAGCTCATTTTAGGCCATGGTATAAAAAATAAAATAAATGAAGAATGTACAAATTTCAGGTGGACCCCACCATAGGAAATGTCTATCGTTATAAACTTCCCGATAGTCCACGGTAACGTTTAAGTTAACAGAAACCCATATGAACGGAAAACACAAATAGCGGTTTGACACACAACTTTTGTGACCCTTCGTAAGTTTTTTACGGTGGGAAATCAATCACTACCATCTGATACAATTGAAATTTGTATCTGCCTAATTTTTTGACTATGCCATAAAATGAGCTGTCAAAACCGATGGACGGCGTGGATATAAAACTCAAGCATCGAGATGGGCCCATGATCTCACTTAATCCGTGTCCATTCGTCATATGGATAGTGCTCAGTGTACAATGTCACGTGTTACGCCTACGCCAGTCGGCTTCATGTACCTTCCGGTCCTAGGCTGTGATGTCACAGTTACCTGTCGCTATCGCAACGGTAGCTGATTAGGTGCGGCCTCCCCCTCAGCCAACAGGTGCGGCCATGACCGTGGGGCCCACCTGGATGTCTGTGTAGTATATCCACACCGTCCATCTGTTTTTCCAGATCATTTTAGGGCACGAGAAAATAAAATGAATCAGATCCAAACCTCAGGTGGACCACAGTACAGGAAACAGTGGGAATTGACAGTTAGTGGGCCACAAAAGTTCTTGGTCAAGCTGATATTTATTTTTTCCTTCCAACCAGGTCCGTGTGACCTCATCATCAGGTTAGCTAGCAAATAAACATTACGGTGGGCTCAAGGAAATTTTTAATGGTGGGCGTTCTATCACCGCTATTTCCCGTAGTGTACTCCACCTGAGATTTGTACATGCCTAATTTTTGAGCTTATTCCTTGGATTTAGCTGGCAAAACGGATGGACGATATAGATATACTACACATACATCAAGGTGCGTCTCCACAGTCACGGCCGCACCGTGTTCTGTGAGTCCGCGACCGCACCTAATCCAACTCCTTAGCACAACCCTGTGATCAACGTAGAAAGATGATGCGTTAAAAGCTGTTTATTTGTCAGGAATTTATAGGGACTTTTGTCGTGTTTGAAATTTGAAATTCGAATCCATATTTGTAGCGTGTGGCAATGTATAAACGATTTTATTGGGGAGAGCGGAAACAGCGACTTTCTTTTTCTTTCGGTTTTAAACAAAAGAGATTTTTCTGAATACTACCTCATTATTATCTAATTTACATTTGCTACTTTTTTCGAAAGTTTTTATCAAACTCCTCGTAATTATCATTTCCACACCAGGCAGCTAGAACTACTAAAGAAACATTTGTAAATGACTAAAATACCCACATTACGTGAATACCCTTCCACCTTATTGACGTGAAGCTTGATACACGGACATCTTAGAAACTGCACATATGACGCTCATTAACACAAAATGGGCTAAATAAAACCGTTGGATTTTCTTTTTTAAATTTTGGCCATCCAATAAATGTTCACAGATATTATAGTTGGATGTCCAAATTGACATATTTTTGGGTCATGGCATTTGTTATCTGGGACCCACAATTCGGATGGCTCGATTTGAATTCATTGCATGCATTGGGTGTAATTGTCGAGTGCAAGTGTACAATGCATCATGTACCTCCAGAGTATTAAATATTTTTATACTTTCTGGCGTTAGCAGATAGGATAGGAAGACGCTTGCCGAAAGTTCATGACAGGTCACGTCGATTTATCTAACATGGGGAACCATACAACATACAAGAAATTCCCCCCTTCCTCTTTCGTCGCTCGGGACACATCATGTCTCGCCATCCATATCTTGTGCTTGTCTGGTAATGTGGTCCGTCCATAAGCTTGTTGCTACGAAAGATAAGACACTATCATATGACCTTTGATTTGAAGCGCTGAAATGTGAGCCATTGGAAATTTTCTTTCTGGCTGTTATGAATTCGTAGATGATGATGATCGTAACGATCGTCCATTTTCTTTGATAGCATAGAGTCCATGACATGAACGGTTTTGATCGCGGGACCACTCATTATGCGGGCCCCAGTAGGTGGCGGCAGACGCTGCATCTTGTGTCGCGACAGAGGCAAAACGAACTCAGTAAAGTCGTCCGTGACAAATGGAAAACCAGAGAATCCTCTGGTAAGTTCAGTGCCCCACGGACAAATTCACCATAAACGACGGGTTGTTTTGGGGGTAATTTTTTACTATATACGACCTTCCATCCCTTCCAGTTTTTTCGACAGTAACAAAACTTACGTATCAATCTAGACCTCTAGGGACAACCCAATAAAGATAAAAATATTTTTTTATACGAAAACTAGGGATAATTTTGTCCAAAACTCTCTCTCTTAAATAAGTTTTCGCCGTTCAGAAAAAAAAAAAAAAAAACACATAAAAAGTAAGTGTGTATAGTGCTAATTTTTTCTTGTTTTGGCTATTAGTGTCTTTTTTTTAAAAAGAAATGACGAAGATAACCCTTGTGGTTGGTAAAGAGATATTCCTGTGCCCGGGGCAGTAGGGTCGACAAAGATGTTAGGACATATCCACTCCGTCCAATGGAAGTCCACAAAGATGTTAGGACATATCCACTCCGTCGAATGGAAAACCTTCCTGGAGCTGACTATGATGTTTATATACCATCCAAACCGTTCACAGGATTATTATAACTGTACGGAGAAATATCATCCTGATACAAAACTTCATTCCCCCTCCCTGCCATTTTTGTCTTGCAAAACAAATGGACGGAGTGGATTTGTAAATGACATCTCTGTGGGCCCCACAGCCCAGTCACAGGATTATCTCTGTGCCCCGGTCTTCCGTTCGAAGATGACTCGATGATAGAGAACCGTGTCTGTCGTAACAAGGATAAGGGCATTCCCGGTTTCACATGAATGGGAAAATCCTAGCCGTCAACTTGCTTGCCCTTCTTATTTTCAACGGTCATGATCTTTTTATTTTTATTTTTTTGGGTCAGCTTGTATTCCAGGGCAGCCAAGTTTCTGCATAGGATCGCCGAGTTTGAGTTGCGCTATAACTGTAGCCACGCATTTTAGGGTCCACTTGGTGAAAGGTCCTGATGTACTGTTCCTCATTCCAGGTGCACGTTCTACGGTCCCTCTATATATTGACCGTGGATCCTACTACTTGTACTAAGTTTTGGATATGCACGTTGCGTGTCTGTGCACACTATTTGCATGACGCGGATTCCCTCGAGTCCCTGGTTACTCGGGACGCGGATTGCGTACTAACCCCGCCCGTCCCTAGCTCCGAACGGGCAGTTCTGTGGGCGGGCCCACCGTGATGTATCTTTACATCCAAACCGCCTATCCCTTTTCTCATATTATTTTAAGGCATCGAAACAAAAACGAGGCAGATCCAACTATCAAGACCACACCACAGATGACTCTTGCATTTAATGCAACTAACATTTAATGCTTTGTACATTTTAATGCAACCAAGCTTATTATTTGGTGTGGTCCACTTTAGCGTTGGACATGCCTCATTTTTGTGTTCATGCCTTAAAATAATCTGAGAAAATAGATTGACGGTTTGGATGTAAAGATGCATCACGGTGGACCCGCCCACAGAACTGCCCGTTCGGAGCTAGGGATGGGCTGGGGTAGTACGCAATCCGCGTCTGGTTACCCGACTCTGTGGGGCCTACTATATGTTTTATCCACGCTGTCCATCCGTTTTACCAGATCATTTTAGTGTACGACTGCCAATAAATGAGACATTCAAATCTTGAGTTGAGCCAGTTGAGCCCACCACAGGAAAGGTGGGGATGATGACACATATAACCTTCCCAAGGCCATCCTTATGCTTATTTGTATGGTCAAATAGATCTGGATGGAGGTAAAACACAAACATCTGCTTTGTACATAACCTATGTGGCTTCAAGAAGTTTAAACTGTAGGTTTTCAATCCCCACTGTTTCCTGTGATGTGCCCCACTTTAGCTTTGGATCTGCCACATTATTGGGCTAAAATGATCCGGCCAACTGGATGGAAGGTATGGATAAAACACATACCACGGTGTGCTCAGCAGACGTCTCTAGGCAATCCATCACTACCCACGAGGGTCGCTCATATGAGCCAAAATGCTATGCGCAGTGTAAAATCGTGCCTCTGACCGATAAATTCTTCTTGTGTGGTCCACCTGAGTTTTGGAATGTCGTAAGTGTTTGTGTGGCCCTTCATTTTATGGGGGCGCGTATTGTGAATTGTTTAGTTGATCTAGTAGGGCCCACGGGGACGGTTTTATTCGTCATCTCCTTCTGCTGGTCCTTCCAATTTACTTTTGGGTTATTTATGTTTTTCCTTGGCGAACGAAAATTATCCATATCTGGTTATCTGCCCATCGGGTCCTTTTTTTTAAAAATTTTTTTATTTTTATTTTAACACACACACACCCGCACACTCATGCATAGGGGTGTACACGGGTCGGGCCGAGTTGAACTGACCTCAGCCCATCTAAGCCCGTTCAACAGCCACACAAGTCTCGAACCTGACCGGGCCTGGTCATCGGGCCAACATCTACAGCCCAAACCGGGCCCGGCGCGAGTTCGGGCAGTTTTGAACCTGAGTCGGCCCAGTTTCGAATCTTACAAGAAGTTCATAAGAAGGGCTTTGGCAGGTAATTCGCGTCCCATTACAAGGCCCTCGATCAACGGCTTAGATAGTTAAACTATAGACAACACAAAAAATCTAACTAGTCAGGACATTTACATACATTTGACAAAGCATAAAATAAAACATTTTATATAATTTAAATACAGTCATACATGGGTCGGGTTGGGCCGGGGCGAGTCGGATTTCGGACCGAGTCAGGCCGAACTGGGAGGTATTCGAACTCGACTTGAACTCACTTTCGGGCCTAGAAAATTGGCCCGTCCTGACCCAAACTCAGTTCCGGGTCAAGTCGAGTCAGGCTTTTTCGGGCCGGGTCGAGCGAGCTAACCGGGCTAGCCCAGTTTGTGTACACCCCTACTCATGCTAGTGGAATTTCACCACGAATGGGTGCTCGAACCCTTGACCAGGTGTTGAAACTCCTATGAGTGACCTGGACGGTTGAAAAATGAAATTATCCAAAGGACAACAAGTGTCAACGAATTAGAAATCTGACTTATGAACAGTGATTTCTGCAATTATTTCGGATTAATTAAAGGCCTGTGTTAATTTCTGAGTGAATGTGTATCAAGCTTCTTACGCGGCCGGAGTATCAATTACTTCCCTCATTTGATTGCAAACCACTAAGTACTTTGCGAAGGAACTTTTTAAAATTCTTATTTATTTATTTATTTGGTTAGCTTGTTAGTACACACCCATGTCAGCACACACACTCCCTGTTAGCCACCCCCACTAGGGATCGATGCCAAGACCTCAAGTGTTGAAACGAAGTATCTCATTCATGCGTGATAACTTAGTTGTCATCGTGGTCAATTTCAAACCGAAGAAAGGTCGTGATTCAGGGATCGGGCCCTCATTCATGCGTGACGTGTCAGAGACGCACCATTCATCAGGTTGGTACAAGGCCAACCTGCACGGTCTAATTAAAACACTGGTCTTCTAATGAGGCTGGCCAGATTTTTATGATAAAAAAAAAAAAATAGGCGATGAGTCAGCAGTACAGAACACGTGCAGGAGCTCTTGGCGTGGGCCACAAGCTAATACGGTCGGCTAACAAGGCGGGTAGAACTTTATCTCAAAACGAGCGGTTAGAGAAAAAAACAAAATAGGACAGTAAAATTTCAACTTTACGCTTGTGCCTTACTTGATGGCTTTACTGCCGCGATATTTTGTATATGACATATTTACAGCGCACCCTATTTTGTGAATGGCCTGGATTTCTTACACGTGTGCTGTACGCATGGATCTCTGACATGTATGTTGTCCCCCGGCCTCGTCCGCCTAACCAACGATTCACCACCTCTGGCAACACAAATGATTGCGGTTCTCTGTGAGGCGCACATGGAATATGAACGATGTAGACGAAGCACGCAGCAAAGATCAGAGCCGTTCATCGGGTAATCATCTCCGGTTTATGTTTCTTCATCCTTGATCTACTTTCTACACATTTGGGACTTTATCGGCTGAGATCTTTCCACACGCGTGCTTCGTTTCTACGCGAGGAGGGAAATTATTACACTTTTATTTCCTAGAGCGACTAAATCAAAGCATGTAAAAAATGTTATAGTGACAAAATTACCCCTGATGTGGAAATACAATATCTATTCCTTTTCGTAAACATCAAATACAAATTAAATAAAAATTCCAGACTCCAGGATTAATGTTTCCGACATAACGTTCGCAAAACGATTATTTAAACTGCATTGGTACGAGATCCGAAACTTCTGAAAGAGTCCGTTACGGAAATTGCTAGCGGCAACGGTAAAAAAACGCAATTAGTCGTGGGACCCACTTTGTTCAAACTGAGATCCTACGGCACAAACATTCGGTCCGAGCATCGTTATAATAATACTTGTACTTTTCAAAATCCCCGCCAGTCATTATGGGATCCTCAGGTCTCTGTTTGTTAATTCCGACAACAGATCTCGACCGTCAACTGCAAACGCTCGCTCTCAACCTGCCGGAGGAAGACGACTCTGACTCCTTCGCAGAACGTGCGGAAAATTACTACCGAAAACGGCCTCAGCTCATCTACCTCCTCCAGGACCTCTACAACCGTTACCTCACCTTAGCCGATCGTTACTGCCAAACCCTCAAGCACCAATCTCAAATCTCCACCGTCCATTCCGACACCGATGACGACGTCAACACCACGGACCGTCCGATTACCATCAATTGCAACCTTTACCCAGACTCTGACGCGGAGAGCTGCCTTTCATACCAACCCCCGCCTCAATTACCCGCCAAAAACCCACTGACACCTGACAACCTAATCGCTGAGCTGGTAATGAAGACCGTTGAGGCTGAGATCCTCACGAACGAGCTCGAGATCCTTGACCGACAGCAGGTGGAGTCCGGGCGGAAGATGGAATTGCAGAAGAGCCTGTTGGAGGTGCTGGAGTCGGAGCGGATGGTGTTGCTGAGCGAGAACGCGCGATTGGGGTACCAGGCCGCCGCGATTGCTGAGGAGAATAAAGGGCTTGCGTCGGAGGCGGTGTTCATGAAGCGGAAGGCGACGGAGCTGGCACGGTGTATGCTGAAGATGCGGGACGATCATAGGGTTTGTATGCTGAGTCGTAAAATCGAGGACTTGCAGGGGCAGATATATGGGCTGGAGAAGAGGAATAAGGAGTATTACGAGCAGCTGGTGAGGAGGGAAGAGGAGAAGAAGGAAATTGTGAAGGGTGTTTGGGTTGAAGTTGAGAAGCTGAGGCTTGAGAATGCACGGCTCAAGGAAGAGGCATTGAGGGGTAGAGATGGGTGGGGAAGGGTCGGGAAGTGGTGGGGCCGGGTTAAGAAGGTTGAGTTCGTAGTACCCTTGTGTGGGACCCAGCATGGGAGGTGCTTTTGAACGGTTGGATTTGAAGGGGGTGTTTGTGAAGATGTAGGTAAGTAGATGGCCTCTGTCTGCTGCGTTTTAATGTTAATGAATGTATTTTTGTCTTTTTTTGGTTTAGTCAGGGGTATTTTAGTAATTTATGTAAGTGATTTTAGCTGATGCTGCTATTCCTTTTTTGTGGCAATGGATCGTTTCTGGCTTCGAAGCGTGTGTGATTCATTCAACATTCTTTACGTTGTGGTTGGGAAACCTTGTTGGACGGTTGCGATTATCTGTCTGTCAAGGTGGCCCACTGGCACACTTGAAGAATGATCCCAACCTTTGGTTTTTAGAATCACAACGTAGGCCACGAATCTGTTCTTTTCAAGGAGGATCACAATCACTCATTCGAGGTTCTGATTACTGGACCACTCAGCTTGTGGACCATGAGACAAGAACTCTTCAATCAAGGCCAATGTATGATTCAGATATGGCTGGCTGGTGATGGATAATTGGGCCAGATCCAGCTGTGAACGTGGACCTGGCTTATATTTTCCTTCTGAATGGTCCATCTGTGAACCAGAATTGAATGGTTAGGATTTCACTGTCGAAGCTCGAGAACAATTTTGACGGAATTTGGTGGGATACAATAGACCAATGGTCTAGATTTCACTGGCGAAGCTCGAGCAGAATTGAAAGGTTAAGATTTCACTGAACCATTATCCACGCTTCCGATTACGCAAAAGGTGCTAGGATCAGGACCCAGTGGTGTGTTGGGCCCACTGCGCAAGGACCATGCTTTGAATATCCTATTGGTTAGGTGGCCCCACCATGATGTATTTGTTTTTATCCATACTGGCTATCCATTTTTCCAGATCATTTTAGAGGCAGATCTAAATCTCAGGTGAACCACATTAGAGGAAAACAGTAGTGATTTAATGTCCACCATTAAAAACCTGTAATGTTTATTTGACATACAACCTGTTGATTAGGCCATACATACATGGATGAAGGGAAAAAATAAATATAACTTGATCCATAACTTTTGTGACCCCGAGAAGTTTTGAATGGTGGGTGTTCCATCAACACTGTTTCCCATGAGGTGATCTATTATGCCACTGAAGGCAGGGGTCAAATGGGCCATGTTTGGGCCAAGATTAGCGGACTTTCGGGGCCTAAGCCTACCCATCTTGAAATTTGATGAAATCCTTATTGCCCACTTCAGCGTTTCTGGGCCTGTTTGATTTTCTAATTACAGAGGTAATTCTGGGTAATAATTATTTACCATTTTATTTCCGGCTGCATTTCCGAGGAGATGTTGACCGCCACCATTCATTTATATCACTCCTCACGTCACCGGAGAAGAGAAATATTAAATCGTGGGGCCCACCATGATGTTTGTGTCTTATCCACACCGTCCATCCCTTTAGCCAACTCATTTTATGGTATAAGCCGAAAATGAGGCAAATCCAAAGATCAAGTGGACCACACCACAGGAAACAATGGGAATTGAACTCCTACCATTGAAAGCTTCTTGAGGTCCTTGTTTCCACTTTATCCATAACTGTGTTACCTTATGAACAGGTTGGATGACAAATAAACAACAATGTGGGCCCAGGGGAGAAAACAACTTTCAACCATTGACGTCTTAATGATCATTGTTTCCTAAGGTGTGGTCCACTTGAGCTTTTGATTTTCCTCATTTTTGGGTTCATGCCTTAAAATGTAATTTTTTAAAGAATGGATGGTGTGGATAACTCACATACATTATGGTGGGGCCCACATATTTAAATCAGTAATAACCGGGTTTATATGGACCGATTTTTGAAACGTAATTCACGGCTAATTTCAAACAGGCGGAGCAAGTAATAATTACTTATTTCATTGTATTTACTGGGAGGAATTAAAAATCAAACAGCCCAATCTATCCGTTAATCCTATTGGCCACACAAGCAAAGAGAAATAGACATATATAGGAACATAATGAACAGTCTACATTCAAGATGTGAAAATGGTTTGGTCGAGCTGGGTAGGCATAGTGGTGTACACCCAGTAGAACCTCGGCCGAGTAGGCCTTAACTCAACTTGGCTTGGCCACTAGCTGACCCAGGTCAAACTCAACTTAACTTGGTACTTGAGCCTGATTGGCCAACTCAACTCGATTCAGTCAGCAGCTCGGGTCAATTCGAGCCGAGTTGGAGCCAAAATCAAGCTTGTTGCATTTTCACAAATACATGCATAGCACTATCAATTTCTCACTTTATGTAAAACAACGGTAGTTCTACACAAGTATTTAATCAAAGACCTTGTAGGCAACATCAAAATTTTAAAAAAAATGATATTTGTTCTATATAAATACCTTCTTTGCCACTAGCCAATACTTTGTTGAGTTATTTCATCGAACACTCGGTGAGTAACATCAATATTAGAGTAACCGAGTCACCGAACTAGTTCAATCTGAGTTGGATTCGAGTTGGAGTTCGATCCAAGTCGAGTCAAGCTCAAGCAAGCTTGACCTCGGTTTTTTTTTTTTTTTTTTTAAATCAAGATAAAAAAATCAGCTCAACTGGACTCGAACTCAGCTTTGAACCGAGTCAAATCGAGCTTTTTCGAGTCGAGTCGAGTGAACTAACCGAGCTATCTCGGTTCATGTACACGCTTAGGACCTAAGCAGAGTGGGCCTAAGATGAGTTGAGCCCTAGTGGGAATTTTATTTTATTTTTTTCATTTTAACACACCCACACACTCACACCCCAATGGGATTTCACCACCTATGGATACTCGAACCTTTGACCGGGTGTTGAAACTCCTGCCACTAGAGCAAGAGTATCTGGGGAGCGGGATCCTTACTGTTGTTGGGTGGTAGACTCTCAAGAGTTTCAACAGCCGGTCAAAGGTTTCGTGTATCCATAGGTGGTGAAATTCCACTAGCGTGACTGTGTGGGGGTGTGTGCGGGTATAAAAGATAATAATAATAATTAGGGAGTGAGAGGACGGTGGCTGCAGGAAGATTCTTGCAGCCCTAAGCTCCATGCGCCCCCACCAATCTATGTCTTATATCTACACCGTCCATCTGTTTTGTCAGCTCATTTTAAAGCACAAACGAAACATAATGCATATCCAAATCTCCTGTGGACCACACCACAGGAAAAGTGCAAATTGGCTGGACGGTGGAACCACCCTGACCGTACGGCCCACCTGGATGCATGTATTGTTTATCCACGTTGTTGTTTTGCCATCTTATTATAGAGCACTCAAGCAAATAGAAATTTCAGGTGGACCACACCACAGGAAACCGTTGTTGTTGACCATTAAAAACCTTTTCCGGGCCTCAAGTTTTGGATCAAGCTAATATTTGTTTTTTTTTTTTTT